>CM060244.1:17864489-18464489 GCA_030555515.1 Acutogordius australiensis
TGGCTAAAAGTTTTTGTTCCGTCTCTAACCTTTTGTGCTCGGTTTCTTCGATGAGTGAACGTATACGTGGAATTTGTTCCAAAGCTACGGCAGCCCCTCGTTTATGGGATTGTATTTCACCGTCAAAATCTATCAACAATATTGTGTGTAAATAAGAAAATTTTTTTAATTCAAATTTAATTACAACGTATTTTATACAATAGAGTGTCTTATATTTTTATTTAACATGTGCTGCCTTTTAAAAAATTAAAGAGGCTCTGTGGACAATTGTTAAATTACCCGGTTTCGTCAAAAAGGCATTAATGGAAAAACACTAACCTTATAAATTTCTTTGCAAATCAAAGAACTTTGAAATTGATAAATCGGAGAAAAAAAATTAGAAGAATTTATCCTAGGTTTGTCAACATTTGAATAATGTAAACACTAACCTTGCAAGGTTTTCAGGGTTTGTCGCGCCTCGTTGAGAGTCTTTTCTACCGTTTCTAAGGCAGCTCGCGCCCTATCCCGTGCGCCTAAAGCTATTTTCATATCAGCTTCCGAAGCGTTGCGCGCAACTTCTGCTCGATCTTTTTTTTGAAATAGTATTAAAATTGTCACGATTATAATAATATTTACTTATGATTTAATTGTAAAAATTCTAGCCAATTGACATCTTGCCAAATTAATATCACATATATATACCAAAACTTAACTACAAAAAATACATTCAATGAAAAATAAAATACCAAATATCCTAAGTTACCTTATTTTACAAGATTAAATTTAACCAAAAATGAGATAACTTTTGCTTTTTCGTTACACCTGATTTGCATAAAAAAATTTCATTCCTTTTTCAACAATTATTTCCAAATATAAATTTAAAAATTTTACCTAAAACTTGTTGAAGTAAAACAGCACGTTCTTTGGCATCCTTAAACAATTCTTGATTTGAGTTTAAGAGTTCATCAATAACGGGCAGCATGTTATTGGTCTAAACATCAATATTTTAATAGAAACAATGTTAAAATTAAATTTTTAAAATGAGTTTGAGGTAACATCAAAAAAAATTATATTTGGGAAAAAGAAGAAATATTAATTACTGCAAAGCTAATGCGCCTTGGCTTCATACCAAGTTAATAGGTCTAAAGGTTTAATCGAACAAATAATCACAATAAAAATTATACGGGCAAACACCTAACAAAAAAATTACCAAAAACAAATATTTATTAAGACCTCATAACTGCAAAATCCCTTAAGAGCTAAAAAAAACACCTTTCAAATTCAAGTTTTAATATTATATAACCTGTTGAGTCAGGTCAGTTGCTTGGGCAATCAAATCCTTAACATGGATTTGTGGTAATTTAGTTTCTAGCGCTTCTTGATACAGGGTAAGCGCCTTTTCGTAGGCCTTGTTGGCGCCGTCGAGGGCGCGATGTGATTGTTCCCTCGTGGTGTTATAAAGTGCTTCGATTTCAAGATATCTATTCAAAAAGTTGAAAGACGAATACAACTATAATAAAAATGACACACAGGTTAACGAAATTCGACTAATTTAGACAAAATGGTACATCCTTGTTCCTCGTAAATAAAGGGAAATGAGAGACTAAACTACTTATGTTTCAGCAGATCAAAAATATTGATACATCCTAAGTTGTTAGTTCAGCAAATTAGTATTCATTATAGAGTTTAAGAAATAATTTATAATAATAAAAACAATATTTCTAATCTTTACATATTTTGAAATCAAATCTTTTTAATCAAATTTTAATTACCTGATTTGAGAAAATGACAAGCAAAATAAACCAAAAAAATGTATGAACAATTTATTAATCAAGCTCCAAAATTTTTAGACTGCCCACAATTAGGTTATATAAATTTTTGCCCACACTAAATTAGATTTTTTTTTACAAAATTAAAGGTTTATGTTTAGTTAATTATATTATAAAAAATATTTATTCATTTGTGTTTTTTATAAAAAAATCTTAGAGAATGGAAAAAAGTATAAAAAGATAATAGGAGTTATCTGATTAGTTATTTTACATTTCTTACAAATGTGTCGACCTGTAAATTAATTATAAAATCAAAAGCAGAAGTTGCCTTTCAAAGAATTTTTTTAAAGTCTTGACTCTAAAAGCAATTAAAGTTTAAAAAAAAATTTTATTTTCTTAAAAATAGACTAAAAGCTTCATATGTAAATAAATATAGACTACAATCCGATAAAATATAAAAAATAATGACCGACAAAATGGGTTATAAAAAACAATTTAGGTTTTTTTCTTCTCTATCTTACCCAACCTTTTTCATATCGAACTTGCAAATTATGTGCCCATGCACATTACTAGAATATATTATTAATTATAAAAAATTTGAATTTTATCTTTGGCCACGCAAAAGGAAAAATTAACATTGAGGGATTTTTCAAAAAATTAAACGACCTTAATGACAATTTAGTTAGCAAAAATCTGATAAATTATATTTATTTTTAAAAATAAACTAGAATAAAAAATTAAGGTTTTAAATAGATGCAATTTTTTTATAAAAAAATCTTTACTATTCAAGTCATTTATCTATAAAAAGACCTGAGATTGTGACAAAAATGATAGCAAACAAATTTTAAAAAAGACAAAAGATACTAGAAAAGGGTAAATCGTTAAGTTATATATTATACTTGTGGTTAAGGCCATCAATATCTTGAGTGAGGGCACTCTGTCCACGGACCATTGCAAGTGCCAAATCTTCAGTCTTGCGACTTATATTTAGGGCTTCGTTTGATAAATCACCAACAACTTCAACTTGACTTTTGAGGCTAGATCATTCAATATTATTAGATAAAAATATTTTTTTGTTCCCAATGATGTAATCCGTTATTTGGGTTATATTTACATTAATAAAAAAAACTTTCCAGAAAATATGAATAAGCAACGATTTAAGATTCTAACAATAACAATAAAAAGTAAATGCTAAAAAATGGCAATAAACAGACTAAATATCCCAAATATGGCCATGATTGGTTTGGGTGTTTAACAAAATTGAATATTAAAACACATATTTAACGCGTCCCATTTATGGCGTCGAGGCAATAATGAAAAATGCCTACTATAAGTAATGTGCTTGTATGCTTTTTTTAATGAAAATAAACACGACCTCACGCATCTTACATCTAATTCACACTAAAAAAACACGTAAGATACGATTTAAAAAGAAACTTTTGTATCTTTGCGCGTGACTGCCGCGATAAATCAGACATGAGCGTAGACCGACTACCAAACTCTTGAGCGGCGCGCGTCGCGGCCTCGAAAGCGGTCTGCGCTTCGTCAACGTAATACGCCTGTGCTCGAGTAAGCGCCTCGGTGAGATCTTCGAGGGCAGGCGCCGTTTCGTCACGCAAACGGTCACGCGCCGGTTGAAGTACTGTTCGGTTTATGGCTTGAGCTAATATTAAAAAAAGGTAACCACAATATAATAATAAATATTACTTAAAGCAAAGTAAGTTCAAAAAGCTCGACTGACAATCTTTATTGATGAGATTTACCTTGTTTCAAATTAAAAAATAAGGCCTTCTCACTTTGTTAAACCAGGTACCGGGCAAATGGATAAGCTGTGTTCGTATTAATAAGTGACTTAAGTGATTACTTTTTTTTCCAACTAAAAAACACTAAAAAATTTAAATACGTTCAAATTTCCTTTCACTCTTAAATAACTGATTACCGACCGCTTATTATTTAAAAAATTTTTAGGATATAGTCAATATTAAGTGGGTGCAGAATGTAGTCTTACTACAATTAGGTGACAATTGAATTTAAGTTAGACAAGCTCTAATAAACTCGCACATTTTGTAATAACCAGTATAAACATATATAAATATTATATTAACTATTAATGTTTAATTTATTATTATTTTAATTTTGAGATTAGGTTATTTTTTTTAATGTTAAATCAAAATTCAATTACCAGATTTAGCAATGTCCGATTCCAATTCAAAGCCCAAGGTTACACGATCACCTAGTTCATTTATTTTTTCGGAAATCCCGAAGTCGGACCCTACGATTTTGCGATAATAAATTAAGAGCTTTACAAACAAATATTACAATACTACAGGAATTATTTAAATTTGCAACACTTAATTATTCGTACATGCATAAATTTATTAAAGATGATCTAGACAATTACTGAAACTTTTGAAGCTTAAAAATTACCATCAAAAAGAATATACAATAATGTAAAATCCAAGGGTTCAAGAAACAAATTTTTAAATCTAACCAGTAGCCATCCGTGCCTCATTTTTGAGCTGGTCCAAGGAGGCGTCAACCGCGTTAAGCGAAGTTTCAAAATCAACGTCGGTTAACATGGGCGGACGCTCGCCGATATCTTTAAGCGCTGTGCGCAAGTCGCCCACTTGGCGCCTTTGTTCGTTGACGCGCCTTTGAACTAAGCCATAACAGGCTGGACAATCTGTGTAGCAATGTAAAATTAATTTTAAGAAACTGTGATGCACATAATGATTTTTTGAACCTTTTTGGGTTTTATACAGCAACGATTCAATTGAGACGCTAAATGCAAATGATATACCTAGTGCAAAAGCTTAATAACGAATACGATAAAATTGCAAAATTAGAGATTTATAAAATTTTCTAAACAATTTTTACTCTTACATTTCTTGTATACATTAATGACAGATTCTCTCTTGATAAAAATAAAAGCTATAATTCTTGCTATATAATTATAAGCCCCAGAAAATATACCTATACAGCCGGCCCGGAGATCGTATTTGTTCTCCTCGCATGCGTCACATTTAACGCCAGTTATGCCCGGTTTACACGGGCATTGACCGCTCCCTTCGGCACATTGGGGCGACATTGACCCTATGGGGTCGCAATCGCAAGCCTTACATCCCGAGGGTGAACCGTATCCGTAAAAGTTAGGCCGACAGCTGTCACAAGAACGACCGACTATGCCTGTATTGATTGATATGGTGATTAAATATAAGGGAAACAAACGAAACATTAAGATTACTTTAAAAAAACGTGGAATTCAATTTCCAAAAATAAAATTAAAATAAATCAGGAATATTGATTCAATAAAAATCGTAATCAAACACAGAAAAAAAGTTTATAAAATTTAGAAATTTGTACCCGAAAGGCAATGGCAAGCCCCGGTCGATATATCGCATGTGGAATTCTGACTCCCACGAGGATTACAACTGCATGATCGACATCCAGTTCCTAAAATTTAAATATTTTTATATTTAAATTATATAATAAAAAACCTAATAAAATAAAAACTTATTGATAAAACTATGAGGAACGAAACGCAAGAACTTAAATAAAGCCAAATCGTTAATATAGGTGCAAGTAGAAATATATCAATTTTAATTCTTTTTAGACATATACTTAGGTAGCCAACTTAAAGCAAACAAATGATAATAACAAAAATTTTCCACATTAAATGCAAAATAAAAAAACATTTTGAAAGTTATAATAAAATAATAATATGAAATCTACCTGATCTAACGTCCCAATATCCTGTTTCGCAAGTGTCGCATCTGCGCCCGGTCACGTGATTTAAACATGGACATTGACCTCCGGGGCCGGGATCACACATAACAGCTGTTACACTGCTGATTACGCGCTCGCTCATATCACTGTCGCGATGGTAATTGTGATTGTTATGATTGCTGACCGAAATACTTCCAGGACTGTAGCAATCGCAAGCTAAATAATTTCATTAGTGTTAATAATACGAATTAAAACAAATAGAGAATAATAGTATTCTTATTTCTTTCCTATGCAAGTCGCAAATTTCAAACCAGTTACATTTTAAGTAACTTAAGCTCGAGACTCAAAACTAATAAATATTGCTTAAAACGCAATTTAAATTTTTAATCTATATCACTTAGTTTTTTCCCCATACAAAATGAAAATGGCAAAAATAAAGTTGTATTTGTTTTTACAATAATAAATCCTAAACTATTGCTTGTTCTCCCCCTAATTTAATTATGCCATCAAAAAGGAGTAGTTTAAATTTAAATGGTAATTTAACCTTTCTCAATACACTGTTTAACTATAAGTTAAAATTAATATAAGTTTAATAAAATTCTCAATTTTTTGGTGGAAAACTAACAAAAAAAATCACTTTAGGCCGCAATTTCTAAATTTTTAGATTAAAATGTCGTTCGAAGAAACGGAAAAAGGGTTTGGAAGAAGATAAAGTAATATCTAACTTTGACTAACCATTAAATTGTATTTCGTCAACCTGGTATCATCCAGTAAAAGGAATATCAACAAAAAGGAGTTATTTAAACCCACAAAAACCAATAAAAATTTTAGTAATTATAATAAATCAGCTCAATATATTAACATTACGTTTGCACTGGCTCGCTTTATCAACTAGACTGATTGATGTCGTCGTAGAGGAAGTAGGAGACGAAAGTGCAGTTGACCGAGTACTCAAGAGCGCGTCCCCGTAATAGCCTGGCAGGCAGCGTTCACAATGCGGGCCAGCTGTGCTGTAAATGCATCGCAGGCATTTGCCAGTGAGCCTATCGCAATTGCCTATACTGTTTGGATCGGTGTTATTGTTGCAATTGCAGGGTCGGCAAGGGACGGCTGGAGGATTACCGTACCAACCATCGGCGCAAAGCTCGCACAAGTTGCCTAAAAAAAATTTTCAAAAAACATTAATTATTGTAAATCTAATATTTCCACGGCAAATCAAAATAAAATTTTTATTTCATCTGAATGTAAGATATATTTGATTATAATTATATAAAGTTATCCATGTATTAAGTTTAATTTAGAAATAACAAATTTCAAATAAAAAAATTAATATTTTAACAAATGTATTATTTACCTGTGTAGCCAGGAGGACAATCGGTGCAAATAATTTGTTTGCTTCGTTCGTCTTGAAAGCATTCGGAGCGTCCCGGACAAGGACAAGGTTGGCAAGCCGTTTCGGGTCGACGCCCATCCTTAAAAAAATTTTTTGTAGATCATAACAATTGAGAGAATTTTTATAAAAATTTTAACTTAAACTATAAAAAAACATAAAAACCAAATTCACCTATAAAATTCTAAATGTATAAAATCGTTGGATAGGAAAGGCACAAAAGAGTCCACAAACAAATAAAAATTTGAAATACCACATAATAAAAATTTTTAAACGCTATGCAAGGCGCGTTACATAAAATGTAATTTTCTGTTTTTTATCCTATTATAAAAAATAACCAAGTTAGCTGAAAGTAAAAACAACGATTAACATATAAGCAAAAATTTCGTTCCATAGCTTATTTTAACGGCATTTTGTGGAAAACGTACAACAACTCTAAACATTATTATAGAAAAACAATTAAAAAAATTTGCAAAAAAAACAATAATTCATAAACGTACCCGCCTGTGTAAAAAAAATTACCAGAGCAGTTCCAATCTCATTGCTAATTACGACATCCTTGGATGTTTCATCGCTAATCCTATTGCTCCCAGGTTGTTGACCGTGATTATTAGGGTTACCACCTAACAGGGCGGCAGCGGTAGGGAAGAGCGGGTTCCCGTAGTAACCAGGTGAACATACCTGACATTGAGGCCCGGACGTGCTGTGCTGGCAAATGCAAGCGCCCGTCTCAGCCTCGCACGTGTCCGAATGCCTATTACATTCGCAAGGGATGCACTTGGAGGTCGGTCCGCCGTTGACGTGTTCGCGCTTGTAACCTGCCGCGCAACTCTCACAAAATTGACCGACGTAGCTAAGTTTTGATAGTTTATTATAAACATTTATTCAAGTGATAATGAGGTATTATAAATTATAATTATTAAAAAATTCTTAGTTTTAAAATTAACTATAAGATTATCTTCAATCTTTAACCATAATGAGACCTTCAAACGAATTCTTGTACCTAAAGGACTGCCCATAAAAAATTTATAATAAACTCTTATATATAACCAATATTTTGACAGATCGATATTATTAATAAAGTATTCTAATTTATAACAGATAGTGCCAGCCCAAAGTGCAATCCAAGCAATGGTTAAAGAGGTCGAGCAATTTTATAGATAAAAAAGGTTTTTCTAAATTTAAAAAATAGACGCTCAGTGCCTTAAAGTCGATGTACCACAAACTGACCCTATACCTATCGGTGAAAGAAATAAAAAAAGAAAAACATTAATTTAAACTAAAAATAACAGCAACAATAAATAAAACACCAACAAAAATTAAAAAAACAGCAATTACAAAAACATATAAAAACTATGACGATTTAGAATATAAAACAAATTATTCCAAAAAAAATGTAAACCCTTTAGGACAGGTACAAAATTCGATCCAATGAGCCGTCCGACCCGAAAGAGTGCCCAATTTAGCTGACTGCAGGGTAAAATCATCTAAAAAGCCAGCACCGAAAAGTGTTTCAGGTTTGTTGGTTTGTAATTCATTATTCGAATCGGCATTTGCTTGAATCTTAAAATTTATGCCTTCGTCGCCACGCCGAGTCCGTTGTTCGTTCTAAGAATTTTTTTGTAAGTTGTTTGTTAAGTTTTATTAATAAAATCCTATTAATTTTGGCTCTTCTATAAAGTTACTTTATTATTTACAATTAGTTACAACCAAAAAAATAAAATTAAAAATAGGCAAAAGTGTTTTTAAAACAACCTGTAATTATGTTTAAACACTTTAGGTTGAAGATTTTGTCTAAAATAAAAGTACTATGGGTACATAAAAAAATCTATACAGCTGCTTGGTCTTTAGTTCCTCCTCCAGATTGAGTATTTTGAATATTGTTGGGATTATTGTTATCATAGCTCGAGGTATAGACAGCCCGCACTCGGATAGCGGTGATGTTGCTCAAAAGTTTCATAAAGGTGTAAAAATCGAGTGTAGGGGTCCAACCAAATTCGGGGGCTTCGTTAAGTCGAAAGTTGTATGTTTGAAACCTATCGCCCACTGGTAGGGGGTTACCTTTACATATGATGATGCGAAAAGATAAATTAAAAGTGTGGGTTTTAAGGCAACAAAAATTACAAAATTAGAAAAAAAATATAAAATGAACAACATTATAATATTATATAACCATTTAGCGGCGTATTAGCAAACTAATGTAAAGTTTTGAGAATTTTTAAGATGATATGCTAAATAAAATATTAAACAAGATCGTATATTCGATTAAAAACACAAATCCCACTTAAACGACTGCACTCTCTAACATTAAGCACATAAAAGAAATCTTGAAACAATTTGGTTAAGGGCGTGTTTTAACACATTTTTCGGTAAATTTTAAAATGAGTCTTACACTAATCAAAGCACGTTAGGGCGTTCTTTAGACGGTAATGCAAAATACCTTTAGGTAATCATAAGTTAATTAAATTTGTGAGTAAAAACAAGGTATCTTAAATTAAAAAAATTATCTAGTTATAAGGAATAAACTAGGCAACTAATCAAAATTAAATTATCAAAAGGGTAGAATACTATACCAAACCTTGAGCAAATATAGGTAGGCCTATCACGATGGGCAGTGGATTGGCACGTTGATTATGGTGGGTTTGTTGAGAATTGGCTTCAATGTGAGGGCTTCCAATAATCTGGATATCAGCCCGTGAAGGACGTAAAGGATTCCCCCTGGAAGTATCGACTCGGAGTTTGAATCTAAGGTGGCGGTTGTAGGAAAAGCGCTGATCGCCCAAGTATTTTTCTAAATGTGTTCATTAATAATTTTGGTCACGGAAGGTATTACAAAATTTAACTTATAAGAGAAGTAGCAAAGCTATAAATTTAGCGGGAAAATGATTATTTTCAATTATTGAATTTAAGGAACAACTCAAATATCTTTAGTAAAAAGCGAATTTTTAAAATTCGAAACTTATAAAAAAGAGAAAAAAAAACTCTTTGAAAAATTGTTAAGATATACCAGGAGCCGAAAAATAGACGTATTCTTCACGGTTTGTCTGTAATTGTTGCTGTCTCGTCATTTCACCTTGGCGCCCAGGTAGTCCTCCCAAGGGTGTATTGTTATCATTGTAGGAGGCGATGATGAGGCGCGGATCGATGCGCAGGATGACGCCCAAATTTTGGTCGTAAGCGTCGTGAGAATAAGGTATTTCGCCGTCCGAACCAAAACCTGTGGGAGAGGCAAGGATGGCGCGCCACCTTACATTTAAAAATTAACAAAAATAGGGTTAGATGTAAATAAATATATAAAAAACATTTTGAGTTAAACATTTCATATGATTATAAAAAGGTGAGATAAAAATAATATAATCGTATAAATGAGGCAGAAGCTTTTTAAACAAAAAAATTACGCTATGCTATCAAATTTCCAATTTTTTTACCCGATTCTTTATATCTAAACCACGTTGGCCAGATTTATATTTAATTATAAAAAAACGAAATTTCAAACACTAAAAAATTTACGAAATTTCACGTTTAGACGTAATATCGTGATGGTAACAAAAGAAACACCAACCTTTGAGGTCCGTTCGAGAAATCACTCGCAATTTCGCGAGTTTCGTATCGGGGGCTAGCAGTACAAATGGATGAATGCCCGTAGCAGTAACACTTGACGCATCCGTACTGATCGGTGTATTGTGGTTCTAACATGGCATTTGAGGTCCCGAGTCCACTCATAAGGGCGTATTGGGACGAAGCGGTCAAGAAATTTATGTTATTCGCGTTAATATTGTTAGGGTTATTGTTTGGGGAATCATCCGAGGTAGCTAGTCCCGTGTTAGGGTTATTGTAGGGGAAAGAGAGTCCACCGTAAATCGGAGAATTGTAAAAATTATTGCTACTGTAGGCACCTGGAAAGGAATTTTGAGCCTGTTGTTGTTGTTGCTGTTGCAACAAGACCGCTATAGACGAAGTGAAAAGACCGGCATCGAAATGACCCGGTTTGCAGCGGTCACAAGCCTGACCTTCTACGTTGGACTATTGGAGAAAGAATAAAATTTTAGAATATTGTCATTGACTGTAGCTGTAATATTGGGAAAAAATCATAAATTGTTGCTCAGTTCAGCATTTTAAAAAAGAAACTATTATAAATTAAGAACTTATTAACATATAAAACACTAAATCCTCGACCAAAATTCGAACTTAAGTCCTTTTTTTAAATTGTTCTTTATTATTATTACACGATTATCACGTCATAAAATTTACATTAAAGCAAATGGGGGTTAGCACTTGTTCATTTTTGTTTTATATAAATTATTAACATTTGTTTCGCTATATAATACATGACGATCATGTCTAACCATAAAAGAAATCAGCAATTATTTAACAAATTTCAGCAGTTCAATAGTAGACAACATTTATAACACTGGACAACAAAAAAAAACAACTTAAACGATTTTTTAAGGGTTTTGTAGAGAATTTTCTTGCGATAAAGATGCCGGGTTTAGTTTTTTTTCTAAGGCCTCCAATTTTTTTTAAACCGCGTCCAAAGTTTAGAAAAAAATTCAAAAAATTTTTTTTACTATTAATTCTACAAAAAATCTATTGGCATATTCAGATTCTTTATAAAAAAATATATCTAAAAAAGGTTATTACATAAATTTTTAGCAATTTACTTTCAAGTTATTTAAGATCAAAAAACGGAGTTTATGACAAAAACCACTAATTTTACAAAAATTAAAAAATAAAAAAAAATAAATTTAAAAAAAAAATTTAAACCCCTTACGTTAATAATGAATGTTTTCGTGATCTATATGTATTTTTAAACTTTTGTTACTACCCATAGGTTTTATGATATAGAAGCCCAAAATACCCCAAAAATTGAAAAATCTCAACTTTGACACCGAATAACTAAAAATCTGAGGCCTTGGCTAAAATTCTGATTTCATATTCGTGATCAGCGCCAAAAACTTGACCAAAAACCATAGTTGCCATAAATGTTGCTTAGGGTCGTCCAAAATTTGTTGTCCAGTGTAATTCATACCTTACAAACGCACTGGCCCGTGTCACTCCGGCATCTGGGTGGGCGGTCCATACTGCCGAGAGCGTTGCAACCACAAGCGCGACAACCAGTCTCGGAGAAGCCGAAATGATTTGCCGCACACCGGTCACATTTATCGCCGGCAACGCCCGTTTTACAAGGACATTTACCCAACGAGTTACATTGCATCCCCAGAGAGCCTTTGTACGTAAAATAACGGAAAATTAAACATTGTTGGAATGGTGAGATATTAATAGCTTAATGGTTGTTTTTTAAAATTCAGAAAAATGTGAGCGTTATAAAATATATAAATAATATCAAGTTATATAATAAAAGCTTGTATGAGTATACTAAAAATTTGAAAAAAGAGACAATATTACATTTAAAAGCCATAAAATTTGGTTTTTTTTCTAAGGTTTTTTGTATATAAAAACACCTGTATAAAGCTGTATATAAATAAGATATATGTAATTTAGGGCCCTAGAACAAAATTATTTCAAATACTTTACATACTTAAGGTTATAGATGTAAAATATCACCATAATTTTATCAGCGCAAAGTTATTTTTTTCATATAATGAAATAGATATATCAAAAAAACGGGTAAAAATTTATTGTTATTTTATGACTTTGGACGTGCCTACGAAAAAAGAAAAATGATTTAAAAAAAATGTTAATATAACCTATAGGGTTACAGTTACACGGTTCGCATGACCTCAACTGTTGCACTGCCGCGTTCTGTTGGTTTGGGTTGCTATTGGTGTTGGCGTTACTGTTGGAATTGCTATTGTACGAATCACTGATGACAGAGTTGGCCAAACGTTTTCGGGCCGTGTGAGCTAAGGCAGAGCTAACGTTCGCGCTCTGGTCATTAGTGTAAAGCGGAAAGTAATTTTCCATACACCGCTCGCAATGAGGACCGTCCGTGTTACCGCGGCAACTCGTGCAATGACCGCCACTCCCGGTCCTACGATACAAATCCTTGTCGAAGTAGCAACGGTCCGACAAACCGTTACAGTTACACGCTGGAATATGGTAATGGAGATATGAAAAAAATATATGTTATATATCAAATGTTTAAAAGGTATGATCTGTAAATTTAATGAAGGTTCAGAGTTATGAAAGCAATTTCAGTGACCAAGGAGTCGACTGCCTACCAAATAAATAAAAGACAAATAAGCAATAAAATTTAATCCCCATATATATAAAAATACAAAAAAACAATTAAAAGCTGCTTTCTTTTATGTAATTCAAATTTATAAGAACATTTTTTTATAAGAATATTAACACTGGCATAAAAATCAATTTCGTATATTGCGATATATATTTTGCCCAAGTAATTACTTAATTTTGTTTATTCCAAAATTAATTCTACAAAACAAGATATCCATGCCAGGTTAAGCATAGGAGTGCCTGGCAATATTTAGATAAATCCAACGGTTATTAAATCATTGAAAATAGAAGGGTGTTGGCGCCTGGTATGCTTAGGGACAGCAATAAGCCGCCGACCGAACAGGCCCCAAAATCATTGAAAAATTGGTACATATTTCCAAATATACTAAAGGGTAGACAGACCTTTGCATTCAAAGGCGTCGTTCATAGTGGCCCGCCGCCAAGCGCGGTCATTATAAAAGGGCGCGCAAGTTTCACAGTCCGGACCAGCTGTGTTATGTTCGCACATACAAACGAGCCGTTGAGGGACGTTCTTACCGGTCGAGGCAACGCATTCTTTGGCATGCCCATTGCATTTGCATCTTTGAAGTATAGTTTAGCAACATAATATATATACGAAATCTTAATAATCTATATTGTAAGCTATATCTTAAAAAATTTCCTTTTTTAAAACGCAAATCAATCATAAAGTATTAAGCAAGAATTATTGAATCTTACTAATGGCCGAAAATTTTATATATATCAAAATAAAAATTAAGACAAATATGTAATTTTTTTACCTTCCGCCCACGGCAAAATCTGAGATGGCGTAGAAATATGACTTAAGGACTTTTGGGTCTCCAAACAGCTCATCACCAAAGGTGTTAAGACGGTTAAGCACGATTCGTATGTCGGTTGCTGTAACCCAATCCTATATGAAACAATTTGATAAGTTAAGTCAAAATAATCTAATGAAATCAAATCAGATTCGACACAGCTCCACAAATGTTGGTCTTAATTATTGATTACACGAGATCAAAAATTAAAATAAATATTTGTGTAGTCTTTTCAATGTTACTGTTTTTACGATATTTCATTTAGATTTTTTATAAAAATAATCTAAATATAAAATTTTGTTTAAATTGCTTACAAATTTTATAGTAAAATTTAACACATTTTTAACCAAATTAAACAGTTATTAAATTTTCAGCGAAATTCATTTGACGAAAAATTTAAAAAAATTTGAATTATTTTGTACATAATACACCAAATATAATTAATATCTTATCATAAGCTGTGCAGTTATTGACTCACTCGCTGAAACCTGATAAAAACCCATATCGATAAATCATTCACATAAAATTGACTATATTATAGCCAAGTATCCTAAAAATCGATGAATATAAAACTTGTTAAAGACACCGACAATTTAAAAAAAAAGGCGCTGTATTAGATTTCCCCACCGGTCATGATTTTCAGTTCAGGTCCAATCGTATATCAGTCTGGCCCAAAACTTGGTCTAGAATAATATTAAAACCTGAACCAAGTGGGTCGTAAACATGCTCCTTTTTAGAGTTGATTAAATTACTCACCTATATTTTTGGTATTATAAATTTCCTCAATTTTTCTGAAGTAATAACACGGGTTTTAATTAGCATAGATTTCAGCGAGTAAACTTGTAACGAGCTTTTAATTAAGGCAACTTTCAAAATTTTTATTTCTACTTTTAATTTAATTATGTGACACATTTTTAACAAAAAGTCACCAAATATAATTAGAAAGAAAATACGTTTTCTTCAATTATGATTGTTTTTAAATTTTCGGAATTTTTATAAATTAAAAACTCACTTTAAAGGTGCCCTTAATTTGATAAAACAATGTGCGAACTAATGACGCATGTGTATATACCTGCAATTCAGGTAATTCAAAGTTAAAGGCAGACGGACGGCCTTCTAGCGTGCTGAAGGCTATGTTCCCACCGGTGAGGGGGCTTATATCGCTCGCTTCCGACGTGCATATGGCCATCTTTTCGTGGCCCCGTTTAATGATATGGTTGGGCGGGATGCCGTACGTTTGGAAGCACGTGGCGCTGTAGTACTGATAGGGTTCCCAGGGCGAGTCCGGCCTGGTGCGTTTGTATATGGCAAAACTTTCGGGCCTCGGGGACCGGAACTTGAGTCGGATGTAGGTTATGTCAAAGGATTTACCTGTAAGTTTGGGGGTATAGTTTATAAAATGCTGCACTTTCGTAACTTATTAAACCGAAAAACAAATTTGCACCATTTCCTATAAGCATTTATGGTGACCATGGTTTAATCAAACTCTTGAAGGTGATTACTAATATAATGTCAGAATTTTCCTCAATGCCTCATTGGCTAATCGGTGTCAAAATTTATTCATTTTTGGGCTGTTTTGGTATAAAACTTAAGGGTTGAAAAAATGTTAATATATAAAGAAATAGACATTACTGAATAACGTAAGACTTTTTTTTTAATTTTTCTCAAATACATTTATAAAACTTCGTAATCAAGGTATCGTATTAACATTGATTCTTTATCAATAACGAGATGTAACCTCTCTACTCATGTACACCCACGACCTCATATATGAAATCTCAAACATATGAATCAAGATAAACCTAAACTACAAATTTGTCCTACCTTTAAGCATGTAATTTGTATTGAAATTTAGATAGATGGCATATTTCTAATATGTTTGGACGGTGAAATTAAAAAGGCATTATATATAAGCATCCAAAATTTAATGAGCAACTTTCTCCTGTTTATAGCGATTCCTCATTAGAACTATATACTGTAGGCCGTAAAATTTTAGTGAGATAAAGATGGCGTTAGCTTTAGACATCGAATATAATCAAAATCAATTCTCCTGACAGCGATGCTTAATGCGATTTACACTAACATTGAAGAACGCTTATGACCAAACCAAATCAGTTAGCCAATGTATAGTAAAAAAATGGACTTCTAAATTTCCAAATAAAAAAGCGGAGAACATCTTAATTATGCAAAATTCAATTAACTTTCCCCTATTATGCTAGAGCCATAGTCTACAGCCGGGAACGGTGGTCAAATAATCCATCAAATACTTTGGAACCATTTCCGCTCAGGTAAACTTAACTATTCTTAAGTGGTTTAAAATTTTTATAATTCAAACTATTCAAGTAACAACCAATTCTTTTGAATCTACGTAATTTCAATCAAACAACCAATTCTACCTTGTGCAAACTAGCATTATTTTGTACGCTATGAATAATTATATTTCTAATTGTAATTAGGCGGTGCTATGGCTCTAAATATTAAAATTTTTATTAAATTAAAATTAATTTATAAAAAAGTAGCTTATAATCATTTGAAAATAATTTATCTAATATTAAAATTTTTCCATATAAGGGCGCGTTCAGACTCATTTCATTTTTTTATAAAATTTATCCTCATTGACATTAGACGCATTTTAACAATAAGTCGCCGATCTTTATTATTAGCATTTTAAAAGTTTTTCTGTGGAATAAAAGTTTTTAAAGAGTTTTGAAATTTTTTTTTAATCTCAAATTTTTCAAATTAAAAAAAAATGAAATGATTCTGAACGCACCTTAATAAATATTTTTTTAAAAAAATATTATTTAAATTTCCAAAAACTCTGCTCGAGCCCTAATATATTTAAATGTTTGCTAGGGTAAAATTACCAACAAATATATTCAACAAATAGAATCTGAAAAAAATGACGCGAAAAGTTATGGTAAAAGAAGGGCCGGCTAACAATTTTAAAATATCAGATGTTTTACAGCTGTTTTCATGTATAAAAGGCAGGAGTCTATTTTTTAATTAAGAGGGCAACATTTTAAGCTAGAATAATCGAACGTGTGTCAAACTCTTTTGACAATTTAATGACAAACTAATAGACACTTTATAATTATTATCCCATATTACGTAATGTAATAATTATACAAAAAACCAAGATAAACAGCCAAATTCAGGCGAGAGTCCAGAAAAAACCTTAACTATAATCTAAAAACACCTCCATTTGCCTGGCTATTTTAAATATTTATATACAAATATTTAACTTTACAATACAAGGGCACACTTAAATAACGTTAGAGGTGCCGTGAGTCTGATGATGACTGTACATAAGTTGACCACAAACCGACACAATAGACTAATTATGAGATTAACAATACATAGTATCTAATGAGCACATGAAGTATGCTTTTTGTATTGGAGTTTTAAACGACAGGGAGACATTTTGTTAAGAGTTATATATTAACTATAATTCACACTGGAGAGCAATTTAAATATGATTTGAAAGGTGATTTTTTGTAACATATAAGTTAAAGTATCTCTTTAGTGGTCGCATGTGATAGAAATTATGTAAAATATATTGGTTTGGAACACACAAAAAATGTAAATTTTTTATAAATTCCAAAAATTTATGGACTTCAAGCCTTGCCCTTGACCATAATTTTTTTTAGCCCGGCCCAATTACTATTCATATTCTAAATTAGCAGTCCAGCTCGCGTTTTTAGATAAACAAAATAAAATTTTGAAACATTTTTAATGTCTAACATTGGTAGGATACGCCCAAACACAATATTCTAAAAAAAAATAATTTATGCCTAGCTCAGTTCTAAATATTTAAAAAATTCGGCCCGGGCGTGGGGGGGGGGGGGGGATCGATAACATTAAAGGTAAAGCTCAATACAGATAATCAAAATTAAGAATGTTACGTTTTTAAAATTTAGTAAAACTTTAATCAATTAAATAATTCAATATTAAAAATATTATCCCACGTTGTCATCATCTTTGATTGCCAACGAAATAGCAACATAATGTACAAAACGCATATGGATTCCCTGAAAGTCTAATAATTCAATTTGACAACTTCTGAACCAATAATAATTTCTAACACTAGTAAATAAAACACTAAAACTAAATTATTACATTAAATATCCAAGATTTATGAATTTAGTCGAGCTTAGTGCTTCAAAAAATAAAGAAAAAATTTGTAACAAAAACGGCTTATTCAGATATCCAATTTTAAAAAAAAATTCTTTACGGGTTGGGGCAGGCTTAATAGAAAGACAAAGTAAGCAGGGGAAGGGAATCCTAAGTATTTTTATATTATTATAAAGGAATCTCAAGTATAAATTCCATTTACACGTTGGGAGTTGTAATAATAATTAATTAGTAATTGTATATTGTTGTTATAGTTGGAGGAGAAAGAAAGGGGGGAGTTAGGCACAGATGGCGTGAGGGTCCATCGTTAGGAGCCAACTACAGTGTATCTTTCTTTGATTCATTGCTACAGCAAAAAGGAGAAGGAACATCTTGAGAAATTGTATTTAACACAACGGCCTACCTTATGCTACTGTTGCTGAGTGAGAAGAAATATTTACAAACATATGAAAGTTGAAGTGCTTTTAGCAAAAAACTCTAAAAGCATACGAGGCTATAAACTTGTTCGTATTGATAATAATCTAGCTACGAAAAAGTTGAAAAGGTATTTGGGGGAAAGGGGGGGGGGGGGGCTGCATAAGAAACAAAATCGTTTTAACATATGTTTCTTCCTGTAAAACATGTTGCGAAACTAAGGAGAATTAACACTTTTTTGATTTTAATTTTATTTGATTCTGAAATCGATGTGAAAACCTTTACTTGGCCTATTTACATGAAATACTCATACTTTCAAACTCTTCGAAAAAGTCATAGAAGTCAGATTAAGAGACGTAATCGATATAGGTATTGAGCAATGCGGGTTCATGAAAGGAAGGTCGACAATTGACGCGATTCATGCCGTGCGCAACATGGCAGAACGTTTCACGAGAAAGAATAAAAAGCTCTACTGCACATTGGTAGATTTGAAAAAGCTTTCGACAAAATTCCAAGATCAGTAGTATGGTGGGCTTTGAGGAGAAAGAATGTTCCTGAGATGTATATCAAGTTGATTCAGAGTATGTATGAAAGAAATTTGACGTATGTAAGGAGTTCGTCAGGAACATCGAAAGGATTTACAATTAATGAAGGTGTGCACCAAGGTTCGGCCCTAAGTCCCCTACTATTCATCGCGGTGATGGACGTGATCTCAAAGAGCGTTGCCACAAATCCACCGTGGCACATACTGTACGCTGACGACATTCTACTAATGGCTGAAAACCCGCAGGAGATGTGTGAAAGACTGAATAATTGGATGAAAGCGATTGAAAAGCTAGGCCTAAAAATTAACAAAGACAAAACTGAATTGATAGTTTTCGGAGGCTCAGAAGGTGAACAACTGGTAATTAACGAAGACTGGTCTCTCAAATCAAAGCCAACAGCAACCTACCTAGGTGCTTACCTACAATCCGATGAAAACGTCGAGCAAGAAGTTAGGAACAAACTCAAAGTTGGATGGCTAAAATGGAGATCGTTGACAGGTGTCCTGTTCGACAAAAATATACCAATAAAAGTTAAGGGCAAGGCTTACTCAAGCATAGTACAACCGGCAATAACATACGGCTTAGAAACAACAGCGTTAAGGAAAAGCGATGAAAGAATACTACAAACGATGGAAATGCGCATGCTACGGATGTTTCTCGGGGTGACTCGCAAAGACAAGATCCGCAACGATCATATACTTGGAAGTTTACACATAACACCCATACAAAATAAAGTCGAAATCAACAGACTCCGATGGTTTGGACACGTTATGAGGCAAAAAGACGGGTATCTAAGCAATCTGGTAAATGCAATTGAAGTGCAAGGCAAGAATAAAAGGGGCAGACCTAAACTCACCTGGTCTCAAAGAGTAGACGCTAGCATGAGATGTCACAACCTAAATAGAAATGAGTGTAGAGATAGAAACAAATGGAGACTTAAACTGAAAGAGCTCACTGCCTCAATGGCAAAAAAGCTAACAATGAAAAAAAAAAAAATACGAAAATAAAAATTTAAGGAAACATTTCATAACATACCCATTTTTCATAAATATTAATTGACCTTTTTTAATTGGGTAAATTCAATATGTTAAATATGCATACCAACAATTTTGATCACCTGAACTCAAAAATATGGAGAGCTTTGATAAAAGACGTATCTCATATAAACAATAAAATTCTATTTAGAAACCATTTAAAAAGTTGTTTTTTAACATCTTAGGGCTTTATCACTCGTTTTATGACGATATAGTGAATACTTGTAGGTTGAATAAAATTTTAGTTGGTCAATTAAAATGACCAATAATTTCAATTTTTATAACTTGGGTCTAAATAGATTCATATAAAATAAAATAAATTTTATAAACAAAGCTTAATGAGCTATAATTGGTAAATATCAAAGAGTATATATAGAATAAAACTTATTTTTTATACTTCTAAATCAATAAAATTGACTTGATAATGACTTAAATAATCAAAAGGATCTTGCCTTAAAATCAAGGGTGAGGCAATTTTATAACTTAATGTCATGTTTAATATTTTTAAGATTTCTTACCTTTTATATATTTTCCAAATATTATAGCAAAATATTAATTCAGGCCAAAGCAAAACATAAAAGAACTCTTATTTGAACCTATATGAACATTTAATATCTAATCTTTGCAAATTTAATTTTAAATTGCTAGCCAAAATCTAAGCATATTACAGTTGTTACTTATGTAAATAACTAGAAAAATATGACAAAAAAATATAAAAATGTTATATTCTCCAATAACTTATCATTTTATTGAAGCAAGATAATTAAAAACACTTTTTAATAAGCTGGTACCACAGTGGTCACTACTATATTCCACTTTTTAGACAATTTGCAACATGGTACTTTTAAAAAATAACTCAATTAACAACTGAGAGGCACAAGGTAAATGGGCATGCATGGTGCCTATATAAAAAGTTAGGTCAAAATTATCAAATCAAAGAAGCTTAATTCTTTTACGTATTGGCAATATTATTTAACAGCTAAAATGGAAACACAATTTTTTATTCATAAAAATTAAGCTAATAAAATTTTGTCATATAAAAATTTGTATTTTGATAATACAATTTTTGGTATTATAATCTAGTATAATTTTTTTACAAAAAGCAAAGTTTGTTTAAGCTTAATTTCAGCAAAGTAAAAATTTAAAATAGAGACCTTTATAAGTTCATCTAAAACGAAATTTGTTATATAACATAATAGTAATATTGAAACCTAAATTTAGGGTAAGATTAACTGAGTTTGGATATTGAATGCCTTGAAGCATAGTTTCTGATTGCCACCAAGTAAGATTTTCATTATTGTTGAAATCCGTTAAATACTTAGCAGGATGAGCAAGTTTTGAATCACTGGCATTACAAATCTGACAAGAACTACGAGGCCCGGCGGCATCAGTCTGAAGACAATATTCTATAGGGGGATTACCACAAGCATTTGTAACCGAAACTACAATGTTAAAAGCTGCATTTTGGAAAGGTGGCATGCACCTCCTAGGTTTGCCATTTTTTTCGTAACATTCGTCGACAGAGGCATGTGATAATATAGGCAATAAAGTAATTGTAAAGAATATAAAACCAAACATTTAAGTGAAATTTTAAATTAAAAATGTGGACAAGTGCATTCACGCTTTGAGCACAGATGTAATCGTATCGTCTTATTGCTAATTTAAACCAAATTACTTGCATATTTAAATAAAAAATATGTAAGTATTTTTTTCAAAAATTTTAACACGCGAGCACTTGCAGTATTACAGACTTGCATCTTTAGTAATACTGCGTCTATTTATTTTATATGTAGATATGTGCAAAGTTAAAACAAGCTAAAAATAAGTTAAAATATATCTGGGTTAATATCAAATTAATTTGGGTTAATGTCTGTTGGAAACTTAGAATAAATACTAATTTGCCTGTAAATTAATAATTATTTTTAACTAAAAAGACTTAGTAATTTTAGCGAAATTAGAGGCAAAATACACAAATTAAAGCCACAAATTGTTAATTGAAAGTTCTGTTATCTAATTACAAATATTTAATTTAATCGCATATTTTGTAAATTAATGGTATGTGTTTAAATGGTTGGAATAATCCACAATTATTAAACTCATTCAAAATATCTTGATTACAAAATCATAAAATGGGTATTTAGTTTTTTATAAAGCTTAAAAAATTTGCAATATTTGTTAGATTTCTAGCTTTGTTAGGAATATCCATAACCATGCTTTAAGTGCTATAATTAATATTGCAAAATAGGCAATTTATAAATTACATAATATCTTTTATCTGGTTTTAAAGGCTTGATATTACAAGGAAACTAAATGCAAATTTTTATTTTTAAATTTCAGTACAATATTTAATTATTTTAACCCGCGATTAGCATTGTGAGGTCCATATGGACCCCAAGACATGTTGAATTTTAAATATCTTCAAAAAGGTTATATATTATGGGTCAAATTGTGACATTTCTTTTAATATATAATCAATAAAGCTAGTAATTAAAATTTGGTCAAAGTCTAATAACAAAATTAATTTAAAAATCATAAATTTAATTGGGGTCTTTATGGATCACGCACTGTCAATTTCAATGTTAAAAACTTATGTTATTGCGTCAATATAAATATGAACTGAAAAAAATTTCATCCTTATTTTCAAGTAATTTTTCATAATAGTATTTCTTATTAAATATATAAAATGCTGGTAGTGTATAATAATGATGGGAATTATTTTTCTTTATAAAATATATAGTTTAGGTAAGTAATGGCGAATTTTTTTATTTCATAATAATTTATTTTCAAGAATCTTTCTTAAAATGTTCTACCTGAATTAAAAACACGATATAATTAATAAATTTGTTTGGTTTATTGCCAAGATTTATTTAATGTAATAAGAAAAATGAAAAATTTCCATTAATCAGATTTTGTTTCTACTTTGTGTTAATTAATTTTATATACACTTATGATAACTTATTTTGTAATTAAAGAGCACGTATTTTTTTATAATAACAAAAAAAAATAAGCTCTAACTTTAAAACTTTTGAAGTTATAGAGGCTTTAAATTGGGGTAAGTATGGAAACTGTAGCATTCGTGTTACAAATTTCTCACCCTAGCATTCGCGGGTTAAAGAAAATGATTGCATATTAACCCGCAAGTGCTATGGTAAGAATATCGCGGCCCTAATTATATCTTAATTATAGAATGTCTCTATAATATGCAATTTAATCATTTAAATTTTTTCAGGCCCGATTCTAGCTTTTTTAATTTAGGGTGGCAAAAAAAACTAGCGGGGGGGGGGGGGGGGGGGAGAAAAATTTTTTTTGCCACCTTCAGCGGCAGAATTAGCCGTGACCTTCGGTCACGGCAACATACATGTACACCATTTTAACCTTTTTGGGAGGGCACTGCCCCCCCCCCCCCCAAAAAAAAAGTGGTCTAGAATCGTGCCTAAATTTTTTCCACTATATTTTTCTTATATATATATTTATAAACCCGCGATTAGCACAGTGGGGTCCTTAAGGGCCCAAGCACATTTTGATTTTTGAATATCTTCAAAAATATTATATATTATGGGCTTAATTTTTGTGACTTTTTTCTTAAATATATAATAAACAAAACTAGTAACTAAAATTTAGTCCTAAGTCTAATAACAAAAAATGTTTAGAATTTATTTGAATTGGGGTCCATATGGATCCCACCCTCTCAATTTCAATGTTAAAATCATGTTTTTGCCTTGATTTAAATTTAAACTTAAATAATTGCAACCTTATATTTTAGTTATTTAAATAATTTAATTAGTAAGTATACATCATATTTGTATTGTATAATAATGATATAAATTATTTTTTTTCTCTTTAAAATATCTAGTTTTTATGGTAAATAATAGCCAAAAAAAATTTTGTATTTCAAAATATTTTTTTCGAACTCCAAATATGTTCTACTAAACGTAAAAACACGATTTGATCAATAATATTGATACATTTAATTTATTGACATGATTTATTTAATGTAATATAGAAAAATGAAAAATTTTAATTTTACAGGTTTTTTTCTACTTTGTGCTAAATATAATTGGCAATATTTAAAGAGCACGTATTTATCTTTAAAATAATAAAAAAACAAATATCATAGCCTTCAAAACTCTTTTATAGAGGTTTAAAATTGGGGTCCGTATGGACCCCACCATAGCGCGTTACAAATTTCTCACCCTACCATTCGCAGATTAAACTAATAAATAAATTTTGCTCTAAGTCTGATAACAAACTTGTTAATTCAAAGCGGAGGTTTACCTAGAGTTTTTTAACCCGCGGATGGTAGCGTGACAAATTTATAACGTCAATGCTACAGTGGAGTCCATTCGAGCTCCAATTTTAGACCTCTATAATTTTAAGAGTTTATAAGCCATGAACTTTATATTTTTTATTAAATTGAAGAAAAATACGTGCTTTTTAATTATAAACTATTATAAGTTATTTTTGTAGTAAATTTTATTTAAGGGCATGTGCAAAGTGAGTTTTTATTTTTGTATAATTTTAAAAATTCTGAAAATTTTAAATTATTTTTTTTTTTAAATTTTTTCAAAAATTTTTTATTTCAGAAAAAGCCTTTTATGTGCATATATTAAATTTGGCAACTTTTTAAAAATTTGCGTTTGATTAAAATAAATTTTTTTTTCAAAATTTTGAAAATTTTACGAAAATAAAAACTCACTTTGCACGTGCCATAACACAGAGTTAAAAAAAAATCTGTAAAATTGAAATTTTCTACATCCCATTAGATAAATCTTGTCAATTAACTAAATCAATATTATTGATGAAGTAGTGTTTTTAGGCTTATTAGAAAATTCTAAAAAGATTCATGAAAAAAAAAATAATATAAAATAATAAATTCTATTTGGCTATTATTCACCTTTAAACTAGATATTTTATATGGGAAAAAATAATAATTCTTATCATTATTATACAATACAAATATTTTATATATTTAATATGTATAACTATTTTAAAAAATACCTAGAAAATAAGGTTGCAATTTTTTTAGTTTAAATTTACATTGAGGCAGTATTATGGTTTTCGACAGTAAAATTGAGTGGGGTTTCTAATTTCTAAACGAATTTTTTTATTAGACTTAGACCAAATATTAATTACTAATTTTGTTTATTATATATTTAAGAAAAAAGTCACAAAGTTTTGACCCATAATATATAATTTTAAAGATATTTAAAATTCAAAATGTGCTTGGGTCGGACTCCACAGAGCTAATCGAGGGTTAAAGGTGGGAAGAGGAATAAAGTAAACGTTGGAAATATTTTGGGGAAGCAATGTAAGGGGGGGGGGGGGGAGGGTTTATTGTTATATAAACCTTTTTTGTTGCATATTTTAACGTATTACACATGATTTATTATTTAGCAAAGAAGAGTGAGCATCAGACTTAACGCCCCCCATATTCGGTACCCCAGTGAATTTAATTAGGAGTCCGTATAGATCATATGATCAATTTTAATATTAAACCCATAATACAGCCCTAATTTATTTGTAAAAATAGAACCATAAATAGGTTTTTAAGTATTTAACCCGCAATGCTAGGATGTGAAATTTGTAACACAAGTCCAACAATAAATCCCAATTTTAAACCACTGTAAAGTGCTATGGACTTTATTTGTTATTATTTTGAAGAAGAACACACTTTCATTATAAATTAATATAACACAGGTCAATAAATGTCAATGTCAGAAAAAATAAGTTTATTAAAACATAATCATAGATCCATATGATGGCCTTATCTCATATACATTTTCTGTTTTGTGATTTCTTCCGCCTTTGGCTCATTAAATCCGTCCATATAAAAAGATGACCTTTTTGACCGAAAATGAAAGATTTTGCGACCTCGAGAATACCCTAAAAAGACAAAATTTATTTTTATATGAAAATTCCTTAAAACTTATTTCTCAAATAATGAGAAATAATATGATTTAGTATATCAAGCTCTTCCATCAGCATTTAGATCACAGATTATTTTTCGTCCAAACATAAATACGACTATATTACTTATTTAATAAAAATATTATTTGAAGTTTGAATTTAACAGTGGCTGTTGTGAGTATGTAAAAAAAATTCAATTTATTTTTGTTTTTGAATCTTTTTTTTTTTGACATTTTTTTAAAAATTTTCACTGTTTATAGCTGACTTACTAAGTTTGATCATAAAAAACGGTTAACGGATTTGAAAATCTATAAGATGGCAGGTTTAAGTTAGCTCATAACTCTCAAAAATTAGGTGACCTGAGTAAGTTATGATAAATGTATACTGTAAATTTTATTTAACACAAAGAAGTAAAAAATCTTAAAATTGTTTTTTTCTAAATCACATTAAATAAAACTTCTCAATAAACAAAAATATCACGATAATTAATTAAATTGTTGTAGATAATAGAACATTTTAAGAAAGATTTACGAAACTAAAATATCATATATAAAATTAATTTTTTTTTCAATTACTCACCTCATAAATTAAATATTTTATAGATATAATTCATAACAGAATTATACCGCACAAAACTACATATACTTATTACACAACACTATTATGAAAGATCATTTAAAATTATAAGGTTACAATTTTTTTTAAATTTCCATTGTGGCTTATTTTGATTTAATATTGAAATTGACCTGGGGTCCATAAGGACTCCAAAAAAACTTATTTTATAATTGAATACAGACAAATTTTAATTACTAATTTCTTAATAGGTAATATTATTTAAAGAAATGATCATTTATATAGATGCAGACTAGAACTACAGAAGCCTTTCTTGGCGCACTCAAACGTATTATTAAACGACGAGGTGACCTCCTGAGGTTTACTCTGTACAACGCAACAAACTCACCCCCCCCCCCCTCCCCCTTTCCCTTCCTTCGAAACAAAAAACCTTATTTGGAGGCCCTTTTAAAGGGGGCAGAATGTTAAATCTAAATAACACAGGTCTTTAAGAGTTATGAGCTAACTACGTAGATCGAACTTGCCATCTTAGGAATTTTCAAATCCGTTTACCATTTTTTCTATCAAATTTAGTTAGTCAGCTATAAACATTGAAAATTTTAAAAATAATGCCAAAAAAACAAAAAATTCAAAAACAAAAATTAATTGAATTTTAGCATATTTACAACAGCTAAACTGTTAAACTCAAACTTCAAATGAAACTTTTATTAAAAACCGATAATATATCGTGTCGTGTTTAAGTTTGGACGCAAATATTTTGTATTATCTAAATGCTGATGTAAGAGCTTGATACTAAAAAATTTTATTTCTCATTATTTGAGATGATAAATATAAATTACAAGGGATTTTAATATGAAAAAAAAAACTCTTAAATTTTTTCAGGGTATTCTCAATCTGTCAACTCGGTCAAAAAAGGCCATTCATTCGATATGGACGGAAGTAAGGAGCCGAAGTCGGAAGAAACTAAGAAAAACAAAATATTGAGATAAGGCCATCATTGGGATATATTTTATTATGTTTTTATAAAATTCACTTTTCTGCCATTAATATTTGTTGACCTGTGTAATAAGATCAGAGTAATATCAGTTGATTTTTACCCCTTACACATATCACAGCTCAACAATTTTTTGAGAGTTATGAGTTAACTACAGAGATCAAACCATCTTAGGGAATATCAAATCCGTTTACCGTTTTTCCTAATCAAACTTAGTTAGTCTGTTATAAACATTGAATATTTAAAAAAAAAAGGTTAAAAAACCAAAAAGATTCAAAAACAAAAATAAATTGAAATTTTATTTTTACATATTTAAAATAGTTAAACTATTAAATTTACGCTTCAAATAATATTTTCATTAAAAACCAATAATATATCGTGTCGTATTCAAGTTTGGACGCGAAATATTTAATATCTAAATGCCGATGTAAGAGCTTTATATATTAATAAAAAATTTTTTCCAATATTTGTGATTAAAAATATAATTTACAAGGGATTTTATTATGCAAAAAAGATTTTTAAATTTTTTCTTTGTATGGTATATTTAGATCTGTCAATATGGTCAAAAAAGGCCATTTTTCGTTATAGACGGATCTAAGGAGCCAAAGACGGAAGAAACTAAGAAAAACAAAAAACATATATGAGATTAGGCCATCATGGGGATGAATTCTTATAGGTTTTCATAATAATCTCGTTTCTGACATAAATATTTGTTGACCTAATCTTTTCCTTCCTGCACTTTTACACATTTAATAAACACCGCCATTTTTATTTATACCAATATATTTGCTTAAATTTTATATTTTTGATTGTGTTTCCTTACAAATATGGGTGAATAAAAGTTACACTGTGATGGGATATAATACCCCAATATTAAAGCACATTTACCTGCCGCTTAAATGTCTTTGCCAAACCTTACCTTTTAACCAATTAGAAGTACTGTTTTATAAATTTCCGTTATTTCATTTTTTTAAATAAATAAAAAAATTTTGAATAGCTTTAATTATTAATTATATATTGTCTAATAAGAATAAATTTTTATCTTAGTCATCTGGAGTTATAGGGATATATCATTAGTAAAATTGGACATCGAAATCAAGAAACGTCCAGGACCAACAAATGAAGATAATTATTAACATTAAAATTTTATTAGTAAAAATGTTAATTCATATTAAAAATAACATTACTATTTAAGAGAAAAAAAGGACATAATTATTGGAATTGGGGAATAAACTAAAAGAAGCAATGTAAGGAGCTAATAATTGCAGCTGTCAACAGTCCCCAGGAACGGTCGTTTGACACGGTCGCTGATTATCTCCACTAGTAAGGGGGCAGGCTTTCGTAATCAATGACTGTTTTCATAACGGCTGTGAAAGGATCCTAGCTTATGAGATGTACTTCTCGGCCTTTGGTATAGAAAACGAGTGACCAGGCCTAATGTGGCATCTTATTAAATAGTTTGTTTATAAGTCCAACCTTTCCTTGCATCAGTTGACTTGTTTTCGCTTGAACGTCGAATCATGGTAGAGTTTGTAAGGTAATACATCAGGTTTTATTTCCTATTCTCTGATTTATCTTTTTGTCTTTGCACCATCTCAGTTATCTGTTCATTCTTATTTTGGATTTGAAGATAGCGGTTTGTTTGATTGCGTGACATAGTTTCACTTCTGAGTCCTCCCGAGAAACTGTGGCCGATCTATTGTCACGCTCGTGATCATCGCCAGACTTTTCGGATTTGCTGATACAACTACGCAACTTTTTGCATTCGGCCTTTGTTTCATTAAATTCGCCTTAGCCCCGCTATCAGTTTATGCTAATGGCTCAGGTAGTTTGCGTTTGTAAGTCTGAGCCTCGTTATAGAGCTTAGCGTTACCTTGCTTGAGGTTGTTGTTTTAGTTCTAGTGGGAACGCCCTGTTTAAGTTTTAAACTGCCATGCCTAAATGTATTAAATTACCGATACCTTTAAAGGATTTCGATACGTTAATTTGTACAATCAAGTCCGGTTATTTATATGTGCCGATGAGAGGTTCCCAGCAACTACCCATCCAAATTAAGTTTTTCGTGAATCTCGACTTATTTGTTCAAATAGGTAGGTTTAGACGATGCTTCTATTAGTAAGTCAATGTTGGCAGTGGCATTGAAATTAGGATCGGCTAAAACCAAAATTATGGTATGTTAATGTACCTTTTTGAGAAGATGTGAGTTGTGACGTTACGTTGGGTAATATTTTTCGGGCAGCCTACGTGCAATAACGGCTCTAGATCAAATTTCTGCTCTTAAAAATTACCATGCTTGAACACCTTTTTGCTCGATACAACCTATGGTTAAATTCAAGCTATTATGTTTCAGCCCCAAAAATTCAGCGGCCTTTTCTGTAATAATAGAACTTTGTTTGCATTCTTTTTTACCAATACCCAATTTGAGTGAACATCCACACAACCACGCCCGTTTGGCACTCAAGAACGTCCACAAAGAAACCTTGTAGAAGAAGCATCGATTAAAATTCTACGGACCGGACCATTTGATCCAAGAAGTCTTTGGAAAATTGAACAAGGAAATATCACGAACACTAAACCCTTTGCTCTCCTGGCGAGCGACGGAGAGAACAACCTATTTTTATAAAAAAAAATTTATTGATGTAAATTTATTGATTTTTAAATTACTTTCCACGAGGTAGAGGGGGCGCTCAAAAGGAGTAATTGAAATTTTTCAATTTAGTAGGGAATGGGTGTTAGATATGGTCTTTTTTACGATTATAATTATGGCCGGGCCAATGTTTGTGATAGCATCGATATCCTAAGATAATACTAAATTATAAAATAGGACACCTTGACAGGATGTTTTTTTTAGTATTGTAAACCCTTTGTGTTTTTTTTTCTCCCAAACCTATTATTTAATATCGGCCTAAATTTTCACTGAAAAGTATATTGTACCCCCGGGAAATGTAAATAGGGAACTTGGTTTGTTCCCTTATTCAAAACATTAAGGTAGACTATCAGGGATCATTTTTATTTTTAAAATATGTTTAACTATTTATGTTTAGCTATGGTGACTAACATTTTCTTAATTTCTAAATGTTTTGTTATACATTGTATTACAGTATAGATAGATCTATTTATAGCTATTAACTACTATAAAAGAAATATTAATCAACCAGGTAAGCAAAGTCTAAAAATATTCCTCTCTTCTGGATATTTGATTCAGAACTAAAACAATACTATTTTTAAAAATAGAATAAGTATATGGTTTTGTTTTAAATTAGCAATACTAATGGTCTGATCAACACAACATTTCATAGCCTAAATTTCTATATTTAGCAAAGTTTCAGACACCAGGTCAGGTTCGGAAGTTCTCATCTTTAGCTGCTATTTTTGAAATATGTTTCTAAAATTATATCCACCAAAAATATTTGCTGAATTTTATATTTCTCCTAGCGATATTAAAATCCCATATTTTTACTACCAAATTAACATTGAATTTAAAATTCACTAACCTTAAAAATATAATTTGCTGATTAAAAGAATCTAAAAATATACAGGAAGCTAGAAATATATTTAAAGGTTAAAAAAAATAGGCTTTTTTTTATTTTCATTTTTTCCCCGTTTTATTTTAAATTTATTCGGTATTGCGATATTCGATACTAATTATTTCTGGTATAATTTCGCCTGTTTTTTTTTATTCCACCCATTAATCAATAGGGTTTAAAAGATTAAAATACCTTTTTATGCATTACTTTAATAAAAATTGATGGCAATGGTTATCTGGTTTCAAATATAAAATTAAAAAATGTTCAATAATGCCTCAATTATTTAAGTTATTAAGCTTCGAAGACGTTATTTTGTGAATGTATTGCAATACATTTCCGTCAAATTAGAATATATAACCCCCTTCCCATCATGTCTCCTCTTTAACAGGCTATGCCCTTAAACGTCTTCTTGATTTATTCAAGCTTGAGGTCAGGGACCAGATAGAAAGCCCCCTCCCCCCTTTCCACCGGTTTAGTAAAGGCCTACTTGAATTGAAAAAAAAAATTATGGGCTGGGCCGGGTTTATCTTTTTTTGTAATTTTCTAACTTCAACAAAATACTAAAAATGATTGTCACACGCTGAAAGGTATATTACACTTACAGTTTTGTTGATAAAGCATTTATAGCTTGCAATATAAAATTTTTGGACCATTTTTAAATTTGAGCCGGGGAATTTGCCGGACCTAAAATAAAAAACCAAGTCTGAGGCCGAGCCTAAGCTAAAAATGCCACTTGGGCCGGAGTAACACGGCCTGGTTTGACTCTAATCCTAAAATCAGGTAGCTCAAGACTTTAAAATATAGGAAAATGAGACCGGGTTTTTAAACATACAATTTATCACTTTTATCCAAATCTATAAACGTAACATTGCGGAAAAATCCTTAAAATAATTTTTAAGGTCTGAGAGTTGCTGGGGGCTCTTTATTATATAACTTTAAGTTTTTAATAGTATTTAATTACGGTATTAATGATACACCTACCCATACACTAGCTAAAAAATTTGCTTCGAGCCTTAAACTATTTTATATATACCGCAACAATTTAAATTCGAAAAATTTATAAACAATATGTATTTAGGTAAAACAAACAAAAAGATACCCAATCAATTAACAAACAACAACAATGTACAAACCCGGTTCATCTATCCTCGTGGCGCTTTTAGTTGTGGCCAGCACTGGAGCGGTCATGACTCAAACCTCCTGCGGGGCTACGCTCATAGAGTTTTATTTGAAGTTCACCACACACCTACTTTCGTGGGTTAAACCATATAACAACGGTCCGTCCGGTCCGGGCAACCAAACATTTTGCCAGGCTTTTGAGAACACAATTTTCACTCCTAAAGGAGACTACGTAATATCGCCGGTCCAATTAGCGCTTGCGTTAAGGAACGGACAAATGAGCTGTTCCAATTGCCAAAAACTTGATTCGATCCTCCCGGCCCAAGTGAGTATGACTGACCTGCACGAATCGAATGAATTATTTACGATAAATAAGTTTGAGAATCGAAGTGGAAACACGTTGGTCGAGGAGCTGCATTACATGAAACCCGGTATTTCATGGTGAGAGTTGATTATTATAGTTTTATTTATCGGATATAGGGCCACGCATATTTCTACAAAAAGTTGACAAACGTAAATTTAGGGCGGCGCGTTCAAAGTTCAAATGTTTTTTCAAAAAATTCATAAAATTTATAAATGTTGAGTTTTTTTAAAACTTAATTAACCCTTGTTTTCTACAATGTTTTTTTCCTACACCCGGGGAGCAGTTGCTCCAAGTATATATTGAGATCTTATTCAATTTATATCCAAATCCATTTTATCACAGCTGATTACACAGCTGGACAAATTTTTGGGTTTGAATAAGGAGACCAATGTTGCCATGTTAGGGAACTTTAATTCCGTATACCATTTTTCTTGTCAAACTTTGTAAGCCGGGTATAAACATTAACAATTTTTTTAAAAATATTGAAAAAAAAAGACAAAATTAAAAAAATTATTTGTCTATCTAAAACAACTAAACTGTTAAATTTAAACTACAAATAATGTTTATCAAAACCGATAAAATATCGTGTCCATTTAAGGGTGGGGTGCTAAATATTCTGTGTAACCTAAATGTTGTTAAAATAGCTTAATATATTTGAAAATTATTTTTCATTATATATAAAAATAAGAACGTACACGTAATTTCAATATAAAAAAAATCTTTAGTTTTTTCTCTATAGGTAATCTCGAGCTCGCGCTGTCAATACCAGATTTGGCCCTTTTTTCGATTTTTATCTAAGAAAACAGTTAAAATGTTAAAAACAATGGAAAACGAGAACTATATGAGTTAAGGCCTCATGGTGATTATTTTCCCCCAAGTGTCTTTATTTTCTTTTATTACATATTGATGTTTGTCTGTGTTATTATTTCAACATAACTCCTTTAAAAATTCAAAAGACCAACAATTTTTTTTAGAAATTTAAAATTTTAATAAATTATATAAAAAATGAATAAACTCTGATTGCGTCTTTAGTTATCACTCAAAATACATTTTCAGAAAATAAAAATTTATTTGACCTAGGCTCTAACTTTTAGGCTTATCCTTTAGGTCCCTCTGCCTATGTAGGGCATTTCGCAGCACTAGAAAGGTTTTTGTGTAAATTGTATTTATATCATCGAATACTATAAGCCTTTAAGGCTAGGACATTTCTTTTAATCTAACTTAAACCGAGAGCCGAATAAAATATTCATTTACGCGTCACAGGTCATGCCGAGAGTACGTATCCAACGTATATCGTTTCAAAATGACTCATTGCAACTACAGTACTACTGCATCTACCAATGCAAATGATAGATCGATTTCATTCATCATGGTTAAACCGGCCCAGCAGGAAGCGCCTCAACCTAGTGCCAAAAAAAGTGTCGAAGATTTAGCTTTACTGTTTAGACAACAACCAACCGTTTATGTGTCGGCCCTTACGGACGTTTCTAACAATGCCCCAGTATACGGCCTACGGCCCCCAACCATGAATATAGATTCAATTTCGTCGATGGCTTTCCATTCCAACGATAATTGCACATACAGGTTTGTGATTTTTACGTAGCGCTAAAGGTTGATTAATGAATATTTATATATAAGAAATTATAAAATAATAAAATTTAAAAATTAGGGCTATAATTTTTAAATCTTGGAATTTATAGCAGCAACATGTAATTTTTTTTTGTAATATCTTATTGCACAGGTTAACAAATATCAATGTCATAAAGAATTTTATGAAAACATAAAAGCCAATATTCCCATGATGGCGTTATCATATATATTTTCCGTTTTTCTTGGTTTCTTCCGCTTTCGGCTCCTTAGATTCGTCCATATTGTAAAAATGGCCTACCAAATTGACATATTTTGCGACTTCGAGAATAACCACCTAAAAATTCAAGAATCTTTCTTTCGTATAAAAAATCCCTTTTTAATTATATTTATCATCTCAAATACTGAGAAATAAATTTTTTTAGTTCACGCTCATACATCAGCTTTTATATATTACAGAATATCTCGAGTCCATACTTAAACACGACACGAATTATCGTTTTAATAAAAATATTATTTGAAGTTTAAATTTAACAGTTTAACTGCTGTAAATATACAAAAAAAGTTTCAATTTATTTTTATTAAATCTTTTGTTTTACATTTTTTTTTCAATGATTAAAGCTAACTATCTTAGTATGACTGGAAAAAACGGTAAACGGATTCAAAAATCCCTAAGATGGCAGGTTTATTCTCTGTTGTTAGCTCATGACTTTCACAAATTTGTTGACCTGTGTTATCAGCGTTATTTTTAAACACATTAAAAACCATTTTTCAGCCAAAAATTTTAATGTCTAGCTCAATAAGTTTATTTTATATATAACCTGTTTATTCTAATCAAAGTCACTACACTCTTATGTGTTTTAAATAACTTTATTTTGGTCGAACCTTTTACCGCTCGCTATATTGAAATTTATTTTTAAAAAGTGAGAAAAACAAGTGGGCTTCTATATTTTTATTTTCATCTTCAAACATTAAGCATAGAAACACATGAATCATGGTTATAGGCTTTTTTAATTAATGTCTTGACGCTATTAATTAAACGCGTTAAGAAGGCATTTTGAGAGATGGGATCACATTGTTTTACAATTTATAAAAAAAATTTATAAGACACTCTTACAAAATTCAAAAAAATTTGTAAAATTTTATTATATATAAAAATAAACTGTTTTCAAACCTATTATAATATATTTATTTCGAAACGAAAAAAAATCGTGTCATATGGCGGGGATGCAGAATTAAAAAAAAGGTTAGAGCTTGATATACTTAAAAATTTAATATTTTAAGATTCGCAAATATACAACTATAATTTTTTTCCAACGTTTAAAAAGAGATTTTGTCATGATATTTTAAACTTCGGGTAAAAAAATCAAAAAATTATGTACAAGAATACTTATGCGTTTGTCTGCCTAATATATCAAACAAACAAATAATTTCTAGTCGTACAAACTTGACAAAAATGATTCTGCGTTTGGATAATCACTACCCAAATCTGACCTTAAATAGTTATTATTTGTTTCCTTGTATATAGAAATAATGGTGTGGAGCACCACAAATTTGAGGTGGAAGAAATGATCAATATGAATATTGGGAATGACAATTTGAATTTTTTTGCCGTCGTAGGCATTCGAACTGGTACGACAAACAACCAATATACACCTTCAATCAATGTCAGTGTGACCGCTGAACCTTTCCTTTTCTTCATTCAGCTCGGTAATTACATGGTTATACGTGGCCAAATTGCAAACTAAAAAATTTTTCTTGGATTGCCATACAGAGATAGCTAACAAATAGTTTTAAATTTTTTTTGCATAATTACTACAACAATCTCAGGTTTAATATTATGAAAGCAGAATAACAATTATTGCAAATTGTTGCTCAATCTAAATATTTTTGATTTAGAAATTATTAACTTTCAGTGTCCTCCTTTGAGTTATTTTTAAACCCGCGGTTACATACGTGGGGTATTGTATATACCCTGCACATTTTAATTTTTAAATATTTAATTAAAGTGTTAGTCTTATAATTTAATTTTTAATTCTTTTTTTAGGCAATTTTACATTCTCTTATTAATTTTTCTGTGGAATAAATAAAGTATTCTTCCAATTATTTTATAAAGGATATTGACAATTTGTGTGGAAAGAAAATTTTAATTAATTACTTTGCGGTCAAAACAAATTGATATGGTTTTTTATGCCAATTAGTTAAAAAATGTATTTACTTAGTTTGTTTAATTAAAATATTAGCATTATTAGGGCTGTAAAAACAATTATCCAAAATGATGGATTTTCTAAAATTGTTTTTCACGGTTATTAAAATTTAAAATAATTCTGTAAATACTTTTTATTACAATGTTTAAGTAAATAATGTATGCTACAAATTAATTCATAGGTTTAATACTTTCTTTACTATAAATATTTGAATATGGGGTAATGACATACCCCATGTAATGGTGTAAATTTTTTAAATATTTTCTATTTCTTTTAATTTAGATATTTCTTTTTCAATTTTATTTTAATGAATTAATATGCTGATCCAATACGCTCAAAACAAAATTGTTATTCGAAAAAAAAATTGTTATGCAACTTTATATATTGGAAGGTGTATTAAACATATTCAAACGCTCTGTCTGATTTTATTATAATGCTTAGCTTATATTTGTATATTAATGAAGGGCATAATTAATCATGATATTTTTAGGAATATTTTAGTTTAATTATACAACTCTAAATAAAAATAATTAATCATTAAATATTTACAGTATTGTATAATTAACCAGGGCTGTAACTGAAGGCGGGGGGCGCTTCCTATTCTTCCATTTAGTTGGCATTTTTATGAATAGCAAAGTTTTTTTGCCTTATTTTGCGATGATAACGGCTGAAGCTAACCTTCCGTCTTATCTTGAATTTTATCGTCCAATCTTAATCTTGATCAATGCAAATTTTTAAAATTGTCGTCTCGGCTATTCATATTTAATATTTTTGACCCATTTTAGAACGGGTTATTTACTAGTTGGCCAACGCAGGGCAAAATGGGCTTGTAACATAAACTAAATCATTAATCGATAGGCTATAGTTTATGCTATGATATATCTTTCATCATACTAATTCAATGTCGCTTTAGTGTGATAGAAATTTTAATTCTTGAAAGTTTAAACACTTTTTATACATTGCTCGCTTAAAAAAGGGGTGTGTTAACTTGGATGGCTATAATACCTATTGTGCCCTCCTTTAGCAATTGGCAATCGAATTAAATATAGTTTAATATTTAAAACCACGTGTCGGTCCTAATCATGTTAACAACAGTTAGGACTTATTATGAAGCCTACAAATAGTGCCTTCGCCATAATTTGTGGAGGAATGGAAGTGGGCGGGGTGAGGGAGGGGGGGGGGTATTTTAATAACAAAATGATGTCGCCTTCAGCAAGTTTTTGTGCTGTTTTTAATGTAAATTGTCAGCAACAACAAACATTTTTCCAGTTTTTAAATTTTGGTGGGGGGGGGGGGGGGGGGGGGCAAATTAAAAAAAATGTCAATTCATATTATGAAATGCCATTACAAAAATTTTCGAAATATATTATTGACATCGCTATTTTTTATTAAAATTGCAAGTGGTACGTTTGTATTACATAAGAGCGCCGTTGCAGGCAAGTTCTTTGCTATACAAAATTTCCATATTACCCAGACAAAAATCAATGAGTGATCGCGGCGAATTATGACACTTTAAGTGCAATTACATGATGGCTTTATCTATTTTTTCCTATTTATGAATACACCTATTACTTAGATAAAAATTAATATGGCCAAATTGACTGATTTTGCTCAAAATTATCTAAAGAAACAAATTAACTTTTTTTTTATTTTATAATAAAATTACCTATTTGTAATTTTTATCTCATATCATAAATATAATTTTCAAGTTAATTTATTAACATTAATGGCACCCAAGCCTAAAGGGAACATGATAATTTTTCGTGTTTGTTATAAAAATATTATTTGAAAATTGAATTTAACAGTTTTAGCTTTTTATATAAATAATGTTTATCATTTATTTGTTTTTAAATCTTTTTGTTTTTAAATATTTTTTTACATATTTTCAATATTTATAGCTGGCTTACAAAGTTTGATTAGGAAAAACGGTAAATGGAATTATAAATCCCTAATATAGCAGGTCTTGTCTTTAAGGTTAACTCATAACTTTCATTTTGATGACCTGTGTATTAATTCTCATAAAAGTGCTTCACCTGTTTAATACTCATTATAGAACATAATTCATTCAAAAACTAGATTTTACCCCAGTTGTTTAACAAAATGGGACTGCTTGCCTAATGACCTAGGAATAGACCCAAATTCGTACGCTACATAAAATAACCTGTGGTAAAAATGTTTTTTCTAGACCTTTTTCCCTACTAGGGAGTAGCATACCCGTTAAGGCTTTGCTGCTTTTAACTCTACAATCCTGCAGAGTTAGATGAGATTTAACACCGGTCACCTAGATTTTTAGACCTAGGTTCCCAGAAAAATGGGCTCTCAGATTCGATGGCGGCCCATTACTTAGATTAACGACTTTTTTGAAAATGCGTTTTATGTTAAAAAAGCAATTTCTCAATTTTTGCTAATTTAGATTGACGAATTTTTTTGAAAATGCAATTCCAATTTTTTTGAAAATTTGATTAAACTGCGATCATTATTTATTTTGAGTTCGAACACAACATTTTGTGTAATTTTTATTTTGATTTTGAAAAAATTGTATATTTAGCTCTCAGATTCGATGGCGGCCCATTTAACTACTACCCAGGCTTAAAGTTGCTTAACTTGAGTGTAGTACACAACCAAGTTTACATGCGCTCAAGGTCCTGCGACCTTACTAAACATAAATCCATAAAATTTACGTAAATCTATAAGGAATTTTAACATTGTGAGATAGTTTAGTGATAGGTTAGGCAAAAGTAATTAGATTTAGCATATCGTTTGGTTGAGGTTAAGTTACGGTTAGTGTAAGGTTGGATTACCTTAAGGTTATGCTAAGATTGGCTTAAGGGTTTAGTGTTGGTGAGGATAGCTTAGTGTTTGGGTGAGTTTAGCTTAAAGTTAGGGTAAGGTTAGCATAAGAATGATGTAATGCCAGCTTAACCCCTGATCGGTAAGGGGATCTAAGGACCCCAGCAGTTTTTAATTTAAAGATCTCTTTGGAACATGCTAACAAAGATGTTTAAAACTAAACTCAAAACATCAAAAACAAGTTTATTGAAAAAGTGTATTAGAAATAATAGCTTGACTAAATTTGGGGTCGCCAGACACCCCACTAATGTTAAGGCCATTTATATCAAGTTGCCTATACAATATGCAACCAAATTTAGAAAATTTGATTAGTATATCTACTAATACAATATATTGTTACAATGTTAATATGAAACCTTATGCAGATATATCACAGGTCAACAATTTTTTGAGATTTATGAGTTTACTACAGATCAAACCTGCCATCTTAGGGAATATCAAATTCGTTTACCGTTTTCCTAATCAAACTTAGTTATTCAGGTATAAACATTGAAAATTTTAGAAAAAAAGTAAAAAATAAAACAAAAAAGATTCAAAATAAAATATATTGAAATTTTATTTTTACATATTCACTATAGTAAAATTGTTAAATTCAAACTTCAAATAATATTTTCTAAGTTTAGACGTGAATTATTTTGTATTATCAAAATTCCGATGTAAAATCTTGATATATTAATAAAATTTATCTCTCATTATTTGTGATTAAAATTATAAGTTACAAGGGATTTTTATATGCAAAAAAATTTTTAGATTTTTTCTTTTTAGGGTATATTTAGATCTGTCAATTCGGTCATAAATTCCTTTTAGACGGATCTAAGGAGCCAAAGACGGAAGAAACTAAGAAAAAAATATATGTGAGGTTAGGCTACAGGGAAGCATTCTTTTATGTTTTCATAAGATTCACGTTTATGACATATATATTTGTTGACCATTAGGGTATATTTATCAATTCGGTCATAAATTCCTTATAGACGGATCTAAGGAGCCAAAGACGGAAGAAACTAAGAAAAGAATATATGTGAGGTTAGGGGAAGCATTCTTTTATGTTTTCATAAGATTCACGTTTATGACATATATATATGTTGACCTGTGAACAAGTCAACAAATTTTTGAGAGTAATGAGCTAACTACAGAGATTAAACCTGTCATCTTAAATATTCAAATCCGTACCGCTTTCTAATTGTAATTAAGCTATAAACATTAAAAATTAAAAAAAAATGTTAAAAAAAAACAAAAAAGATTTCAAAACAAACATAAAACGAATTTTTTTTGTATATTCAGAACAGCTAAATTGAATTTGAACTTCAAATAATACTTTCAAAATCGATAATATATCTTGTAGTATTTAGGTTGGGATGCTAAATTTTTTCAATTTCTAAATGTTGATGTAAGAGCTTGATAAAAATATATTTCTCATTATTTAAGATGAAAAATATAGTGATCTTAATAAGCAAAAAAAAATTTCTTTTCTTTACGGTATCGAGGCGCTAAATCTGTCAATTCGGTCAAAAAAGTCCCTTTTTTGCTATGGACGGAAATCTCCGAAGGCAAAAGAAACTACAAAAAAACGGGAAATATAGGCATCTTGGGGATCCATTAAATTAAGTGTCAAAAACTTCTTTTTTTCTGACATTAATATATGTTTTTATGTTTAAAATTATTGAAAATAAGAAATTTAGATACAATATTTACTTTTTGACATCGCATTTTATCAAGAGGTCACCAATCTTTATTATTAGCATATAAAATAATATTTCTTATAAATAAGTTTCTTATAAATTTTGAAAAATAAATAAAATTGTCAAAATTTTAAGAATGATTCAAAAAAATGAATGAAGTCTGAACGCGTCCTTACGAAGAAATATTAAATTTATTAATGTTTGAATATCGGCTCAGATAGCCAGTGGCAAACCTTCTGCCTTAGACGCAGGAGGTGGCGAGTTCGAATCAGTGCACAGTAGCTTTTTTCTTCGAAAAAATAGCATACATGTGCAACCACTTTAAAGCTTCTGAGTGGCCTGCTTAAGCAGTAGGTCTCAAACGATATGTCTAAAAGTAAGAGCCTAGGCTAAAAACCTAGGTCGCCGGGGTGCGTGTGGCACCCCTAAGTGGGGAAAGGTATGGGGGAAACCTCAAACCAATTGTTTGTTTTTTTTTGTTTTATTAATGTTTGAAAAGAGATTAATTAAAAATATGATGTTTGTCTTGGGAAATATTATTTTTAAAAATATTGACATAATTTCGTGCCTTCATTAAAACTCGTGCCTGCAAAAAGCGGTATTTTGGCATTGGAAATTTATATTTTTATAACTTTTTTTTACTAAACTTTTTAATGTTCAATTAAATCTATGGACATATGGCTGCGGCTAATACTTCTTTCAAAATTGTAAAAAAAATATTTCTAAAATAAAAAAAATTTTAACGGCTAATATTAAAAAATGAGAATTTAGGTTTTTTCGTTGTTTTAGGATATTCCTAACCAAATATTTTTAAAAATAATTTTTTTTACAAAAAATTTTTAATTTTTTAACTTTTTTTTTCACACTAGCCGCCTCAATGTTATTCAAATGCGTGCAATTTTTTTTCGTCAAAACTTTTTTTAACACTAACCGCAGCCTAAACTTCGATATTGTTTTGATTTGGTATTTGTATTTATTTTTAAATTTAATAATTAATTTTATGTGTTTTGCTAAAAAAAATAAAGGAAAAAAATAAATTTATATTTAACCCGCGAATGCTAGGGTGAGAAATTTGTAACGCGCTACGGGTCCATACGGACCCCAATTTTAAACCTCTATAACTTCAAGAGTTTTAGAACTACGTCCTTTATTATTTTGACATTTTAAATAAACGTACTCATTAATTATAGAATATAAGTTATCATTAATGAATTGTGCAAAATTTGACACAATATAGACGAATCTAAATAATTGAAATTTTTCATTTTTCTATATTACATTATATAAATCATATCAATAAATAAAATATATCAATATTAATAATTAAATCGTTAGGTCGGATAGGACATTTTATAAAAAATTCATGGAAAAAAAAATAATATGAATAAAAAATTATTTTTGGCTATTATTCACCTTAGGGCACGTGCAAAGTGAGTTTATATTTTCGTGAAATTTTCAAAAATTTGAAAAATTATTTTGTAATAAAACGCAAATTTTCTAAAAGTTGCCAAATTTAGTATATGCACATAAAATGCTGTTTCTGAAATAAAAAATTTAAAAAAAAAATAAATTTTTAAAATTTTCAGAATTATCAAAATTTTACGAAAATAAACTCACTTTGCACGTGCCCTTAAAAACTAATTATTATATATATATAAAATAATAATTTATCATTATTATGCTGTAAAAACATTTTGTAATCTTTATTTATAAAAATATTATAAAAAAATAACTAAAAAATTGGGTTGCAAAATTTTAAGTTTGAATTTACATTGAGGCAATATAATGGTTTTCAACATTGAAATTTACCATGTGGGGTCCATACGGACCCAAATTCAATTTCTTAATTTTAAACAAATATAATAGACTTAGACCAAATTTTGAATACTAGGTTTATTTATTATATATTTAAGAAAAAGGTCACAAAATTTTGGCCAATTTAATATATTATTTGAAGATAATCAAAATATAAAAAGTGCTGGGGTCCGTATGAACCCCACATTATCAATCGCGGGAGGTATAATTGCCAAAAAATAATTCTATAATATTTTTTTTTCCATGGATCTTTCATAAAATGTTTTACCCGCCCTAAAAACACGATTTAATAAATTTAATTTATTGACATGATTTATTTAATGTAATATATGTGTTATGAATTTATTAAAATGATGTAATTAGAAAACAGAGAGGATGAATAGAAATAAAATGAATCGGATGTAAAAAAATGAATGAATGCGCATTATGTGTCATGTGCATGTCTTGTTCCTAAACATACTGCCTCCTTGAAAGGTTGGGCTTTCAACGTTCTTATCATTGTCAAGAGGCAAAATTCGTAGTTTAACGACTGGTCGTTTTAACGAGCCTCCTCTTGATTTAAGAGTCACGACTCTTACTACTCCATCTGCCCCTGGATGCACCTGTTCGATTTGACCGATTGGCCATAGCAACGGGGGAGAATTGCCTTCGGCTATGAGTACCAAAATGGTGGTGATGAATTTTTTTAGCGGGTACGCTGTTCTAGCTGACCTAAATATTCTCGGGACCATCGACGCCAAAATTGTTGCCTAATTAGTTCCACGTGTTGGTAGCGCGCTAAGATGATAATGGTTTATGCGGTAAACAAGGCTCATTAAACGAAGTAATCGGAGCTCCAATTAAAAAATGGCCTGACGTAAGTGGTGCCAAATCATTAGGGTCTTGTGATATGGCCGTGAGAGGGCGAGAATTTAAAATAGCCTCAATTTGGCATATTAGCGTGCTAATCTCCTCCATTGTTAAAAGGGCTTGGCCAAGCATACGCTTAAGATGATATTTAACCTTTACCGCCTCCCAAAGGCCTCTGAAATGAGGAGCTCGTGGCGGTATGAAATGCCATTGGATATTTTGGGTTGCAAAAAAATTTTGGATGCCTTGATTGTCTACGATGAATTGTTTCTCTAACCTCAGCAACTCCTTGCTTGCTCCTATAAAATTCGTTGCGTTATCACTATATATATCCAAAGGCCGGCCACACCTTGATACGAATCGTTTTATTGCAGCGATGAAAGCTTGAGCCGACAGATCACCAACGATTTCGATGTGGATGGCCTTCGTGGCCATGCAAATCCATAAACCTTGAAGGTTTTTGAATTGCGTCGCCTTGACTTCTTCACGAGTACAGGTCCAAAATAATCAATCCCAGTGTTGGAGAAAGGACGGGAAATGTTGACGCGTTCAGTTGGAAGGTCTCCCATTAGATAGGGCTGGCATCTCTTAGCTTTAAAGCATACTATACAATTGTGTATTTGCCGCCGTATCAGGTTTTTAGCTGAAAGGGGCCAGTATTTGCATCGTATGGCAGAAAGTGTTTGTAGCCCCGAGTGCATATTCTACTTGTGATACATTTCAATTATCAATGCCGTGACTCGATGGTGAGATGGCAAAAGTATAAGATGTTTTTGATTGTAAGGTATAGACGAGTTTTTTAGACGACCGCCTACTCTGGTATTAACGCTTCCTTATCCAAGAAAGGATTTAATGATAAAATTTTGCTATCGTTATCTACTCTATGGTGGAGTTTTAATTGGTTAAGATCATGTCCAAAGGCTTGAGCTTAAACAATTTTGATTATTATATTAGTTGCCTTTGTTAGGTTGTCCCTAGATAACGGATTATATGGCGCCTGATGGCGGTGCCGCAGGCGGTTTAAAAAATGCAAACAGTAAGCGACAACTCGTATAAGTCGTCTATAACTTGAGAATCGTTCCCAAGTTATGACTTCCGTTGGCATTGTTGCAACCATTGTCACCAACCTTTTCTCTGGAAGGTCATCATGTAGTGTAAAGTGTTTTTGAATGGGAAGTTTGGCACCCGTTAAAAATGCGAGTCCATTCCACCACAAAATATTGTTTAACTCTGTTAAAAAACATCCTCTTGATAACAAGTCAGCGCAATTTTTTTGAGAAGGCACGTGATTCCATAGCCAACCCTGAGAAAGCTGCTGAATTTCGGAAATTCTGTTTGTTACAGCCTTCCAATTTCTTGATGGGGATGCGATCCACCCTAAAACTATGGTGGAATCGATCCAACAGTAAACGTTACCCACACTCATTTCCAGGGCTTGCAGCGTTGATGAAATAAGTTGTGCGAGAAGTAAAGCCCCACATAGCTCTAACCTTAAAATTGAGCGGGCTTTTAGAGGCGTGACCCATGATTTAGAGCATAGCAGGCGCGACTTGCGAAGAATATTATTCGAGCTAACCATGTATATTGCTGCCCCATAGGCCTTTTCACTCGTATCTGAAAAACCATGTAGCTCTAGACGCTGAGGATTGGAAACTGCTACTAGTCTTGGTATTTTAATAGTATGGATAAGGGACAATTGGTTGATAAATTGAATACAATCTTTTGCAATTTTTGCGGGAAGTTCATCATCCCAGTCTCGTTTAAGTACCCAAAGCCTTTGTATAATAATTTTAGCCATCACAATAGTCGGTCCCAAAAGGCCTAGTTTGAGCATCCGTGAGATTATGAGCGCCCGTAAGCATGTCATCCACGTAGAAATCATTTTTAAATATTCTGGAACCAAGAGGATGAGTTTTTCGTCGTTTGCTAGCTGATGCACGTTCACTGATATCGGCTCGCCACAAAATTCGTTGAAGTTGCCTTTGCGATTCATGTATGTGAATTTGTCGGTACATTTTTTTAATATCGGCCACAATAACGATTTTGTGTTAATAATGAGATTAGATCCTGTTTCCTAACTTTAAAGGTGCCCATCAAAGGAGGGAGTGTTGGGTGGTGTTGCCATACAGGCCCAATACTGCATTTTCAATGTTTTATAAGTAATTATATTGTAAAGGGGGTAGTATTTACCCACTAGGTTAACTCCCCTTCCTCACTCTTGGTAGGCCTATACCTGGCGTTAACCTATCAAATAAAGATAATTTTACATAATGAATAAATATGCTTCTATAAAGTACATATATGCTTAGGTGTTTTTGGTTTTAGAAAATTGTTATTTTAAGAGTTAAAGTTAAGAGAAGAATTAGGGTGATTACTAGGCTTAAGTTTCATTCTAGGATTTATAAATATCAGTTTAAGAATTATTATAATTGTACTGGTATCTTTAAACAAACTTGATTGTAGAATTGTAGAAGAGTAAACTATTACTAAGATATATTTATGGTGATTAATAAATTAATTTTTTTAGCAAAAATAAAAACAAAATTGCTATGCCCGGGAGAACAGCCGTGAAACCTTTGTTTCCACGGTTAGCCTGAAGATTTAAAATTTTTACGTAAATGGATTTATCACCAATTAAAGATATATGCATATATTATAAAGATGAAATTAATTGTCATATATTTAAAGATCTTCTTAATACGGATAAATTTAATAATGAAATTAAAGCTAAACTTTTAGAATTAAATATTAAGGAGGCATTTATTGATATGTTTATGCAACTTAATTATTTAACTTCATTTGATTTATTTGTTAGTTACACTTATGTTACAGTAATTATGTTAGAAATTTATCCAAAAAAATATGAGTTAGTTGAGTTTTTGAATTTGTTATATAGAAAATATAAAATTTATAGCAATGACTCTTTACAAATAAATATTTTTTTATATGCAATTTCTAAACTTGCTAAAAATTTTTGTTTGCGAGAATTAAAAGATAGCAATTTAAAAAATTTGATATACCAGATAGGTCATGATTCTATTATTTACAACATTCAAAAAGATAATTATGTAAAAATGATATCATATATTAATCCAAACTTTTATATAGATGTTTATGGCACTTCTAATTATTTGACATATGCTTGCAATATAAACATAGTTGTTATACTATTTTCTGACATTAGATTACACAGTTTTATGTATTGGCCTCAGATTTTGCTTCACAAATATCTTTTTTTGAGCATGTTAAATCCACTTTCTTTGTATTTAGCAGAAATAATTAATTTGACAGATTTTGATACCAATGATTATATTTTTATCAACAGTTATATGAAATTGTTTAATTATTTAATTAAGGGAAGCACAATTTTACATACTGATATTGATAATTTAGAAATTTTAATTTATTTTTTTAAGAACCTCTTTAATAACATTGTTTATAATAAAAGTAAAAAATTTAGGGATCTATTGACTATACTATTACATGATATTCTCAACCATATTGACAACCTTTTATTATTTGAATTTTTGAAATTGTATTTTTTCCAAAATTATAACGAAAATAGTGATTCAATTAATGGCTATTTATTACATTTGCTACAAACTACTATGATTGGCATATTAAAAGATTGCATCATACCCTCCTTAATTAGGTCAAAATTATATACAAATTATATACATGTATTTACCCATTATGTATTAAAAATAGTGCTTATAACAAAAAATGGTAAACTAAATGACAATACAATTCTTTCGATAGTCAATTTTATAAGGTATCTAATAATTTCAATGAACAATTCACCTTTTGTTGTGGCAATACCAGATTCTCAAAATACCATTTCATCTCTTAGAAAATATATATTCAATTTAGAAAATGAGATTAATACCCACAAGTCACTTATAGTAAAACAGAGAATGCAAAAAACAACCTTCTCACATCCTAGTGCATTTGAAATCAATGTAATGAACAGTGCAATGCCAGAGGCCTCAGACAATTCAATCAATGATATAGATATTGAATTAAATAAAATTGACCTAATTCTTTCAATAATTCAAAGAACCCAAGAAATTTCTAATAATTTAGATTAAAATATTTTGTCCTTTTTTGAAATGGTATTTGTCAAACAATATGAAACCAAAATTGGATTATCATAATGTTTTCTTAAAACTTTACGACATGCTGATTCTATGTAATGTTTTTCATTTTTTGTTAAAAAATTTTTTTACAAAGTAAAAAAGTTAACATATTAATTTGCAGGTTTAAATATATGCTAAGGCAAGAATTTATAAAATGCGCAAACGGAAAAAATGTTGCCCTGCTCTTCTTCCTCAAAGCATGGCCTAATCAAAAACTTAACTTATTACAACTATCATTCAGGTTTTAAAAATGCACCCAAATAGCAAAATTTAAAAAAAATATATTTTTGAAGGTAAAGTTATAATCTATTTTTATTCTAAGACCATTTTTGATTTTTGAGTCTCATTCGAATTTTATATTTTTATAGCAGACCAACAAAAACAAGTCGGAAACTTTGTAGTCTGTCCAATTTAATTTTTGGTGTACAAAACACGCCACATCATTGAGTAAATGCCAGAACAATAAATATACTCTCAATTATAAATTTTCCTAATTTAAAAATTCATTACACAATTAAAGCTATGCCCAATTATAAGGAATACTTGTTTAACCTGCGGTTACAATGGTATAAAAATTAAACCGTTACAAATAGGTGTAGAGATTAGAGTTTAAACCTGGCCCGCCTGACACATTTTTCATCTGAAACTCAGCCTGGAAATGATTTTTATTTTTTGTCCAACAATCTTATAATGCGAGCTACAAATTCTTGGTAAAAATAGCAAACATGGCGCGTCAAAATTTTACCATTTGGCTTATGATTAATTTGTCAATTTAAAAAAACAGCATTAATTAAAAGCGTGCCGAGGTTTTTTTTCCAGGTGCGGCGTTTGGCAGTATAAATGCTCGTTTTGGGAGCGCTTCACGCACCTTGACTCGTTGGTCTGAATCCGCGCCTACACCTGGGCATTTATTCGAGGTTGACTCACATTTTATTCCTGTTATAATACATTTTTCTATTATTGTATCTTACGGAATGTAATACATTCGAACTACATAAACATTAAAAATGTTGTCGGTAACATATATTTTACATAACTTTAACAAATTTGGTTAATTAAAAATTTACCATGGCAACAGCGCTAGTTACTTTTTTTTAATTTTACATTTTAGACAAGTCATAATAAATTTTAACAGTGTTACCTACAGACTACTCATACATTGATACGTTATACTGGTTCAAAAAAATTGCAAAGAACGAAAGGCCTAGCAATTTTTTTTTGAAAAATCACCTCATAATCGATTAAACATTCAACTGTTAGAGGTTGCGACATAGTGTGATGACTAGTGGGCATGATTTGTATAAATTAAATAATTATGTAAACAATAAAATATTTTCTACCACAATAATATTCATAATAAGTATAAATTTTGGGTGTGAGAGCATTTTTTAGGGGGCTTAATAGATCATATGTAACACATTTTAATTTTAATTAATGTATTTATACTGTGTAATTTAAAGCTTGCAAAAAATTCTATTAATTAAATATTAAAAGCTTATTTCCTCTTTTGTGTACAGTGAAGAAGCAGAAAAGGAAAAAATTACATTCTAAATATTTTATAATTAAAAGAAAATCTAGTTTTAACTAATATTTAAAAATTGTTTCCTTTATATAAAATTTAGGAATAACACTGTATTGTGCAACTGACCATCAAGAAAATGCCATTTTAAAGGCAGAAAGGAGACAATATATTTGTAAATTTATTTTGTCATAACATGTCGAACAGTTTGTTGCAGAAAATTAATCCTATTTAAAATTTAAACACCCAGTGCGTTTTTTGATAAGGTAAAATGAACCTTTATTTGCAAAATTGTGCTCAAAAATAAATTTGGCCTAAATAATAGAAATTTCAAAATGAGGAAGAAGCCTGGTTTAGGCTTAACTAATAGTTAAGACACACCTTTTAAAAAAAACAAAAATAAACATAAATTTTTCGTTTTTGGGCACCCTATCAAATATGTTGAGCACTGTTACATTAGGTGTGATTACAACAAAGGGGGCTGCGAACTTCTGCAATTATTAGTTGTTTGAAATCAAAAAAATAAACTGTTTTTTTGATCATGTTAGTCCGCAACATTTTCTATAAAATTGGGAAATCCTTTAAAATTTTATACCGGACGCTGTAGGTTCTTTCCTTAAAATCACTAATGGGATATATTAATAAATTGAAATTTTATTTTTGCATATTCACACAAGGTAAACTGTTAAATTCAAACTTCAAATAATATTTTCATTTAAAACCGATAATATATCGTGTCGTATTTAAGTTTGGACGCGAAATATTTTGTATTATCTAAATGCCGATGTAAAGGCTTAAAATTTCCATTATTTGTGATTAAAAATATAAGTGACTAGGATTTTATATATGCAATGTAGATTTTTATATTTTTTCTTCTTAGGGTATATTTAAATCTGTCAATTTGGTCAAAAAAGGCCTTTTTTCGTTATAGACGGATCTAAGGAGCCAAAGACGGAAGAAACTAAGAAAAACGAAAAATATCTATGAGATTGGGCCATCATAAGGTTGCATTCTTTTATGTTCTCATAACAATCTCGTTTCTGACATTGATATTTGTTGACCTGTGTTATCAATAGATATAACACCCCTTTCATTTTTACCTTTTTCACGTAAGCTTACTTATTTTAGTTTGGGGTAAACAATAATAAATAAGGGTAAAAGAAAAAAGTTTTTTTAAAAAAAAAAAAAATTAATAATTTTTCTAACAAAAATTTAAAAGAAAAGGAAAAAAACAAATTTTAAAAAAAAAAATATATAATAAAATTTTTTTAAATTTTGCTTACAATATTATAGCCTGGTTTTGTTTTATATTTAAAACCCCTTCTCTTTTTTTCCGACAAGTTGTTGCCTTTATTATATATTAGTCAAATATGTTTTTTATACACCTAATTTTATCTAGACCCTTGTTAATAATATGACCAGAGAGGGCGTTAATAATAATGTCATAAGTTTCGGAATTTTGTTATTGGCCGAATGTTTTTCTCATTTACATCTTTTTTAATTTCCACTATCTGTGAGTTTTAAAAAAAAATTTATTTCAAAAAGGCATTTAATGGGCTTCAAATTTGGCAACTTTTTTAAAATTTGCGTTTTATTACAAAATAAAATTTTTCCAAATTTTGAAAATACGAAAATAAACACACTTTGCACGTGCCCTTATGAATTGTTTTTTTTACTTTGAAAAAATACTACATAGGGTCGGCAGTTTGAAATCAGTTTTTTGATTTTGACTTAATTGATTAGCATTTTGAATTTTTTTGATTTAAAAATCGTTAAAATGATTTATTTTGTACTAAGTACTAATTATTGGGGGGGTCGAAAAGAAAATCTAAAAAAGAAATACCCCCGGGAAAAACAAAAAAAAAAAAAAGGGGGAAAAATTTTAAAAAAAAGGGGGGGGATTTTGATTTTCAAATTGGATTCGATATGGTGTCCCTTTGATGTTTTAAGGTATAATTTTGCCGCTTTTCCGGGATTTTGCGTTTTTTGGCCGAATTCAGTAATTTTTCAGACAAAATTTTTTTTTCCGAATTTGATTTTAATTGATTTATATGGTGTCCCTATGAAGTTTTAAGGTGTAATTCGCCGCTTTTCGGAAATTTTGCGTTTTTTGGCCGAATTTAGTAATTTTTTAGACAAATTTTTTTTTCTGATTTTGATTTTAATTGATTAATATGGTGTCCCTTTGATGTTTTAAGGTAAAATTTTGCCGCTTTTCCGGGATTTTGCGTTTTTGGCCGACTTCAGTAATTTTTCAGACAAAATTTTTTTTTCTGATTTTTATTTTAATTGATTTATTGGTGTCCCTATGAAGTTTTAAGGTGAAACTTCGCCACTTTTCGGGGATTTTGCATTTTTTTGGCCGAATTCAGTAATTTTTCAGACAAAATTTTTATCTGATTTTGATTTTAATTGATTTATATGGTGTCCCTATGAAGTTTTAAGGTAAAATTTTGCCGCTTTTACGGAATTTTGCGTTTTTTGGCCGAATTCAGTAATTTTTCGGACAAATTTTTTATCTGATTTTGATTTCAATTGATTTATATGGTGTCCCTAAAAAGTTTTAAGGTAAAATTTTGCCCCTTTTCCGAGATTTTGCGTTTTTTGGCCGAAATTTTTCAGACAAAATTTTTTTTCTGATTTTGATTTTAATTGATTAACATGGTGGCAATTAGGAAATCAGCTTTGGAATCACAGAAAATAACATTTACTTTGTTATCTATATCTAAAACGACACGAACACATGAAATAGAGCACAATTTGCACCTCATGAATATAGGACATATGTTGCTTTTTACTTATTACCTAAAAATTTCTAGAAAAATAGCGTAGGGCTAAGACTTTATACTTGATTTAGTAAGGGAACTAATATACAGGTCAATAATTTTAGTTGAAAGTTTAGCAATATTACTATGAGCTCCAAATTCACGCACCTACCCCTCTCCATACGCCGTTGCTCAGTACCTTTAAATTCTTATTATTATAAAGCGATATTAATAAATGATTTCTTCAATATACCATAAGATAATCAATAAATGTTTTATTGTAATTGGCAATTTCACTGTGATATAATCGCATAGCAAAACAAGTGCGAATGGTAGTTTTAAAGTAATCTTTATTTAATTATTTAGCCTTTTTCTACAAAATATAAATATGTTACTGAGAAAAAACAAAATGTATAAATTTTGGAAAGAAATTGGCGGCCTATAGGCCATTTAACCCTTTAATTATTGACGACCCTTAACGGCAAACATTTTCGGTGAGATTAGATGAGGCCAACTCTCAGGAGCAAGACCAAGATTATAAAAAATATAAATGTTTGGTTGTCAAAAAATAATGTCGGCTGTGAAAACTAGGTATTTAAGTGAGGGAGCCCCTAGCCCATTTTTTAATTAAACACAGAATGTAGAATTATTACGTGTGATTAAGGACATTTAGAATATCGGAGCACGGTTCTAAATTTTTTTTAAAAGGGGCTAGAGCAGGACAGAGAATTTTTAACTGCATGTGGGGTTTTGGAGCGGGTAGAGGGGGGCCCGAGTTCAAAAGACTTTCATCTAGATAAGCGGCCCCTTTAGAAAATGAAGGGGGAACCCACAAGTAGTTATATTTAGGCAATATATAGCCTTTAACCCATTATGTTGCTTTTGAACCTTAGGGGTTAACATGAAGTTTTTGGCGCAACAAAACCTTCTGTTATTAATATTGTTTATTAATATATTAAAGATTAAAAACATGATGCATTTTAAGGGTGAAAAAATTTATATTAGTATTCTCTTTTTATTAAATAATACTGGAAGTAAAACATATGATAATATCATACATCTGCATGTCTTATATATACCAGGCTGAACACCTCCCCCGTTTTAAATTGCCCTTATGCCCTTGTGGTTGACCAATGTATAGTTTTATTTTTTACACTGCCGTGCCACCCAAAATTTTTATATCAATGTCAACCCTTTCTACACTTACAAAAAAGCTTGAATTGTAAAATAAAAAATGTACGCCATCTAGTATTCCTATTTTAATTTACCCTTTAAATTGTAAAATGAACAATGTATGCCATCTAGTATTCCTATTTTAATTTACCTTTTATGGTCGCATATTAATATTGTTTACCGTTTGTTTATTTCTAGGTTTATTTATTTAACGTACTTATATTCAGACATTAAATAACGCAAGATGAAACTAAATTACTCAAACGATAAACATCACTTTTTATACCTTATATTTGTAATTAGAGGTTGAGAGCAACCGAGGGAAATTAATAAAAATTGATTTGAATTTCCTCTCCCACTCAATTTCTAATCCTTTTCACGCCTTCATACTTGATTAATTAGGGTATTATGAAATTTCTTTTTAATTAAAAACTTAAACCCATCTCTATAATTTGGTTTTTATTGTAAACGCAATATCCCTGGAAAGCGGCGATCATATATATACACTAAAATGAACTAAAATAATTTTGTCAAATTACTGATTCGGCCAAAAAACGCATATTCCCCAAAAGACGCCAAATTTTACCTTAAAATTTCATAGGGACACCATATTAATCAATTAAAAATAAAAAATCTAAAAGAAAAAATTTTGTCTGCAAAATTAATAAATTCGGCCAAAAAACGCAAAATCCCGAAAAAGCGGCAAAATTTTACCTTAAAACTTTATTGGGACACCATATAAATCAATTAAAATCAAAATCAGAAAAAAAAAATTTGTCTAAAAAATTACTGAAATCGGCCAAAAAACGCAAAATCCCCAAAGTGGCCAAATTTTAACTTAAAACTTCATAGGGACACCATATAAATCAATTAAAATCAAAATCAAAGAAAAAAATTTTGTCTCGAAAATTATTGAATTCGGCCAAAAAACGCAAATCCCGAAAAGCGGCCAAACTTATAACTTCATAGGGACACCATATAAATCAATTAAAATTAAAATCTGAAAAAAAAATTTTGTCTGAAAAATTACTGATTTGGCCAAAAAACATAAACCCGGAAAAGCGGCAAAATTTTACATTAAAACATCAAAGGGACACCATATTAATCAATTAAAATCAAAATCTGAAAAAAAAATTGTCCGAAAAATTACTGAATTCGGCCGAAAAACGCAAAATCCTGAAAAGCAAAATCCCTTAAAAATTACTTAAACATCAAAGAAACAATGAAAAAACCGACAAATTCCATAATAATGTAAAAATTAAAATCTCCGCCCATTATTTTTAAAAATGATTAATTACTTCCGGTTTTTGCGTTTTAGGATTTTGCATTTTAAAATTTTGCATTTTAGAATTTTGCTTTTCAGACCCACCCCTAATTATTTTCGTTAATCTATTTTGTTTTTTAAAATATTTTGATGTTATAATATCAATCATTCAATTTGTAATATCCGAGTGAATTATCAATAAAATAATATCATGCCATCAACTTTTATCAGATTATAATAAATTTTTATTAAAATAAAAAATTAGGCGCTCACATATGGGTATTTTTTTTACTGATAAATCAGTTATTAACAATATTTCGCAAAACTTGAATACAAATTTTATATCAAGTTAAGATTTATCAAAGTGATTTGGGTAAATATTGATTAAGGTCTACAATTTTATAGTAGTACGCCCTTAATTTCTTAAATTGCAATTAAGACTAATATATTAAAATAACTAGCCTGAAAATATCCTCCCCAAAAAAGTATATAAAAAATTTAAATAACTTAATAAAATAAGGAAATATGAACTATTTACAAAATAACTTTATTAATAACGAAAATACATTTTAATTACGAAGGTCTATGGTGTTTAACTAATTATTAGATAGGCGTTTGTTTATTAATTAAGCCTATATTAATTAAAAGTGTTCACTAATAACGAAAAGGCGTTTATTAATTACGAAAAAGGTGTTTAATATCTACGAAACTCCAAAATATTATTTACACAGTGTATTTAATTAATTGCTAGTTACTTTAACAAAATTAATTTTTTAGTTACAAATATTAATTTTACTAGGAAAAACACTTTCTTAATGACGAAACTCGGTCGAATGACCGTTATAATTTCATTAAGAAATTCCTATTTGCTAACAAATAACAATGGCACAACCGTATTTAATAAAAACATAAAAGAATTTATCCCCATGATGTCCTTCATATATATATATTTCGATTTTCTAAGTTTCTTCCGGGTTTGGCTCCTTACATCCGTCCATATGGGAAAAATGGCCTTTTTTTGACCAAATTGACAGATCGAGAATACCGTAAAAAAGAAAAAATTTATCTCTTTTTCTTATAAAAATCCCTTGTAACTTATTTTTATCATCTCAAATAATGAGAAATAAAATTTTTTAGTATATTAAGCTCTTACATCAGCATTTAGATAATACAAAATATTTCGCGTCCAAACTTAAATACGAGACAATAAATTATCGGGTTTTAATAAAAGTTTAATTTGAAGTTTGAAATTAACAGTTTGGCTGTTGTAAATATGCAAAAAAAATTCAATTAATTTTTATTTTTAAATCTTTTGTTTTCAGGCATTTTTTCTAAAATTTCCAATGTTTATAGCTGACTAACTAAGTTTAAAAAAAAAGGTAAAAGGATTTGAAAATCCCTAAGAAAGCATGTTTGAACTCCATAGTTAGCTCATAACTAACAAAAATTCGTTGACCTGTTTTATAAACATTTTTTTTTATTCTAAAAGACTAATTATAAATGCTTTTAAAATGCCTATTGTAACAGCCTTAAAGCCGACATTTATTTATATAAGCATTTAAAGTTGCACAATTTAAAATTTATTTAAAAATTGCCAAAACTTTATTTTTTTTCTAATATTTAGTTGGCACCTTATATAAAAATGGGTTACACATTTTTATTATTTTCACATGTCTAAAATAAAAAAATCAATTGTGAAGGCGCCCTTATTAAAAAAAACTATTTGTGGTAATTAAGAATTAATCCACAAAAATTTTAAAGGATTTATGTGACATGAAACATATAATTTCAAATATAAAATTTAAAATTAAATTAATTATATTGTAGTTATTTATTTAATTTGGTGCAACAATGATTGTAACATTAAAAATTAACAGTCAGTAAAATAAATATGTAGCAGGTTATGAACCAAGATGGGAAGACAGCCCTTTTCCTAATTTCCTCATACTATAGAGAAATGCTTTGGTAACTCCTGAGCAGGTTAATTAAATACAGATTAAATATAAAAAATGTAGTAACCAAAAATCATAATAACATTGAACATATCGACAAAAAATTGTACAACAAATTAATAACTATCCTTATTCCTACTTGATGAGTTTTATTCATATCTCATTATAAAGTCAATCCACTGTTATAACTATTATGGCAAATTCTAATTACGAGCCAGTACTCCAAAAATTTGAATAAAATCTTAATTATGTTAAAAAGCGTAAAATAAGTATAATTTAAAATATTGTTTCTTTTGCTTATAAAAAATTAATAAAACCTACAAAAAAACCACTAAAAATTGTAAAAAAAATTATTATTAAATTATTGTAATTAAAATCAATAAAAGTATTTTTTAAAATAAATTAAAACAGTATATAAAAAAATTAAGGAAATGACACTAAGAAAAAAAAAGTTAAAAAAATTTAACAAATTTATTAGTTTGGCCAATTTTAAATAATGAAATTTTAATAAGATTGAGTAAAGTAAAAGAATTATAAAAGAAGGCACACTTTAATATTGTGAAAGACATCATTTACCGAAATTTAAAAGTGGGTACGTGTTAAAAGCTATTAAATTTTGAATAAAAACAATAAAAAAACTATCTAGAATTGTAAAAATCCTTTAAAATTACAACATTTTATAAATCGTGAAAAGTGTATAAACCTGAAGAAAATATTCCCATTACGGCTTGCTCGACGCTTGATCTGAATACGATTTTGCGTAAACCTAAAAAGTAATTTTAAAAATAATATTTGTAAAAAATTTATTATAAAAGTAAAGAAAATTGAAATTAAATCTGCTCGCTTTTTCACAAGAGATTAAAGTCGAGGCCCAAAGGCTCGCCTTTAATTCAGGTTTCAGGCGTCTTGCCATATAGTTTTTTTCATTGTTAGTAAGGACAATATCATTGAAATTTTAATATATCCCATTGTGATATTTTAAGGCCCAAAAATTATATAAAAAAATTAATTCTTCTAAAACTAAGTGGACATATTTGTAAAAAAAAATAGATTCATTATGTGTTAGCAAATTGATTTTAATGTTTAAATTGAAATCTTTTATGCTAAGTAAAATTGATTAGCAAAATATTCATCAAACTAGACTAATTTAACAAGTTTTTACACAGATCTAATAAAAAAAATAGGAATTCTGCGAAGTTCATAAAACTGCAGCAAACAATCTATGATAAGAGCTTAATTCTGATGTTTGTTTTTTCGTTTTTCCAATGTAGACAAGGTCTAGGCCCTATAAACCAAAATATAAAAAATGGCAAAGGCAAAAGTATATTTGTGACCTTGTCCTTCAAGAAAACAATGTTAAAATTAAATTTTAAAATCATGAAACAAAATGTTTCACGCTAAACACCAGGTTATTATTTAATGCTTGAAATGTTTAATAATTTTCAAAATGTTTTAGTTATTAAATCTATTGTGTTTGTACATTTTTTTGTTTGTTCGATGTTACTTGCTAGCTTACAAAGTTTGACCAGTAAAACGGTACACTGTATTATCCAAATTATAGTAGACTTCTGATTTTAATCATTTTATATCTGAATTTGCAGAGATGTGTAGTTATTTGAAATAAAATTCTAATATTTTCATTCAGCAAAACTAAAATTCGATGAATCTATTGTATATAATTATAAAAAAAAATACGCCTTTAAATTTAATATTAAAATAATTGCCTTTAACAAAAGTCTATATGAAAAAATATATAATAAATAGAATTATACACAAAAAGGGTTATCAATAAACATTCCATTTGATTGATAATATATAAATAATTTTTGTTATTAAAGGCAATCCAATAAAAAAAACGGGCCGTACTATTAATCCGGCCGGGCTAGATTAAATATGGAAAACCATGTATCGAGCCAGGCAGGCGGCCCGTTTTAAACTATAATTTACATTTATTTAGGTAGATAGGTAAATTTGGCCATCGTGACATAAGGTAAAATGCTTCTTCTTGGTCATATATACGACGTGATTTTCTAAAAAATTCTCTACAAATAAAAAATATATATTTTAGATTTTTATTTTGGAAAAAAAATATTACATGAGAAAAACGAATAACAAGGAAGCTAGATGTTACCTATTTTTCAATACTAAAACAATTTATAAAATCAAAGTTAAAGGCTAATAAAATATCGAGTGGATCGAAAAGCAAAATAAATTCCTCTTTAATGCAAAATGTTTTGCTAAAAAAAAATTACTAAAGATTAAAGTTATTGCATAGCAGCCTATTTTTAAAAAAGAGTATACGTATTTAAAAATAGAACATCAGAAATTTTTATAAATTTGTTGGTGAAATTTTCTGTCGATCATACCTAATATAGATAAAGGTTTGATGATTCTATAATTAAATTTTGAAATGGAGATAAGAGACAATATAAGTATATATAAAACTTTTTTCTTGTAACTACAAATTCGATTTGAATATAATCCCTATAGATATAAATTAAGTTAAAGTGATAAAATTTAGCAATTTTAAAGAATTGTTTTAATTTTAATAAAAATTTATGAGCTTCTCAGCTTAAAACAAGTCTAAGGTTTATAAAAAAAATATTAGATAGTATTACTAGGACAATTTTTTATACTAAATTTATAAAAAAACATATATAATGGTAAATTCAAGTTTCATCAATATATTTTCACCTTGAATCTTATTAAACACAGGTCAACATTTTGAGAGTTATGAGCTATCTACGGAGATCAAACCTGCCATCTTAAGGATATTCAAATCCGTTTACATTTTTTTCTAAACAGACTTGGTTTGTCAGCTATAAACATTGAAGATTTTAGAAAAAAATGCCAAAAAACAAAAAAGATTTATAAACAATAAATTAAAATTTATTTTTCGCATAGTTACAACAGCTAAACTGTGAAATTTAAACTTCAAATAAAACTCTTATTAAAAACCAATAATATATCGTGTTGTATTTAAGTTTGGACGCGAAATATTTTGTATTATCTAAATGCTGATGTAAGGGCTTGATGTACTATATTTCTCATTATTTGATATGATAAATATGATACGAGGGATTTTCATATGAAAAAAAGATTCTTAAATTTTTCCTTTTTAGGGTATTCTTGATCTGTCAATTTGGTCAAAAAAGGCCATTTTTTCTATATGGACGTGTGTAAGGGGCCAAGGCCGGAATAAACTAAGAAAAACGAAATATATTTATGAGATAAGGCCATCATTGGGATAAATTCTTTTATATTATCATAAAATATTCATGGTTGTGTCATTAATATTTGTTGTCCTGTGAAATGTTAAAAATGAACTATTTCTGTAACAATTTTATTTTGTAAAAAAAACGTATTTTTCTCAATGAGTACTAAATTTAATTATAAGCACAGAATATACTTTTTATTAAAAAAAATAAAAATATTCAGATTTTATTAAGTTTTTGAAACAAATTTACTTTGAACATGACTTACAACAAAAAACAATAAATGCTCGTTTTTGACTCTAAATATGTAAAGTAGGGCAATTTAAATTGTCCAGTTATATTTATAGAAAAATTTAAGTTTTTTTGTATATCTAATCTAGATATCACTGTTGTTAACGCTTCAAAATAAAACTATAGAGCTCAATAAAAAATAAAGTTATAAACTTGTGCAATAGATAAGCAAAATGCGAGGGCATTGAACACAAATGTGTAAACATAGCTTGTGGTTCTATGTCTTGCTAATGGTAGTTAAAAAAATATTTAAAAACAACACATTTAATGAATATTTAAAGCTAATATCAAAATATAAAAAAATCTAAATAGCAAAATTACTTTATAAAAACACAAAAATAAATATAAAATTACTGTAATAGATTTGGTGGATACATGTAAAAAACGACTCATCTCATGCTTCAAAATTGGTTCATAGAGATCATAAAAATGATCTTTTTGCTTTTCAACAATATTTTTTATTTTATTTATATCCTCGGCAAAATACATTCTAAAATCCCCTACAATTGTAATATATATGTCTATTAAAAATTCATAAAAAAATAAGTAAATTAATTCCAATTATAATGTTAAATACATTCAAACAATAACAAAATTGTTTAATATTTAAACCCTGATATGAAATATTTGTTATAGTATTAAATAATTCATCAACGTGAAATTTCTCAGGCAACAATAATAATGCACATTTAACAGCATTAAGCAGATTTGCTTCATAAGCATTTGACAATTTAATATGGGCAATGGGTTGTATATTAACTATCTCTATTTAATAAATTAAATAACACACTTATTAAAATTGTTTGCAAAAAAATATTTTTACTGGTTTGTGCAGCCTGCCAGCTAAATATATATATTTCCAATCTACTAAATCTTCAAATAATTTTTCTTCAGATATAACCCCATATTTTATAATCTTAATTATATATATATATATATATATCAATTAAAATTAACTACTTATAAATATACATTTAACACTAAATATTTCCATTGAATTATGTAAAACTATGTTGACACTTAAAAAATGGTAATAATTTCTTGCACAAAATTTTTTTTGACAATAGTTTTATAAAAGGTAAAAACAATAATAAACAATAAATTTTAAACCTTATTTTGATATAAATTTTTAATAAATATAAAAAACACTCATTTACCTCACCATCAATTGGTATCAAAGTTTTGTACACAACACCTGCTGAGCAAGTTTGCAAATATTTTAATAATGTAAATCTTTTAAAAATATTATAATGACTAGGATTTAAAAGTATGTTCTGCTCATGCCACTTAATAGGATCCTTAGTTACAAATATGATATCTATCATTTTCTACAAAAAAAGTAATTAATAATATTTTACAGATAAATGTAATGTTAGTCATTTTAAACCTTCCTTTTTCTATTTCGGAGCGAAGATCCATAGTTAAAAACCCATACATTATCTTTGGGAAAACGTGAAATAATATTTTTTAAAATTTCAATCATATGTAAAAAAATAAATTAAAAAAATTGATTTATATAAATTTATCATATGAATTATTATCATATGACATTAATTATTTAAATCTTTTATTGATCGCTTGCTATGGTTGTTAAAGTTTATATATCTGGTTCTTCTGGAAACAAAGCTGTACCAAACATTTTTTTGTTTTTGAAGTGTTTTATGATTAAAATATTTTTTTTTAGGTTAAAGCGAATCAAAGAAAGGCTACTGATTTTTTAACTGCACTTGGCGTTAAAATGGAAATTATTGATATTAGCCAGCCTGAACAGTCTGAAGGAAGAGATTTTATGTTAGCTTCTTGTAAGCCTGGGGATGATCCTGGCAAATTGCCTCTGTGTCCTCAATTTTTTAATAATGAAATATATTGCGGGGTTTAATATTATTGAACATTTATGACACTATAAATTTATTAATCTTGAAGGTTTTATATGATTTTTAGGACCATAATGATTTTGATATTGCTTTGGAAAATGATACAATTACAGAATTTTTAAAATTAGTTCAAGATGACATGCAGGAGGGTAAACCACTCCCACCTCATGTAAGATTAATAAAATTTATTTGCAACAAAGCATGTTTTGATAATTTTCTTTTTAATTTATTTAGAAGGAACATAGATATTTTCCAATTAACAATGGATATGATTTTTATTCTACTCAAACTGCCACATGAATTTTAAAGCTTTTCTAATAATATACTAATATAGCACTGTTTAATACATTTCTAATGCTTGTTAAATAACTTTTGCATGTTTTTGGTTTTATAATTATTTCATAATAAAATCTGCTTTAAATAAGCATATGCTTGCTTATTTTTTTTTTCAAGGGAAAAGTTTTTTTGTACCTCTGGGTTAATTAAAATTAGTACAAATATAGTTTATTTAAAATTTTTAATATGGATGTTTATAAATATTAGACCCATATAATAAAAGTTTTAAATAATTTTAAATTAAGAATTGTCTTTTTATATAGCTGTTGTTTTTGATGTATTTGAAATTCAATTTTTTCTTAGCCTTTATTGCTATCTATAACAAACCCTAAAATTGTAAACAACATGCATTTTTGTACAAAATAAACTTTTTGTTTGCCTTTTTATTTTATCTACCATTTAACTTAACATGAGTTACTTTATGTTTAAAATATTGTTAACCCATAATTTAATGTGTATACTTGTATACAATTATTAATATTTCACCTTGGAAACTTGTTTCTTATTTTTTTTATATCTAAAGTCCTTATTTGTTAATATTGTAATTTTTGATGGATGTTTTACCATAGCTGTTATTGTCAAACAATTTTTTTATAAAGTATTTTTTATAAAGAGTTTAATAAATAAAATGATTACTTTTTTATATGTAACCATCTAGCTGGCAAAATTAATTATTCATTACAAAATAAAAAAAAAGTATTTGGTCATAATAGTGTTTAATTGTTGTTTAAATTAGTTGTTTTATCATATTAGTTAAAATATAAAGGTTTAATAATGTTCCAAGAATTAACTCTGTGCAACATATTTTGGATAATAAAATGAAGTTTGCATTTTTTTTACTCAATAAATATTAAACAAAATTTATTTTAAATAAAATATATTTATAAAATATTATTTTTTTTCAATATAATTTTCTATAACTAAAAAGAGCTCACAGATAATTTGATCAAAATAAAATATTATTAATTAGCAAAATTGTTGATTTTTTAAAAATGTTTTAGCTTGATGTTTTTATAAACATACTACATAAAGAATGTTTACTAATTGGCATAAAATTAACCTTATTTTGTTTTTATTCTGAATTAATTATTAAAAATTCTCTCACCATAATTTTGTTGTTTTAAGAGATTACCATACAGACTTGTATTCTCCTGTCTTAATGATTGAAAGTTAAAATTTTACAATAGGTATACCTTAATTGGTTATAACCTATAAATAATATGAAATGTATCCCTAAACATTTACCAAAACATTGGCACCAATATTTTTAAAAACTTTTAACCCACCGTTATATGCTTAAAAAGTTACACCATATTAGGGGTTGGATATGTGGATATTCCTCAGATCTAGTAAAGTAATATAGCTAAAAAATAAATTTTTTTTTAATATATCTTAATTTTGATATTTATGCAAATTTTAAATTTGGCAACTAATTATCTTGAATTTTAACCATAAAAAACAAAATATATAAAAATTTTATGATTTTTTAAAAATGTTTTAGCTTGATATTTTTATAAACATACTACATTAAGAATGTTTACAAATTGGCATTAAATTAACCTTATTTTGTTTTTATTTTGAATTAATTATTAAAAATTCTCTCACCATAATCATTTTTGAAAAATAATATTTTAAATATTTAATCTCATAAACATTTAGATAGGATATTTTAAAATTACTTAGAGAAATAAAATTTAAATCATAAGACTTACTATTCAATAGATTTAAGAACGAAGATTCCGATTTGTGTTAATTGTAATTCATACTATGCACAAATGGTGAATAATGTTAAAAGAAAGTGCATATATTCTCTTTAAAATGATAAATAAAATTCCTAGCTTTTAAACTCCTAAAGTTATAGGGGTTCGATTGGGCGGTCCTATACCGAATGTCAATCTTACCTTACATGTCGCGGGCTTTATTACCCATAAATGAAAAATGTAATTTCATATATAATAGAGCTAAATGCGATCAATTACTTGTTGCACTAATAGCCGCGAAAATCTATATTGTGTTAAGAGCTTATTTTATCTAAATATATCCCAAATTTTGTGGAACCTTACTTTTTGTGAAACCCCTATTACAACTTTTAAAATGCATGTTTATATTTTTTATTTTTTAGACATTTTTCGCAATATATGAGGTGTCAATGAGATGTTTCTACTATTTTTTTGTCTTAGGCATTGTGTTCTATTCTAACCGAAAGCTGAAAAAATATCATTTTCAAAGTTTTTCATGAGCGTGATATGATATGTAATGTGTTAGCGCATTATGATAATATAAAATTGCGCGCCTTGTCGCCTTTTAATTGTTTTTTATAGCTACACAACTTATTAATTATTATGTCTCATGTACACCTTTCTTGTTTCATTACGACTGTTTAAGCACGTCATCCACCTTATATGTATAATTCGAAAAATGAATGAATTGCAAATTAAAAATGTTAGAGGCTGGAAGTAAGCATGGTTGGATTTACACCTTGTAAACATATGAGGCTTTTAACATTCAGAAATATCTGGTTTCAAAAACAGGCCAAGTTTGTCGGGGTATAGTGTTATTAGGTTTTAAAACGACTTTAAATCGAATGATTCAAAATCCATTTATGAACAGATCATTTTGCCTTAAAAATTTAATTTGCGTCTCTTAGCTACGATTGGGTTTTTGCAGAGTGAATTAGAGTGGAAAAGTGGTTTATATATAGGTAAGAAACATTTTAAGTGTCTCGTTTGTAGAATTTTTTTTCTCCATTACTTTCGCTTCAATGACAATCATATACGAACGACGACCTGTGTTGTATATGAAAATTTAATTTGCGCAAATACGATCCTTAAAAGCATTAACATAGCTGCGCTAAAGTAATAAAAATTTCTAATAAAAAAATAACCTTACCTTTAAAAATTGCATGTGTATATTGGATTTCACCTAATTTCCACCTGACTAATATACTCTCGCATGTGAATTTTGTAAAAAAAAATTCTGCTGTGCTGATTACCTTTGATTTTTAAATTGGAACGAAAACACCAAAATATTAAGGCGTTATAAAATTATGATGAGGTGTGTTTAAACTTGCCTGTTTTCAATTTTTACTGAAAGTTTTATAATGCATCCCGTACCGTTTTTATTGCCATACTAATACTAAATGGTTGCAGTATGTATAAGTTAAATGTATTTTAAAACTTATTTAATTCCTTAAATTTTTTATTTTCTTAAACATTGGGAAATTTTTATTACTAAAAACAATATAATATTTCGAATAAAAATGTTAGGATTGGGGTGACATCGAAACGGAAGATGAAAAATCTGTTTTGTCAGGCGAGCATGTGCCCGAATTAAATACCGATCAAACCAAACACAATGGTGAGGTATTGACCGAACCAGAAAAAATTGATGAATCTAAGGAAATACCTTTAAGTGAGCACGAAGGAAAAACAACCAAGTCAAAAGGTGATAACCTTGTTGGAGACAAAGCGATGGAAATTGATGGCGAAGGGGAAACGGCCGGTACGCAACCCGAAAAGGAGGCGGATATTAAAAGCAAAATAAAATCAGAATCTTCGACGACATCTTCTAGTTCTACTTCCGGTTCCGAATCAAGTTCTTCCGATTCGTCAGAGGTTGCCACAACGAAACAACCAACAACTGCAACTAAGACGCCGACTACAGTTTCAAGTGCTACCACGGCTGTATCTAACCAAACAAAAAAGTTGTCTTCCACCTCTAAAATTCCTACCCCTTCGAGCTTAAAAAAACCGGATACGACAAAAAAATCTCTTAACCCAATATCTACATCCTTAAAATCTGATACAAAAACAGAGAAGATGGACATTGACACCGGTAAAAAAGCTAAGACTCAGATATCTCTCTCTAGTCATACCAAGCCATCGCCTTTAAAAACCGACCTAAAAAAGGTTTCAACGGCTGGCAAAGTTGAATCAATCAAGGCTAAAGCGCCACCGTCCTCTTCAAGTTCTTCCAATACAGATTCAGATGTTTCCAGTTCTAGTACCAGCACTTCTACTGCAAAAAAGGCTCCTAAAAGACAAATCGCTGGTCCGGGGGCACCAACTGATTTGTCTAAACTTAAACCTTCAAAAAATTTAAATGTCGCTAAACCTGTTGCAACCGAAACTTCTAAAAAGATAAAATCCGTTGAGCCGGTTAAAAAGGCTTCAAGTAGTTCGGAATCATCTTCAGCCTCATCTACTACGACATCTTCATCGAGTGAAAGCACCGGAAAATGAACACCCTGATATTTAATTTAATTATGGTGTTTTTTTTTCTTAGTTTTTGCAAAATCCATTTTTATTCGATTTAATGTTATCTAAGCTGCGGCTAATACAAATTAAAAAATATTTTATGAAAAAAAATTTTAACGGCTAACATCAAAAATTGAGAATTAATGTAATTTGGTCTTTTTAGCATATGCCTAACAACAATTTTAAAAAAAATTATAAATTTCTTAAATTTTTTTACACTAGCCACCTTAATGTTAATCAAATGCGCTTAATTTTTTTTCCATAAAACTTTTTTTCATTAGCCGCGGCCCTATATGCGCAGTATTAAATCGTTGACTGAACGAACAACAGTTCCAACTAGGTACTTAATACTAACTCACTCTTTATTTTTAATTTGGAACTATCTACATAAAATATGATATTTTTTTTGCAGCCAAAATTGAAGTAATGTTAATATCATTCGTTTTTTGCTTGTGATAGAAAAGGGATAGTTTTCACAGTTTAGGATACCAAAATGAATATGTATATTTTTTTTTGACAATTTTAATTTTCTTGTTCAAAGTCAAAAACAACTGGAGACAATGGCCCAGGTAGTACCAATTTGTGGTTTAGCACCTTAGCTCTGGCCAATGGAATACAGTTTCTTATCTTTTTCATAAATTTAAAATAAAACTTTTGTTTTTTAAGATTTGGTCCGTTTTTAGCTTAATGGAAAACCAAATTTCGGCTGAGCGAATTAAATTTTTTTAATTTTTATTTCTGTGCTTAGAATTGAAATTGACAATTTTTTGGAAAAAAATCAAAATTAATATTTTACATTTATGAAAACTAAAGTTTATTTTTAACCCCTTATCCATTTTAAACGTTCCTTTTATTACAAACATTAAGAATTGTCTTTAATTTTAAAAATAAGTTAATAAGTAGGGGTCGTAAATTAAAAGACGTCTACACTCAGCAGATTTACTGGATCCAATGATTAAATTTTTAATAGCTTGGTGCTGAGTACTACTGTTTGAAATTTGGTATCATTGATTTATTTTGACAAATTCTATTGTTATTTTTTAATTCCAGACACGAATCTTTCCTAACATTTTTGCATTTATGAATTTTTTTAATACATTTTTTATACATATTTTCTTTTTTTGTTTCAAATTAACAATAAACCACTCCCTCGATCTCTTATTGTTCATTTAAGGTGCCAATTTGTAAGTTCATCATTAATTCTAACTTAATTTTTGTTTTAGTTGCCAATGAATTTGTCTTGTTACTGTTTTCATTTTTGAATAAATTATAAAATATATGATTTTAGGTTGTATGGCAATTTTATTTGTATTGACCTGTTTCGAAAAGTTGTTTTACATTTTTTTAATCTTTTGAGTCAAATTAAAATACAAATAATTTTGTTTCTTCTCAAATCTATTACGTTTGTTTGAAAAATTAGCTGGACGGCTTATTTGACAGCTTAAAAAATTTAACTTGGTAATTTATATAATCTTCTTCCTTAAATGTTTGTATTAAATTTCCTTACTGACTTATAACATAGGTCAACAAATTTTTGAGAGTTATGAGCTAACTACAGAGATCAAACGTGCCATCTTTAGGTTTTCAAATCCGTTTACGTTTTTCTAATTCAACCTAGTTAGTCAGCTATGAATACTGATGATTTTTAAAAAAATGTCGAAAAAACAAAAAAGATTTAAAAAAATATTAAAAATATTTTTTTTGCATATTCATTACAGTTAAACTGTTAAATTCAAACTTTAAGTATTATTATTATTAAAAACCGATAATATATCGTGTATTGACAAGAAATATTTTCTATTATTAAAATGCTGATATAAGAGATTGATATACTAAAAAATTTTATCTCTCATTATATTTGAGGATAAATATAAATTACAATTTATTTTTATATGATATGAAAATCCTTGATTTTTTAGGGTATTTTTGAGGTCGCAAAATCTGTCTTGGTCATAAAAGGCCATTTTCGATATGGACGGATTTAAGGAACTGAAGGCGGAAGAAACTAAGAAAAACAGAAAATAAGGCCATCATGGGGACGTATGCTTTTACGTTTTCATAAACTTATTTTTTTGTGACATTCATATTTGTTTACCTGTGTTATATACAAATAAAGTTTTTGACGCCATTAGCATTAAGATATTCTGCCGCCGAAGGCGATTAAAAACTGTTGGGCCCCCTGTTTTTAAAATCCTGGCGTTCTTAAGAGGAAAACGACTCATTATAAAACAAGAAAAAGAAATTATTTTTTATAAAAAACTATAAACGCCAATAACTGTTTTGCTAATCCAAATATATATGTTTAAACTTTTGTTATTACCATTAGGTTAAAAAGGCCACATCTCCAAATATGAAATTTTTTTTGACCCCTAAAATTGAGGCATCTAATCATATTTGTAATCGGGACTAAATTGCCCAAAATCAATGTCTGCGATTAATTATACTTAAGGTCGTCCAAAATGGCGGTTAATTTTAGCCGGTCAAATAAGCCAGTGAAACAGCTCGATATTTTGGTTAATTGTGATTGGTGTTATAAATTATAACTTAACACAATTAATCTATATTATTAAAAATGAAATTTTCGAGGTTTTTTGTTTACCGTTCAAAATCCACGAAAAAAAAATCGTTTGTGTAAAATGTGTCTGGAAATGCCAAATTTTAGTTTTTATCCACGAGGTGTGCATATTTTTTTATTAAAACGAAAAAAACGTTTTACGACCAAAATAATTGGAAAATATTTTTGAAATTTTTACTCTATATCAAATCCCTATTAATGCACATGAAAAATTTCAGATCTCTAGCTACTTCCGTTATCTATATTATTAGAAATGAAAATCCCGAGTTTTGGTGATTACCGTTCAAAATCGACGAAAAAAAAATCGTTTGTGTAAAATGTGGCACATGAAAAATTTCAGACCTCTAGCTACTTCCGTTATCTATATTATTAGAAATGAAATTTTCGAGTATTGGTGATTACCTTTCAAAATCGACGAAAAAAAAATCGTTTGTGTAAAAAATGTCTGGGATGGCAAATTTTTTGTTTTTATCCACGAGGTGTGCATATTTTTTTATTAAAATAAAAAAAACCGTTTTACGACCAAAATAATTGGAAAATATTTTTGAAATTTTTACTCCATATTAAGTATTATCCTATTAATGCACATGAAAAATCTCAGACCTCTAGCTACTTCCATTATTAAGATACGATATTTTAAAAACTTTTATAAAAAATTGGGTTTTTTTACTCGAGTTCTATTATAAAATTTTGACTATAAAATACTTTCAAATTTTAATAGCTTATTTAAGAATGTTTACTTGAAATTCGATGCAAATTTCAGCCTCTTAGAGTAGGAGCCGAGTTATGCATCAGGTACCGAAAGGTACATAAAACGTACATTATAAGAAATTTCACTATAATAGCCAAGAAATATAATTAACGGTAATAAATATTCTTTTTATTTAACATGTTTATCAATATTACCTTTTATATTAATTATAGTTTTATATTTTAATATTTTATATTTTTAATTTCAAGTACCATATGATTTCTAAATTTCGTATGTTAGATAGACACAACCAATTTTAAATTATAGGCTAATTCCTAATACAACGACCCCAGACCAAAGTCGTTAAAAAAAATTTTTCTAGGTCAATATTGCCCTGAAAATTCCGAATTCTCTATTAAAAATTGTCGCTCGCTTATAGTTTTTAGGATATTAACGTTTAAAGGTCCAGAAATGACCAATTCATATCTACTATTTTTTTAGAATGGAATATAAAAATCATTGTCACCAAAGTCTGGCCAGGTACATTCTTACCTTTGTATTTTTATAAAGTAGTTAATCTTAAATTTAAAGCTATCTCTGCATTTAGTTTTTTTTGATTAAATATTTTTGATGCTATTTAGCAAATAATTTGTGATAAACATTATAAATAGCACTTAAAATTATTGTATATTTAACTATTTGTCAGAAAATATAAATTATTGTAATTTTTATTTCCATCTATCTTCATTAAAGCAAAAGTACTGGAAATAACTAAAATTTTACACATTATCCTTTTTATATAATAAATATTAATAAAATTATATTTAATTATTCATAGAATTTTTTTCAGTTTGATATTGATGTTTTTTTAGTATAAACTTTTTATTGTAAATTTGGCCCATTTACTGCATATTATAGGTATGATTTTCATTTTAAGATATAACTAGAAATTTAAAATAGATTAAAACAGGAGTGTTTTCAAGATATTTTATTTAAAATTTTGAATATTAGATATAATCCTATTCATTTTAAAAATATTTTTGATATTTATACCCAAATAATAACATTTTTTTCCTTTGACAAATTATTTTTCAACTGTATTCTTAAATTGCTTGCTATAATTTTATGTATCTCATCTTTCTTATCTCATTAAATTAACTAATTTGCAATTATCTTTGTTCCACTTTGTCAAAAAATATTATTGAAATTTTTATTCTTTATCAAGTATAATCCTATTAATGCACGTGAAAAATTTCAGACCTCTTGCTACTTCCATTATTAAGATACGATATTTTATAACTTTTCAAAAAATTGGGTTTTTTTACTCGAGTTCGATTATCTCAAAATTCTAACTATAAAATAATTTTTTCTAGGTCAATATTGCCCTGAAAATCCCGAATTTTTTGTTAAAAATTGTCGCTCGCTTATAGTAGTTAAGATATTAACTTTTGAAAGTCCAGAAATGACCATTTTTTTAATGAGAAACATCAGCTTTTTAAATGAAAGTTTGTAAAATTTAGTGTAGGCTTGCTTAAAACTTCGCTCAATTCAGCCAAAATTTATCAAAAATAGAGCGTATTCAAATTTTCAAACCTCAAATTCCTTAAAGTAAAGTTGAGCGACACTTTGATAATATAAATATATAATCTCCATGCCAAAACTCCAAATATCCATAATATTCGGTCTTTAAGATGCGGTTTCGAATTTTTTATTTAGTAAATTACCTTATTTTTTATTGATCAATATTAAATAACTCACCTTTATTTTCCATAAAATTTTTAGCCTCATTGAGTTTATATTGGTCGATTAATGGGCAAAGCATTTGAGTTAGGGTATTGCGTTAATAAGCATGCAATAATAAAGGGATATCCCGGGAGAAGCCGGGTCACATATTCTAGTCTATATTATTAAAAATGAAATTTTCGAGGTTTTTTGTTTACCGTTCAAAATCCACAAAAAAAAAATAGTTTGTGTAAAAGGTGTCTGAGGTGGCAAATTTTTTGTTTTTATCCACGAGGTGTGCATATTTTTTTATTAAAACGAAAAAAACGTTTTTCGACCAAAATAATTGCAAAATATTTTTGAAATTTTTACTCTATATTAAGTATATCCCTATTAATGCACGTGAAAAATTTCAGACCTCTAGCTACTTCCGTTATCTATATTATTAGAAATGAAAATCCCGAGTTTTGGTGATTACCGTTCAAAATCGACGAGAAAAAAATCGTTTGTGTAAAATGTGTCTGGGAATGCCAATTTTTAGTTTTTATCCACGAGGTGTGCATATTTTTTTATTAAAATAAAAAAAACGTTTTACGACCAAAATAATTGGAAAATATTTTTGAAATTTTTACTCTATATCAAGTATATCCCTATTAATGCACATGAAAAATTTCAGATCTCTAGCTACTTCCGTTATCTATATTATTAGAAATGAAATTTTCGTGTATTAGTGATTACCGTTCAAAATCGACGAAAAAAAAAATCGGTGTAAAAGGTGTCTGGGATGGCAAATTTTTTGTTTTTACCCACAAGGTGTGCATATTTCTTAATTAAATCGAAAAAAACGTTTTACGCCCAAAATAATTAAAAAATATTTTTGAAATTTTTACTCCATATTAAGTATTATCCTATTAATGCACGTGAAAAATTTCAGACCTTTAGCTACTTTTATTATTAAGATACGATATTTTAAAACTTTTCAAAAAAATTGGGTTTTTTTTTACTCGAGTTCTATTATTTCAAAATTTTAACTATAAAATACTTTCAAATTTTAATAGCTTATTTAAAAATGTTTACTTGAAATTCGATGCAAATTTCAGCCTCTTAGAGTATATAGGAGCCGAGGTATGCATCAGGTACCAAAAGGTACATAAAACGTACATTATAAGAAATTTCACTATAATAGCCAAGAAATATAATTAGCGGTAATAAATATTCTTTTTATTTAACATGTTTATCAATATTATCTTTTATATTAATTATAGTTTTATATTTTAATATTTTATATTTTTAATTTCAAATACCATATGATTTCTAAATTTTGTATGTTAGATAGACACAACCAATTTTAAATTATAGGCTGATTCCTAATACAACGACCCCAGACCAAAGTCGTTAAAAAGAATTTTTCTAGGTCAATATTGCCCAATCCCGAATTTTCTATTAATTGTCGCTCGCTCATAGTTTTTAGGATATTAACGTTTGAAAGTCCAGACCAATTCATATCTATTATTTTTTTAGAATGAAATATTAAAATCATTGTCACCAAAGTCTGGCCAGGTACATTCTTACCTTTGTATTTTTAGTTAATCTTATATTTAAAGCTATCTCTGCATTTAGTTTTTTTGGATTAAATATTTTTGATGCTATATAGCAAATAATTTGTGATAAACATTATGAATAGCACTTAAAATTATTGTATATTTAACTTTTTGTCAGAATAAATTATTGTAATTTTTATTTCCATCTTTCATCTTCATTAGCAAAAGTAATGGAAATAACTAAAATTTTACACATTATCCTTTTTATATAATAAATATTAATAAAATTATATTTAATTATTCATAGAATTTTTTTCAGTTTGATATTGATGTATTTTAGTATAAACTTTTTATTGTAAATTTGGCCCATTTACTGCATATTATAGGCATGATTTTCACTTTAAGATATAACTAGAAATTTAAAAAAAAGATTAAAACAGGAGTTTTTTCAAGATATTTTATTTAAAATTTTGAATATTAGATATAATCTTATTCATTTTAAAAATATTTTTGATATTTATACCCAAATAATAACATTTTTTTCCTTTGACAAATTATTTTTCAACTGTATTCTTAAATTGCTTGCTATAATTTTATGTATCTCATCTTTCTTATCTCATTAAATTAACTAATTTGCAATTATCTTTGTTCCACTTTGTCAAAAAATATTATTGAAATTTTTATTCTTTATCAAGTATAATCCTATTAATGCACGTGAAAAATTTCAGACCTCTTGCTACTTCCATTATTAAGATACGATATTTTATAACTTTTCAAAAAATTGATTTTTTACTCGAGTTCGATTATCTCAAAATTCTGACTATAAAATAATTTTTTCTAGGTCAATATTGCCCTGAAAATCCCGAATTTTTTGTTAAAAATTGTCGCTCGCTTATAGTAGTTAAGATATTAACGTTTGAAAGTCCAGAAATGACCATTTTTTAATGAGAAACATCAGCTTTTTAAATAAAAGTTTGTAAAATTTAGTGTAGGCTTGCTTAAAACTTCGCTCAATTCAGCCAAAATTTATCAAAAATAGAGCGTATTCAAATTTTCAAACCTCAAATTCCTTAAAGTAAAGTTAAGCGACACTTTGATAATATAAATTTATAATCTCCATGCCAAAACTCCAAATATCCATAATATACGTTCTTTAAGATGCGGTTTCGAATTTTTTATTAAATTACCTTATTTTTTATTGATGAATATTAAATATACTCACCTTTATTTTCCATAAAATTTTTAGCCTCATTGAGTTTATATTGGTCGAGTAATGGGCAAAGCATTTGAGTTAGGGTAATGCGTTAATAAGCATGCAATAATAAAGGGATATCTCGGGCGAAGCCGGGTCACATTTTTAGTTATTATATAAAAATAGAAGGCGGAAATGGTGCCAGACTAAATAATTCAAATTAAATTTTTTTTTACCTGTAAAAGATCTTAATGATGGGGTATATATAGATTCTTAACCATCCATATTCGATCAAAATATATAATAATTGTCACCGCTAAAATATATCATTCAATGGTTATATTTGCTTTGAAGTCTTAAACTTCTTTACAAGAAATTAATGGTAATAATCATAAACCTCATTTTATCGCTGATAAATGATTAAATTTTTTAAGATTTTCCATTTTATTTGGTTTTCCTTAAAATGTTTACTAGATAAACTTGATGTCGAAGTCGGTATGCTAAAACATAGCTAGATAGTATAAATTATGTAATATATCACGGTACTAATTAAAAATTTGTAGTAAGTTATATATTGTTTTTTGTACGTTATCTTTTAACCCGCTATAGGCTAAGAAATTTGTAACGCCAATGGTATTGTTAGTGGGGTCCATTCGGACCACAATTATTAAGAACTATAACTCCACAAGTTTTAGAGCTTGGAATTCTTCGTTCAAAAAATACGTGCACTCATCGTATACCACACTATACTAACTAAAATTGTGAATATAAAATTATATATGAGTATTAAAATCGCTTTATGTATAGGTCTGAAAACACATCCCAGTTAAGTAGAGGTGTTGAGATGATTGATTAATACTTCTATAAGGGTAAATGTTGGTATTAAGATGAAAGACATTAAAGGCCAATAGGCTAAATAAATTTAACGTAAGGTATTATTTATGCACTGTAATTAACACACACCAAAAATAATACGTATAAATGTATACCTTATTTTTTTGTACAACATTAAATAAATTTTTTCGATATTTAATAAGTTAATATTAAATTTTTTAATAGAACATTTATACAATTAATTTTGATAAATAAATTATTATCGGCTATATTCACCCAAAAAATCGAGATTGTGTAATATTATGAAGGTAAAAAAATTTAATTTTTGACATTAACCCTTTCAATAAATATTACATTAACATTAACAAGAATCAGCAATCCTTTAAATGTGATTTGGGTGTTTTTAAAACTTTATGACTTTTTTGAATGTTAACCATTTAAATAATTATAAAAATCAAAGAAGAAAAAATAATTTTTGTAAATTTTTTTACCTTAATAGCAACCTATTGTTGAATTTGCCCAGAAAGTTGTATTTGTATAAAATTAGCCTTTGTTTCACATTTTAGATATATCTTTGTCCCAAGGCGTTTTTTGAGAAGGTAAAGGTATTTTCACGTATAAAGCTATGCCCGAAATAATCCCTAGACCCAAGTTGTTGAGGCTGATATTACATTTTTAAAAAAACAACGTTATTTTTGTATTTTTGGGCACCCAGCCATTCATGTTAATAAAAATACAATATATAAATCACGGTCGTTTTTCTCGCCGATTGTTGCATCAAATGTCCTAACTATGCAAATAAAAAATTGTAAAAAACACTTTGTGTTAGATTACCAAAAGTATTAAGAACTGTATTGGGCAGTATCACCTTATAACACAGGTCAACAAATATCAATGTCAGATAAAATATGTTTATGTAAACTTAAAAGCATACACATTATGGCCTTATCTCATATATATTTTCTGTTTTTTATAGTTTCTTCCGCCTTCGACTCCTTAGATCCGTCCATATCAAAAAATGGCCTTTATGACCAAATTGATTTGCGACTTCAAATTTAAGAATTTTTTCATAAAAAATTACCTTGTAAATATTTATCATCTCAAATTATGAGATATATAATTTTTTAGTATATCAAGTTTTACATCAGCATTTATATAATACATAATATTTTGTGTTTAAACTTAAATACGACACGATGTATTATCGGTTTTTATAAAAATATTCTTTATAGTTTGAATTAAACTGTTGTGAATATGCAAAAAAAAATTCAATTTATTACAGTGTTAGCTTCAATAAAGTGGCACATGTTAGAAATAGAATGATCAATAGACACATAAAATGTGGCCATCAGCTACTATATTTTTGATCGTTGTCACTAATTAAATGATCACGATCACAATTAAATGATCACGATCACATTTAATTGGCCAAGATGATGTTTTCATGATAAATATCACTATGTTGTGGCTATATGGTCACACAAATTAGTGATGTTTACCATGAAATCATCAACTTGGCCATTTAATTACAGAGATTATTTAATTGTGATCGTGATCATTTTATTAATGACCGCGAACAAAAAAATAGTGTTAGATGGTCACATTTTTGGTGTCTATTGATCATTCTATTTCTAACATGTGCCAAATTATTGAAGTGAGCACTGTATTGTAAATTTTTTTTTTACATTTTTTTTTAATTTTTAATGTTTATAGCTAACTTACTAAATTTGATTAGAAACAAGGGCGTAGCAAGTTGTAAAGCTTGGGGGGGGGGGGGGGGGGGGGTGTTTCAAAAAAAAATTTTTGCCGCATAGTGTTTTAGTTTAAAATCTACTTATTCTTATGATTGTTACTTAATTTTGCTTTTTAAAATTTGAGTAATCATTAAGGACTTTTATAAATAATGTTTATATAAACAAACATATATGGTATTAAGAAAATTATATTATTGATGTAATATATGCAATAAATTTTTATATCAATGATACAATTATGTAATGAATTCATATAATAAAAATATTTAACTAGTATTTTAATTTGAGTGGAAGGGAGATTTTAAAATTAAATATTTACAAATATTTTAAATGTAATTTAATTTTATATTTAATTGGTATTTTAGTTTGGGGGGGATATGCAATAAAAATTTTCAATTTGAGTGGGGATATGGCATGCTTGGGGGGGGGGGGGGGGGGGTTTATCCCCAAACCCCCCCTCTCCTACGCCAATGATTAAAAAAACGGTAAATATTGGAAAATCCCTAAGATGGTAGGTTTGATCCTAGTTAGCTCATACTCACGAAAATGTGTTGCTCTTTAACACGTCAGTTTAGATATATTTTCAATGCAAAAACAAAAAGCCCAGAAATTTTTTTTCGAGAAACCCATTGTCCTTAATAGCCACCGGTAAAATTAGGACATTTACGATACTAAAACATGAAGGCTGCGGAGACAAATGTTAGACATGTTTTACAAAAAGTTAAAGTGGGGTTTCTGGAGACCCCATATTGGCTTAAAAATATGCGTAAAAACATAAAAATTCTATAATTTTTTTTAGAATTAATGAAATTTTTTTAGCATTTTTGTTTGCTTATTTAAAAGGTGTCCTTATTTAAAAGAGTGCTGGGGTCCCAGATCCCCCACTTAGCCGATCGGGGGTTAAGAGTCAGCCGTTTTTAACGTCAAAGGGATGCTAACAAAAAAGGTTTGAATCCAGACGAACAAGGGCCGAAGCGCACCAAAGACGACATGCGTCGCATAGTGGTCTGTGGCCTAGCTAGAGGTGAGTTAAGATTTGTTTGAATTAGAGTAGAATCAAAACTTCTAATTAATATTGCCTGTGTAAATTATAGAGGCGACTAAATTCAAAATTTGGTTGCTTTAGATAAACCCGCGAATGGTAGGGTGAGAAATTTGTAACTTGAATGCTATAATTTTAATAACTTCTAATATTTTACTATGAACTTTGTTTTTTTACTATTTTGAAAAATACGTGCTCTTTAATTATATACTAAAATAAATTATAAGTATCACAGGTCAACAAATATCAATGTCAAAAACGTGAATTTTATAAAAACATAAAAGATTGCATCCCGATGATGGCCTAATCTCATAAACATTTTTCATTTTTTCTTAGTTTCTTCAATCATTGGCTCCTTATATCCGTCTATAACGAAAAATAGCCACCAAATTGACAGATCTCAATATACCCTAAGAAGAAAAAATTTAAAAATCTTTTTTGCATATAAAAATTCCTTATTACTTATATTTTTAATCACAAATAATGAAAAATAAATTTTATTTATATATCAAGCTCTTACATCGGCATTAAGATAATACAAAATATTTCGCGTCCAAACTTAAATACGACACGATATATTATCGGTTTTTAATGTAAAAATTATTTGAAATTTAAATTTAACAGTTTAAATATTGTAAATATGCAATAAAATTTCAATTTATTTTTGTTTTTGAATTTTATTTGGTTTTTTGACCTTTTTTACTAAAATTTTCAATGTTTATAACTGACTAACTAAGTTTGATTAGGAAAAACGGTAAACGGATTTGATTCCCTATGATGGCAGGTTTGATCTCTGTAGTTAACTCATAACTCTCAAACAATTATTATAAATTTTATTTAACACAAAGTAAAGAAAAAGTTGAAAAATGGAAATTTTTCTATTTTTTTTATATTACATTAAATAAATTTGTTAATATAAATGTATCAATTTTATAAATCGTGTTTTTAGGTCTAGTACAAAATTTTTAAAAAAATTTGATATATTTTGTTTTGCTATTATTTACCATAAAAACTATATATTAGAGAGAAGGAAAAATAATTTATATCATTATTACACAATATAAACATTTTATATACTTTATATGTAAAAATATTTATATAAAATAGGTTGCAAATATTTAAGTTTAAAATTACATTGAAGCAACATAATAGTTTTCAACATCGAAATTTACCATGAGGAGTCCATACCAGGCCCGATTCTAGCTTTCTCCATTTGGGGTGGCAAAAAAAACGCTTGGGGTGGCAGTGAAAAAATTTTTGCCGCCTACGGCAAAAATAGCCGTGATAATTATAATATAGAAATAGGGGAGACCGGGGCGAAATGAACATATTTTTGCAAAATCGTTGCTGCTGACACATTTTTAATCCATAAGAAAAAATTAATGGCTCATTTTATAGATCATTCATTATATTTTATAAAATAGTTTGTTTAACCAAAAAAATATAATTCTGTAAAAAGATATTGAACAATGTATAAACCCACTAGTATTAATTATTTCGCCCCATATAGGGGGTAAAATGAAACACCCATGGGGCAAAATGAAAGTGTGTAAAATTTATTAAATTTACAGCTTTAATTTCAAATAAACCTTTTATATTGAAAAATAATTATAGATTTAGATCATTTTATTAATAATTATATCATAATAAATTACCAGTGGCCCAAAAATCCCAACATCTAGGGGTTGAAGTCGTGAACAATGAGGTGGTAGAGTGACCACTTTAATCCCATTATCTTTAAAAAGTTCACTGCTTTTATGGATATATGAGATACATGGTTATCCATAATTATAAGTGCCTTTATTTAAAATATAATTAATCAATTTACTGGATCCTCAGTTGAGCATTTAACATATTTTACAAAATGTTTTAAATACCCCACAAACTCTTCTTCTTTCATCCATCCTGATGTGCCACAACCATCACTCCCATTAGGACCATTTGTTAAAAATTCCACCTTAAACCTTTTTCTAGGAAAAATGAAATAAGGTGGAATTAATTGCCCAACTGGATTTATGGCAATACACTTGGTAACAAAGCTGCCCCTTTCAGCAGAAACAATTGTTCCTACCTAGTAATTAATAAATATAATGTATAATAAACTTGCTTAACACTCTTCTGTGCAACCATTAGAAGGTTAAGGAACTGTTAATAAACCAGTTTCATCTATATTGAATATCATATGAGGTTCAAAATGATATTTTTCCATTAGATCTAATAGGTTCTGGTAAAAACCATTGACTGCTTCTTTATTCAAACCAGATATCCTGGCTAGACTGGTACATTCAGGGCTTCTTATATAAATGATAGTGTTTCTATAAAATTGCTGAACCAATCAGGTCCAGCTAAATTTTGTTCAATTCAACTGGTAGGGGTTCTTTTGTTAAGTATGACAGCATATTCATATGCTAGTTTTCTAATCTAATTTATAAAAATTATTTACTTCTTTAGGAGATAGGCCTAAATAACATTTAGAGGCAAATATAATGTTGAACAATTCCTCCTCTGTGAGACTAAAGATAGTTTTTCCTTTCAAATTATGTTGAAAACGTCGAAAAAGGGTAAATCTTAAACTCTTTAGCTGTTTGGTAAATGGATTTCAATTGTTTTTTTGAGGTTATAAGGGCTTCTTTGAGAATGTCTTCATCTGTCTTCAAACTTTTTCTTTTATAATTACGCATGAATGGTTTTGGCTTAATCATTTCGCCCTGCATTGAGTAGTGTTTGCAAAATCAATAATGTTCAAATAATATTAAGTTTAAAGTTATAAATGTATTATATTCTTACAACGAAGTGTTTTTTATATCTTTTAATTAGAATAATATTTTCGAGGTAACATTTTATTAAAAATAAAGCAAAATTATTGTTGCTTAAAACATAAATTTGAAATAGCATTTTTTCTTTAATTGAGATTTTCTAAATTTTTTCAAATGGATGTGTCAAAATATAATGAATCGATAGCTTGTTTAAAGATATATATAAATTTATATATATTTAATAATTTTTGGCAGAGATATATCTTTTAATCATTTCACCCCACCAACCATTTCGCCCCGGTCTCCCCTACATGTAATTTTTTTTATTGTCATCAATTAATTGTATTTATAGAGAATTGCCTTTTATTAAATTATTATTTGCACACCAATATCATTTGCGTATAAAAAAGATATGCACTACAGAAATTAATTGTGTTATTTAATGCACTATTATATATGCACTTGACTATGATATATAAAAATATGATATATATGATTGTTTGAATTGATGGATTATATAAAAAGATATTTTTAAAAAATGTATGATTTAGATTGAAAATTTTTGTGTAAAAAATATATGAATAATCACGAGTTTTATTATGACTAGTAATTATTATGTTTAAAAAACAATATATAAGAAAAAAATAAATTAAAAAAAACAACATCTAAGAAATATTACTACCATGTCTAAATGAAGCAAGTAATAATTAGCTGATTAGTCATTAGTGTGCTGGACGGGATACTTTATATATTTTAACTATAATAGATAGAATAAAGACTCATCCACAGCAGAAGAGGGATGGTTAAGGGACCGATGCGAAAGGAAAGAAAAACAGTGCAGATGCCGCGCCAATCAAATGGCTAGAATAGATACTCTTATCTCCGAAGGGAGATAAAAAATGAACGAAGAAAAAGAAAACAACAAAGACAGAATATAATTTTATTATAAAAATTATGATTTATAAAATTGTTCATAAATAATAATAAATTTTTATTTAATAAACGATAATTGTGGATAATAAAATTGAGAGTCTCAATTTTATTATCCACAATTATCGTTTATTAAATAAAAATTTATAATTATTTATGAACAATTTTATAAATCATAATTTTCATAAGAATTCAGTAAAATCATATAAATTGTACAACGAATTGGATCTGAATCAAACAATCGAAATTTTCGTCGACCAACAACATGAAGGTGATATTAATCAAAAAACTACAGCATCCAATACTTGGATTCATCATTTTATGTCGGCGGGCGCTACCCACTGAAATTCTTAATCGACGCCCTGACAGGTTCAACAATGTGTTGGAGGTCGATGGCTAATGGGAAAACCTGGACCTTCCGCCGCCCAATGATGCGACGACAGAGTTGTTACAAAACAGTATCCAGATGATTGTAGAGCAACTGAATCAAAACAACAAACGTAGGAGAATGGAAGCCACTACCGCATTGGAAGAAGACGAGGAAGAGCTCCTAGCCGAGGAGGAGACGGGTAAAAAAAAAACAATTGTAATAAAAAAAAAGGGGTGGTCGTGTGCAGGACGGGATACTTTATATATTTTAACTATAATAGATAGAATAAAGACTCATCCACAGCAGAAGAGGGATGGTGAAGGGACCGATGCGAAAGGAAAGAAAAACAGTGCAGATGCCGCGCCAATCAAATGGCTAGAAAAGATACTCTTATCCCCGAAGGGAGATAAAAAATGAACGAAGAAAGTGAGAACAACATACAAAGACAGAATATGATTTTACTGAATTCTTTTATGAAAATTAAGATTTATAAAATTGTTCATAAATAATAATAAATTTTTATTTAATAAACGATAATTGTGGATAATAAAGATGAGAGAAATAAGACAAAGATGATTATTTTAATTAAGCAATTTGAAACTGCCGGTTTTTTTGAGTAAATTAAAAAATTCATCAAATTTTAAACTCCCAGTTAAATGTTTTTCGTGACCTAATAGAACCAAATCACCTTTTTGCAGGTCACTACTTGCCAGCCTACTAAAAGTTATAATTCTTTTTAGGGAAGAAAACGTTGCCTCGCAACTTGATGTCGAAGAACCAAAAAGTAAACTTATAGAAAAAACATTAAATAAATTATCGAATGCATCTTTATAATCATACAAAAACTTAACAAAATCATTAGTAATGCATTTTTTATAATTATGAAGATTTATAATTAAAAATTTTTTAGCGACCTCAATTTCTTGTGATAATAACTTTTTTTCGATATCACTTATTTTTGAAAGAGGTTCGAGTTTATCTATATCTAATAAATAAGGATGATGAAATTTATAAAGAGTATCTAGAGATTCTAAATAAATATTATCAATAAAAAATCTATTATTAAAACCTTCAATAAACAAATCAATAGTATTAAAATAAATACTTTTAAAATTGTCATTAACATTTATTTTTTTCAAATTGATAATTCGAAAATGGACAATAATCAGAGTAATTTTTTGGTTTGCTTATTCTTTTATCAATAAATAAATTATTTTCTTTTGTAAAACTTTCATAAATATCTAAACAATTATTAAATAATACCGAAAAAGTGTTTTCATTTCTTAAAAATTTTATTTCAGAGCCAATGCTTAATTTAACTAAAGGTTTTGGCTACCTAAATTGTTTTAGATTGAAACTGATCATTAATAACTTTTAATGAATTAAAAATTTTATCAAAAGAAAGATATAAAAAAATAAACCTACGGTTCAATACATGCTCAAGAATTCCTGACGCCTCGGCCCTTTAAGATGAAGATGTACTATATTATTTTAATTTTATTTTTAAAAGAGTATTTAAAATTTTTTTATATTTATTTTTTAAAAAACATACGGCGTCATAGTGACCACACCATCGATGGGGCAACAGCCGATTTTTCATGTAATTTTAATTGGCAAATAAAATATTTTTTGGGGTGGCAAAAAAATATATTTAATGTATTTTGGGGGTGGCAAATCAAATTTTTTTTGGGGTGGCAATCAATATCATTTGGGGTGGCAATGCCACCCCAAAAGGGGTCTAGCGTCGTGCCTGGTCCATACGCACCCCGTTAAAATTTTTAAACAAATTTTATTATTAGACTTAGACCTAATTTTTATTACTATGTTTATTATATATTTAACCTGCGATTAGCACTGTGGGGTCCATACGGACCCTAGCACTTTTTAAATTTTGAATATCTTTAAAAACATTTTATATTATTAGTCAAAATTTTGTGACTTTTTTTCTTAAATATATAATAAAAAAAATTTAAATTTGGTCTAAGCCTAATAACATTTTTGTTTAGAATAATTAATTGGGGTCCATATGGACCCCACTCTTTCAAAATGTTGAAAACCATGTTATTGTCTTTATTTAAATTTGAACTTAAATAATTGCAACCTTATATTCTAGTTATATTTAAATTAATTTTTAAGTATACAAAATGTTTGTATTGTATAATAATGAAATAAATTTTTTTTTCTCCTTAAAATACCTAGTTTTTATGGTAAATAATAGCCAAAAGTAATATATTTTTTTTTCATGAAACTCTCTAAATACGTTCTACTAGACGTAAAAGCACGATTTGATCAATAATATTGAAACGTTTAATTTATTTACAAGATTTATTTAATGTAATATAGAAAAATTAAAAATTTTAATTTTCAGTTTTCTACTTTGTGTCAAATAATATTTGCAATAATTATTAATGATACTTTATACTAGTATATAATAAAAGAGCACGTTATTCTCTTCAAAATAATAAAAAATTAAAGATTATATCTTTAAAACTCTTGAAGTTATAGAGGTTTAAAGATCCTACCATTCGCAGGCTAAAAAAAATTCACATAATTTTGGCGAATAATATATATAATACATTCAAAATGTAAGAAATACTGGGGTCCATAAGGACCCCACGCTAATCGCGGGCTAAGGCATTTTATATTAGCTTTTTGGGAAATACGTAATCCACCCTTAAGATGCAAAGCTAACCAAATATTTATTAGAGCTGAAGATTTTTATAATATAGCATGAGCCTCATGTATGAGCAAAAAATAAATTTTTTTGATTTAAAGTTTTTATGTCTAATTTATGATGAATATATGACAAATATTAATTATTTTACATTATTATTTTATATTTAAAATATGTAATCCAGATTTGTTAGAAAAATTATTGAATTTTAATAACTCATTTAATGTGCTATTTTATTATAGAACAAACTTATTTTTTTTTATAAAAGTTATAGTATAAAACAATTTTTTACTAAGATTTTTGAATCTAAATTGTCTGAGAAAACACATAAAACTGTAGTGCAATAGCAGGTTATGTAAAAAATAAATTATATTGCACAAAGTTATGTCTAATTTTTTTTACATTTATTAGAATATAAAAAGACATGAATCATGGTTATAAAAGCATTTAAAAATTGCTTTGTTGCTATTGATATAACGCGTGTTATTAGATAGAAAGTTATGTTAAGAACTTAACGAAAAAAACCTTTTATAATACACGGAGATTTCAGTAAAAATCTGAACAAGACATATTGAATGAATGCTATAATGACAGAGTTTGAAGAAGATGATTTGAATAAACTAAATCAAAAATATTTTAAACCTGAAATATGTAAAGGTGACTATAAATTAATTTTAAAATTAGATCACATAGGCCAAAATGTGTGTTTATTAAATTTTCATAATGGGTATTATAGAATAATAATTATCTTTTTTAGAATTATTGTATTAACCTTACCATTATCACATCCATTTTTTGAACAACCCTATGAAATATCTAACCTAGATTTTCAAATATCCAAGAACGTTAATCGTTTAAATAACAAGGTTTCTGGAAAGCATAAAAAAGTTTTTATTCAATTATTTATATTAGGGTGGACAATATATAAAAAAAGATTCACTCATATGTAAAATAAATACAAAAGATGGCAAAACCTTTTTAATATACCCTGCTTGTGAAGGAAAGTTACTTGAAATAAATTCAAATCTTGTAGACAATCCTAATTTGTTGCAACAAAAAGTATATATAGTATGATTTTAATATATAAGCCAGAAAAAGAAGGTTACATTGCTGTAATATTACCAAAGAAGGTTAAATAGATCTAATTATTATAGAAATTTTTATTGTTATCAAAATTAAAACTATGTCATGCTTATCACAATTTTTATGTTTATATATATATAATTGTTTAATTTTGAATAATTTATAAACTATATAAATAATTTTCACCATATATTTGATTAGTATTTTGAAACTACAAAAATAATACTTTCACAAAATTGAAAGATTTATATTCTAATTAGTGGTATAACAAATAACTTATAAAAATAATTTTTAAAATGAATTTGGACAAAAACAAAAAGCTCAATCTATAAAACAAAAAAAGCTATATCCAATTTTAAATATATTGGAATCTAAAAAAACCAATGTTAATAATTTTTCATTGTAAAAATTATATAATATTTTTCCCAAACAAAAGTTCTCCCATTAGTGTGTAGTAAAAATTGACACATTGTGCATAAGATGCTAGTGAGATTCTCTCATTTATACCATGAAATCGATTAAGATCTCCAACTTTCAAGGAAACTGGTGTAAAACGATAAATATCATCTGTAAGGGATATGAAGTGTTTCGAATCTGTGCTTGCAGTGAGGATGACTATAGAGATTTTATACAATAATGTAGTTCATTAAAGTGCAATATGAATTGTGAATTTTTAACTTTGCAAAAGTTTTTAGACCAGCACACTCCTATTTAATATTTTGGTGTGGCTTAGCTTGTTAGTTGATTTTAAACTCAGCTGGACTGTTAGCCAAATAAAACTGCCCACCACTTTGTTTAGGTGATAATAAAAATGTTGTATTTTGAATTGCACAAAATATGTAATATATGTTGATTTAGCTTAAATACATCATGATTTCTATAAAATTAATAACATGGGCCTTAACAAAATTCAAAACTTTAAATACAGACACCAAAGGTATTTGTCGAATTAAGGGGACCTGAAAAAACATTAATAATAGACAACACTGTTTAGCAAATATGCAATGATTACACTGGACAACAGAATTTGGACAAGCTTAAGCATCATTTATGGCAACTATCGTTTTTGGTCAAGTTTATGGTGCTATTTATGAATATAAAATCAGAATTTTAGTTAATGCCTCACATTTTTGATTATTCGGTGTCAAAGTTGAGATTTTTCTATTTTTAGGGTATTTTGGGCCTCTATCTCATAATACTATTTTGATTACGGAAACATTCATTATTAACGTAATTTAAATATTTTTATATTAGATTTTTTTATTTTTATTAAATTAGTGGTGTTCGTCATAAAATCCGTTTTTTGATCCTAAATAACATGAAAGTAAATTGCATATAGCTCTAAACTTTTTTAGATATGTTTTTTATTAGGAATCAGAATATGCCAATATATTTTTTGGAAAATTAATAGTTAAAAAAATTTTGTGAAATTTTTCTGAACTTTGGATGCTAGAACACAGTGGAACCTATCTATTAAAACGCGTTCAATTATGGCGCCAAAAAATTGAAAAAATGTGTATGTTTTTGGACTATTTTTACCCTAAATATGGACATTGTAGCTTGATATAAAAATTGTGTATTTTTATTAGGCCACATGCAAAGTGAATTTTTATTTTCGTAAAATTTTGAAAATTCTGAATATTTTAAAAATTTTATTTTTTCATTTTACCAGAGAGATATGTAAAAACATTTGAGAATATTTCACTGAAATTGAGAACTTCAAAAAACCGTATAATTTATAGTGTTAAAAATAATATTATTATGGTTTTGGTAATAAAACCTTTGCAATAAATTTTTTATACGAATGTAGTTTTCTTAAATTAGGATTGCTCTTTGATTTTAGGTATAATTTAAAATTAATTAATTAATTTTGGGTAGGTTTATATTAATTATTTTAAGCAATGATGTTTTATTAAATGGGGCTTAATATAAAAATCTTTTTATTACCATCCAAATGGGTTTTGAAAGAAACGTAAACTTCCTGATGTAGGATTCTTGTCATTACTTTAAATATATTAATTGTTTTTTAAAATCTATTTTATAGAATATATTTTAATTTTTATAGTTTATAAGACAGGTCTACAAAAATATGTAAAGATCGTGAGGTGTTAGAAAATTAAGTGAACTAATCTATAATAGGCGTTTTAAATTAAAACTTCCAGCCTTGGCCCCGCAGATACGGAATAAAGAAGGTCAAAATGAAAGCGACATTGGAACATTGAGGTTTCTCATTAGTATAAATATTAAAATATTATTTACTAAAACTAATTAATACTTTTAACTTTATTAAAAATATTTATGTCTAAAATTTTCAATAAATTAGGCTTAATAATTTTGGGCTATTAAAATTTTAGGACCTAAATTTTTAATACAACATTCTTTAAAATAGAAATCAATATTTTTTAGTTATGTGAGCTTAGATGACAATCTAAAGACACATCATTCAACCCTTTACTTGTTGGGTTTTCAGAAAATTTAAAAAAATCGCTAATTCATTATGTTCTTCCCCAAAACCATTTTTAATGATAAAAAAAATCTTTAGATGTTTCTATTGCATTATAAATTTTATGTTATGATTTTAAAAATTATAATATATTACAATTTTCCAGGGCAATCTTTTATTTTTTTTTAATTCAAAACCAATCTTAAAATTTAAATTTTAAATTCCACGTGAATAGGGAAAAGTTTACTTGGTATAACAACAGTTTCTGAGCCAAAGATATGTTTAATGTGTCGCGTTAAAACGTTGTAGGCCGGGCAGGTAACGCTTGAGATAGGGACTCGGGCACCTTCGAATACGAGCTCGCTCTTGACCTTTGGATCTGCTATTGCTTTGCTATTCATGGCCATGACCTGTTAGATTAAAAAACATTATATATGAGAAAGACTTAACAAATAAAAATTCTTATAATTCCAATTTTTAATTTTTTTAAACACTTTAACCTGACAGGGTTTAAAATACTGAGTAATTGAATTTTTTTTGTTATTTGACGTTAAATTGATATGAGCTGACCAAATTAGCCAATTTTATTAAATAGTGGTTCTTTAATTTGATTTTTTTATCATAAAAATTAAGTCCTTTAATTCAAATTGCAATGATTTTTAAACTCGCACATATATGGTTTATCCTCAATATAATTGAGCTCATACTAATAAAAAAAATTAAGACTAACAAAATAAAAATATTTAATTTTTTGCTAAATTAAATTAGACATTCTATGATGGCAACAGGATTCAGCGCTAATTATCGAAAACAGCGTAGGTTATTACGTTAAATTTTTTAAATAATAATAATAACTGCCTGCTAAGTTCAATGGTTTTTAGATGTTTTTTGGTTATTAGATAGCTTTTTAGCACCATATTATTAAAAAATAATTAAAATCAATTAAGAATGTTATTTTGTTTAGAAGCCAATTTAAATATATAATTAAAACATTTTTTTATACTTAAATTGATTTAAAAAAAATGGCATTAGTCAAAAATTTTCCATTAATTCTAGCTCAGGTAAACGGCTCAAAAATTAACTAAATAGCTATAAAAATTGTAGGTCAAATAGGTATTTATTTTCCATTCCTTTTTTTCTTTTATTTTCAATAGCCTATAAAAACATAGAATTATTTAAAATGTCTTTTGCAACCTCAAAAACTAAAAAATATCAAATGGATTGTTTATTAAAAATAAGTTAAAACTTTGAAAATTGAATGATCAACTATTTTTTGTCTAATTTATTTAAATCTAGGTGAAGACTAAGAAACCTGCTAACTAAATTATACCTAGGTTGCCTGATTGGCAAAATTAAGCATTTTTTGACTATTAGGCCAAAATATATATATTTTTGAACCATATTAGGCCAGCCAAGTAAGACATATGATTAAATTAACAATAAGCCTAAACATTTCAACAAAAATAACATTATTAGTCAATTAAAATAAAATTACCATGTGTCCAGGCTATCAAATAAATTTTTACCAATAAAAAAACTAAAAAAATTATTTTGATTTTAAGTATATTTAATTAATTTAATTAGCTTATTTTTTGAGGACCTAGAATTTAGTCTGAGGACAAGTGCTATAAACTATACGCTTAATGAAAAGTTAATTTAACTAAATTAGCTTTATTTTTTGCTAAAGGTCAATCCACGTCTGGGAGTCAACATTTTTAGTGATTTAAAATTGAAGTAAAATAAACTGACTTTGCAAGTACATAAGGAATGTTCTTTTATAAATAACCATTAAGGTAAAAAATATATTTGAAAACAAAGAGCAATTAAAAAATTTAAATACATAAAATGAAAAAATAATTTTTATTTTTATTTAATTATAGCTGGACTAAATTTAAAATACAATAAAATTTTACTGAGTGGCCGGCCAAACATAGATGTTGAATAACGTCTTATACCATATTTATAATTTTACTTCTTCTAAAGTTTGGGTAGGATGAATTCTTTGATTTAAAGAAGCGTCCGCCCGGTTAGGAATGACGTTATCCTTAATGCCACTATTGAATATTGTAACGCAACTTGTGGTTCGAAGACATGAGTTCAGCATGGAATTTTTGGAAAGGATGCTTTAAAATAAATGTTTAAGTAATAACTTAGCATAAGGGCACGTGCAATGTGACTTTTTTTTGTAAAATTCTGAAAATTTTAAAAATTATTTTCAAAATATTATAAAAAAAATTTTATTTCAGAAAAAGCATTTTATGTGCAGATATTAATTTTGGCAACTTTTTTGAAAATTTGCGTTTTATTACAAAATAAAATTTTCCAAAATTTTAATAATTAAACGAAAAAAAAACTCACTTTGCACGAGCCCAAAAATAAGTTAAATTTGTTTAAAAATTTCTTAAAAATCATTATATATATTAAAGTATCAAAACTTTGATATTTGATTTAATGATTAAACCTTTTTCAAAGAAAATTTTCAAAAACAAGCCAAATTAAACACTAATTCATTATACAATCTTGCAGCAATAATACATACCTATTTGTCAAAAAATTTCGGAAGATGCCGATATTGGCAAATAGGAATTGATAAAACGAATTAGTCACAACTGGTGCAAGCTGATGCCCAATTTCAACCAGCAAATCTTTCCCGCGGTTTTCAGTTGTAGTAGATTCACTTCCTCGTGTATAAATGTGCGTCGCTATGGGAAATTTTTGGGCTGATACGCGTAAAACGGCACGAGCTAGACGAGTGAGGGCCGTTTCGGAAGGTGGGATGGATGAATGGTAAACGGATTGTGTCTTATCAGGGTCAACTGAAATTAATACAGAGGATTATTTATAATATAAAAATTAGTTATGCTTTTTATAAATTACAAAGGTACACTAAATTTTACAGAGCAACTTAAATATTTTAATAAGATTGATTATAATTGTATTTTCACATCTTATACAAAACATTTTCGACATCACCTCTACATTTAAGGATGATAGCAAAAAAAAAATTAGCGAAAATGTCATCAAAAACATTTGTAAAAGAGTTTAAATCCTAAGTGGCAACAATTTATAAACAGTTTACATTAATAACGTAAAATACCTAAATAGGTAATAATTTCACAAATGAATAAAAAAGTAAAAAAAAACAAAAAATGAAATTTCTACAGACTGGCTAAGAGCGTTTACCTTATTCATTATTTGTGCGTAACCTTACAAAAAATAGGAATAATTTAAAAAATCAATTTACAAATAATATATTTTAAATGCTTTTAATTTATTAATATATTTACCTGGTGTATGTGGTTGACCCATATCTCCGTCGTCGTCATCAATAAGCTTCGTTGTAAGTTTAATCTTAACGGTACTTTTCTCCGAAACGCTTATACTATCATGGTAAAAATATATAAAACATTAGTCATATGCTTAAGTGTTTTGCAAGGTTGGGTTGTTTATCACAATCAACAGCGCGCTATATGCAAACAAAGCCATGCATATTTTGAGAGCCTAGGCTTAACCCAAGCCACCAGTGTGTGTAGAATTTTAATTAACTCATGAGCTGCTAGATAAGAGAATCAAAACCTTGGGGGAAATTCTTATACCAAAGTTTTTTAATAAAATACTTTGAAATTTAAACTGATTTTAATGTTTAGCGCAATAGAAAGATTTTAAAAATAACAATGACCAAGAAAATCTCACCAAGCTATACTCCTAGGCTGCCCGTTAGAAGTAGGCTTAATTGGTAAATCGGTATAAACGTTCGTACCTTCGTCTAAGATGAAAGAAAATGGCTTTTGACCATCCGTCACATTCTAAATAATTAAAGAGACGTAATAAGCTAAAATTTACAAATTTTGCAACTCATAATTTATATTAAATATCGATTTATAGTTTGATTTTTTTCTTAAGTAAATTCATAAAAACTGCCTTTATTGAATTGGCGGCAATGCAAAAAGTAGATATAAATATAGTCAACCTTCAAATGCATATAAAAATAGCAATTAAAAAATATAATCTGCTAGGAACATTATATAAAACAAAATGTAATTTGAACACAAATAGACGAAAATGTTATTTCCAAATGAAAAAAAAACTTTAAGGTCAAATCTATTTGGACATTTCCCTCAATGAATATCAAAACACTATGTATGATAATGCAATTTGTCAAAAAAAAATTTTTGATAGTATTTTACTATTAAAATAAAGAAATTCATCAAGTTTGATTTTTGATAGTATTTTACTATTTAAATAAAGAAATTCATCAAGTTTGGTATTGTACTTTAATTTGGCGTCAAGAATAAATATGTAGAAGCTTACAGCATATTATTCTCTCTGTAATACATTAGGTTGTTTTTGCTTTTTCATTGCCTAAGCGTTGCAAGCCTGCCAATGTTAAACCATTAATGAGATTATTTTAAGCTTTAAAATATCACAAATTCTACAAAAACAAGTTATATAAAAAATGGCTTTATAGAAACAAAAAATATTCCGTTGAATATATGAGTATTTAAAAAGAGGTAAAATAATCTTTATTAGGCTGAAAAGAGAGTAGTGGAATAAATTTTGTTAGCGTTAAAAGTAATATAGACAGTCCAAAAGCTTTTTTTCGGTGGTTTAAAAACTTAACAAACGGTTAAAATACACTTGGCGATAGCCCAATTAAAGATCCGTCTGGTAATTTTTAATCACAATAAATTAATCTATTGAGAAATATATATGCTAAACTCCTCAAAGACAGTACTAGCCATAAAATTTGAAACTTATTTACCAGTGACCCCTACTCTATTTTAGCTGAAATTTTTATAAGTTTACGCCTAAATTCATCGGCCCCAGGACCATATTTTGGTAGTTTTTAGAATTTTTAATTAATTATATGCTCAGTTTTCAATACCTGACCCATGGAAGCTCGATAATTTAGTTCACATACCAAAAAGAGGCACTTTGACTTTAAACAACTACTCATCCCCTTAAATCGGTTGTTTCTAAAATTTTGGCCTCTAATTAATGAATAATTAGTTTCTAGGAGGGTAAAAATTAAATAAGCAGAAAACAGGCACTTTCCTTAAAACATGTAAAAGTCAATTTATTTCATTCTTTGAAAGTGTGACCAGGTACAAATATACTAATATTTCAACTCTTCTAGGTTTTTAAAATTTTAAAAAGGCCTACGATATGGTAAAGCATCAAGCTTTTTTAAAAAAACTTTATTTGATCATAATTTAGGACGTGTATCAAAATAGCACCTTTTCAGAACGGTTTTAATAAAAGGTCTGAGGCAAGGCTGTCAGCTATATTCTTTTAAATATTTATATTAATGTTATTTTCGACGATTTACGATATAATTTTAAAGTTTATGTCCGAAATTGTAGTTTTTTGAGCAAAGTTAATCGCATACAGTGTTCTTTTGGCTGTAAAATTCTACTTCATATGAGGACAAATAATTGGTGGAGTTTAAGATAACGAAGGTATAAAGATACACTGGAATTAGACTGTTCATGGTGTAAATCAATGCTTATCTAGTTGCTCATTTATTTCTCGACTGCTCAGCTTTGCATAATTTTAAACAATTATACCTACATGAATTATTATCTTCAAATAATAACATATTGATAAGTGAAATTTTAGGGCTTGCTGCTAAAATTCGATATACATTACTTGGTGGCCTAAAATTTTTAAGGCCCTACTAAGTTAAGCAATTGCTTAGTACCCGACAGGGCTAAAAAGGGCTATGGCCTAACTGGTCGCTTCCTTCAAGGGATATAGGGCAAAATGACATTGCCTTCGACTTTGCCAAGAAAGTAACGCCAGCATGCTGTAATATTCCGGAGAATGCGGCGTCATTGCCATAAATTATGGTGGCGGAGAGACGCATTCTCCTAATTAGGAGTTATAGATGTCGCCCCAGCAACTTCAATGTTCCTAAATAATAATGTCCGTGTTGTTCATACAATTGTAAATTCCAAGTTAATGCAACTCACAAAAAAAACCTTAAAAATTACTCAAAAACATCCAAAATTGGAAAAATTTTCCCTTATCTCTTAATATAACGAAATTCGAACCCATCATTTTGATAAAAAATATACATGTATTAAAATTAATTTCTTAGAATCAAATTTCAAAATAATCACACTACTTTAAGACAAATACATAAATATCGAAAATGTACTTAAATAAAACGAAGGCATATAACTAAATTTAAACTTACATAATCACGTGCCAGGGTCTCAGCTATCACTTTTGCACCGTGCAGACCACCCACTTCTTCGTCACACCCAAATACCAGGTACAGGGGCGGGATCGGGGGCTGACCGGTTGCCGAAAAGTTAGAATTTTGTGTTAGATGTAATTCTAGGGCTTCGAGCGTGCTAACAACAATATTTTTGACGTCGAGCGCCCCGCGCCCATAAATAAAACGCGAAGTCCAGTCACGTCCGTATCCCGGGGGTGGTGCCGATAACGCAAGATTATTTGTTGCATTCTGCGTGGAATCCTGTTTATATAATTGTAGTCTATAATGGGCCCATAATTATCCTTATTATTTGGAACATTAAAAAGGCTTGAAATTAAAGAATCTATATACAAACGAGACGAAACTATTGGTAGGTGGGTCAATGGATTATTTATGATATATAAATGAAATGCAGTTTAAAAATGCTTTGTTTACATTGCAAAAATTACATGGAGAATTATATATAATTTTTCTAAAAATCCACATTCATAAGCTTAAATTTTGAAATCCTAAATGGGTAAATGAGAACAGGGCTGGGAAAAAAATAAATGGGCTTTTTTAACAAATTTTAGAGTTTTTTTCCCCAAATGCCCAATAACTTGTGGGCATGGCAAAGGAAAAGCCCCTTTTCTTGCTTAAAAAAAAGGGCATATTTAAAAAAGCCCCTTTTCTTCAAGAAAAACTCCTAGGAGCTTTAAGAAAAAATAACCCACACATCATTATTATATAAAAATCAAAATTTTTTAAAAGAAAACAAAAAATGGGCTTTTTGGGCCTCTTTTTAAGAGCCACTTTTTTGGGTTTTTTGCCCTCTTTCTTAATAAAGGCTTTTTTTAATTCTTATTTTGGCCCATTATTTGTAGCTCCCTTTCTTTCTTTAAGTTTTGAGCACTGAATGGGGAAGGTATAAAAATATATGTTAACTTAGCCACAAAACATACCTAGTAAAATTAAAGGATTCTTAATTTAAAAAATAAAATAATTAAATTAATGATCACATTAACAAAAGTAAAAACAGACTCAGTCACATAAACCTCGTCCCTACCACTAAAAAGGTTAATGCATTTAAAAAGTAGGTTATTTGTGGTTTTTTGTTATTTTTTACCCAATAATTCTATATTATCTAAACAAAGAAAAATACATAATATAAAAACAAATATCTTGGGGGAAAAAAAGATGAAATTAGTTTTTAATATGGCATAGCCCACATACAAAACTTTCTGACAAAAGTTTTACCAGGACATTTATTATATAACCTTTTAATAGTAAACATTTTAAATTTTATTAATATCATAAAAATAGATAATTGATTTAATTTCATAAATTTCCTATGCATTACCACCATTAATTTTTGCAAAATTTCCATATCTTAACAAAGTTTCTTAACCATCAGTCAAAATATGACAGTTTAAATGGGTTATATAACATGGGTTATAAAGTATAAAATAAAAAATCAGGCAGATAAAACAATTGCTAATATAAAATAAATATAAAATTGTTAGATTTACATTAGGTGATTCTGAAATTGATGGGTCAATGTTTCCTGAAAATGGTTCATACTTCCAAGATGGAACATCTTTAGGATCAACTGGCACTACATCTAAATGTGCTATAACAACCCAAGGTTTTGACGGGTTTTTAGAATTTTCTTGACTTGATTCTAAAAATTTTCCATGCTGCTTACCAGGATCAACTATATAGAGCAAGCTTAAACCATCGATTATACGTCGTTCTATCCAAGGACATGAATGAACATGGGGAAAGGCTAAAATTACAATATTTCTGTATATAAATTAAATTTATAATCTAATTAGAGCATTAGAAAATAAAATAACACCCATAAAAAATACAAAAATTTTAAACAACCTTTTTCAAGATAATTTATAAGTTCCTTAATTTGAGATTCATTTAAATCACCAACATCTTTGGAAATTGTTTTGAACGATAATGCTTTGGCAAATGTATTAAAAGCTTTGCTCCAATCATTTTCTACACATAAAAAACTATAAAACTCACCAATTAATAAAGCGGGAGGTATCTTTTCTTTATCTTTAATTAGGAATCGTTTAGCATTTAAAAAAAGGTATAAAATAAATGATGAAAATCCAATTATTATCGCTACCAAAATGCTGATCATTGAAATCAAATATATGATATTTAATCGCATATAATATTTTTTTTTAATTAATTTATTTTTAATAGCAGCTGTTTTCCCTTGTGCTGCGATATGTTTATTTAAAACGTTTTCATGCGGTCGGAATTCGCGTTTTTAATTTTTGGATATATGCTAAACCTTTTAGAGGCGGTTGAGCTTACATTTGAATTGGCAGATAATGCTAAAGAATGTTACTACCGTGATATAGAGAAAGGACAAAATTTTAAATTTGAATATCAAGTATGTCTTGTAAATATTGTTCATTTTAAAATATTTCATTTAGGTATTTATATTTATTATATATAGTTCAAACAATTTTAATATTTTGCCAAATCTATCAGTTTAAATTAATTTCTCTTGTGTTATAGAAATTTAAAATTATATAATGATTATTAAGGTTGGAAACTTATCTTAATATATGTTTATTAGCTCTCAAATAATACTTTTTGCCCTGATAATACTATTAAATACAGTTTAATTAAATATTGGGTTCAGGTTTTATTATTTTTTTTTCTCCAGTCTCCCTGAAAATGGATTTTTATGTCTGGTATTTTATAAAACTTTTAACTTGTGGGAAAGGGGGGGGGGCAGGGGTGGAGGCAAAGTTATAAAATTAGTTGTAATAAATGTCTTTAGGAAAGATTTGATAATAAATGTTATTACCTTATGTTCAATAAGGGCACATTCAAAATCTTATTTTGTAAAAACAAACGTTTTATTATATTATATGAAAAATAAATAACCAAAATTATTATCTTAATTTTAATATATCCTTAAATTTAAAAATGATTCCTTGTCCAAAAAATAAAACAATTGTGATTATGTAATTCTCCTCTTATTAACATTAACCAATTTTTTACAAATATAAGCCCTGTGAAGTGCTTTTGAAATAATTATAAAGCAAAATGACGCAAGTTTCCAGTAAAGAATTTACACACAGGCCTGTGATGAGCTTTTTTTTTACATTATTATTGTATTATATTCAACTGTGTGGCTCAACAAGGTCATGTTTTGCAACAAAAAATGAATTATAAATACATTTGTAAAACAATTATTTTTTTGTTAATTGTAGAGTTTAATGTCATTATGATTATTTTTTAATGAATTGTGTATTTTAAAAGGTAATAACTGGAGGCCAATATGATATTGATCTATTTTTGTATTCACCTCTCTCCGACAACCAAATACAATATAACCCTGTACTTGACCCTAATAAAGAATATCTTTTTCACAGAGAAGTACAAAAACAGTTTGACTCAAAAGATTTTGTTGCCAACCACACAGGTTTATGTAACATTAATAAAATTTAATTTTTGACACTATCGCTTTTTAGTTAACTGAGCTAATTTTCATATGTATTATATAATTGTGGCTTAAGGTCATTTTATAAGTTTTCATTAAACTAAATTAAATATTTTTATATAATAGGAAATGTAATTAACTAAGTGAATGATATATATGATTATAGGTACCCACATAGCGTGTTTTAGCAACGAATTTTCATCATTTTCGCACAAATTGATTTATTACAATTGGTATATGGAAGACGAAGAGCCTTTTGGCAGCAAAGCTCTAGATGGTATCGACCATGCTCAACATCCACTTACCATGGTTTTATATCTTTATCTCAATTTATCTCACGATATTAAAAAATATTGCTTTTTTAACTCTTTCTTTATTAGAATTTAATCATTTTTCGTTTTTGTAATTAATAATGTTCTTTTTTGAAATAAAATTATTGTAATTTGTTTATTTTAATATTTGTTATTGTTATTTTTAATGATTTAATATTTATTGTGTTAAACATGATTAGTGTAGATAAAATTATATTATTATTAATTATGAAAATATATAATTAAATTAAAAAACAATATATATGTAATGTTGGAGGGAAAGATACCACTGGCAATCAAAGATTGTGAGCTCCATGTTTTTAACACGGTATCGTTAGAGCCATATAGATGTAACAAAACAATCTTTCGACTTTTCCAGGCTTTATCAAGAGGAAAAGCATTATCTTATGATTATTTTTATAATTTTTATTATTACTATTTCTGTTGTTAATATCAATATTATTTTTATTTTTTTCATGATTAAACAGATGGAAAGTGCTACCGAAATCATACACGACAACTTGAACGAAGTGAGTGAACACCAAACTCATTATCGACTTAACGAAGCTTCCGGCCGAATTTTTGCTGAAGAGCTAAATAATCGCGTCATGGTTTTGTCCCTATCGGAAACGTTGGCCATTCTCATAGTTGGCATTGGGCAAATCATGGTCCTTCGAAATTTCTTTACCGATAAACGCACGATGGGACGCTAGCAACTATATCACTAAATTTAACTATTAATTGTTACAATTTTTATATATTTATAACTAATATTGTTAATTTTTTTTTCTCCATTTTAATGCATGTAGGACTTAAAACTTAAATTTGGACTATTATGGTTGACAAAATATGTTTTAATCTAGCCAGGTTTGTAAAAATCATTCCATAAGGTTGAGATAATGCTGTGTTTACCTCTTTGTGTAATTTACCCTAGCTAATTATTTTTTTTGTTTCATTTAATTTTGTAAATCATACAATACTCTTTTTTAAAATCCCAACTAGCATAGATTTAGGTATATTATAAAAAGTTCAAATTAATGATTCATTTAAAATTTTGTAAAATGAACATTTTTGCTTTTAACAAAATAAATGTTGTTTTCCACGTATATATAGAAAAAAAGCCTCATTTTTACATTATTGTAAAAGTTGCTAAAATCACTTATTCATAAATATACCATACTTATAATTGCTACATAAATCATAATTTGTTATCAGGTTATTTTGTATTATTTTTTTTTAATTTGGGCCAATAAAATTTAATTTTGAGTGTAAATCATACAGAAACTCTCTCATATTTTGTAACCTTGAGGTTATTAAAAAAAATTGAATTTTAAATTTAATTATAAAATTTTATATGTTTTATTGTATGCATAAAATTCATATTTTTCGATATAAATGGCTCTGTTTGTTTAGCTCAATTTAAATCGAATATGATTCTACTATATCAATTTAATACCTTGTTTTGACTGGAATTATTTTTAATCATATTTTGATAAAGAATAAACAAACTTTTTATACCCTGACAAAGTAATGTTTATAGCATTAGTTTTTAAAATTAAGAGATATAATTTCATTGGTTAATAATTTCTGCATTTGTTTTTTAACGAGCGTTTAATACTATGAAGATATATTAAAAGACTAATTTTTTTAATATTGGTACTTTAAGAGCGATTTGTTAAATGTTAAGTATACTTAAAAAAATGTTTGTTATAAAAATCAATATGATATAATGCGTATTTGCATAAAGTAATTACAAATAAATGCATCATATTTGATAAGGGCGCATTTAATATAATTTTTAAATTCTTAATGTAAGGGTTTTTCTTTTGCTTTTTGAATGCAACAATTAAGCAAATTTCATGGAAAAAAATTAACATAAAAACACGCTATTGATAAATCTTTCATAATAGGTCCTAAATCCATCATTTAAAATGAGGAATATCAAGGGTTGGGCAAATTAAATACTATTACCGTTATTGGATGGTAAAATTATAATTTAATAATAAACGTATGTAGCCTTATCCAATTACACTGTCTGCTTGTGGTTTTTTTCTTCCTTAAATCTTTTGCGATTTAACAACTATTTGTTTTTGTTATACTTATTTTTAGCCCCTTTTTTCCTGTTTCCCTTCTTTTAAATTTGAAAAATTATTTTTGTATGTTTTAGGCTTATATCGCTAAAAAACAGCGATTTGATTACATTCCATGGGTCATAGTATAAAAGCTGTCCTGGAAGTATTAAAACTGAAGCCTCTTTAATAGGTCAGCCCCCGTTTGATCAGCTTTCTGAGAGCTTAATCCTAAATCCTCCATTACCCTAAGATTTTAGTTTGTTTGGGCAGACATATTTTATTTCAACAAAACATATTTTTGCATATTTAAAAAAAAATATTTTTATCTTAACGTGTTCTACACCTATTAAAAAAAATAAATATATCAAATTTTAAAAATGAATTTGTTTTTAAAAAAAAAAGTTAAAATTTTATTCATGTTATCGATGCAATGTTCAAATGTGATTTTCCCTAAAAGTTTGTCTTGTAAAACAAGTATCCCGAAAGTTTTTAAATTAATTTTTATTTTTTCTATGTAGGTACAATTAACATTTATGCTATGGTATTTTATCAATATAAATTAGACCTTGAAATAATTATTTTTTGAAGAAAGGAATACAACAAATCTTATGTTTTGAAAATACTTTAATGAAATTGGCGCTTGGGTCCTCGAATTTTGTTTATAAAAGAAATCTTTAAATTTTTTCGCGTGATTAACCTTTTTTAAATTTTAGATTTTTTGAATTGTGGATGATAGAAAACTTATAACAACTAATACATTAATAAAGCTTTTTATCAATTTAGATATTGAGTCCTTTTTTTGAATATTTACAAAAAAAATTTAAAATATTTATTTTTTATTTAAACACAATTTTACTAAAAATTGCCAATTTATAAAATAAAATTTTTTCAATTTTAAAATTTTTAATTTTTCTGAAATAAAAACATAAATTACGACGCGTCTATATGAATATCATGAAGAATTTAATAATTAAATTATATGTAATTTATTATTGAAAACATTTAGAATAGAAAAAGAAAAATTATTGATTTTGTGTGAAGAATAATGATAAAAAATGAAAAGTAAAAAATAAAATATTATAAAAAAGTTGTTTTTAATGTTTTCAAACGACTTGTAACTGTAGGCAACTCGAAAATTTTGGGGAATGCATTGCAAATCTAAGTAAAAATATACAAGAAATTTCTATACATATACAAGAAAACTTTATACCGCATTAAATAAACTTACCTTTTAAAAATGAATGTTTATGCAAAAGGCTTCAACCTATATTAAATCATAAATAAAACAAAATAGATTTTTAAATGTCGCTAAATATCTACAATAATATTGATAATGAACCTCGCTAGACACCTGAGGGGAAAGGTGTGATGATAAAAATTATGTTTTTTTAAGAGAATTCAAAAACATTTTATATTTAGAATAGCTCTTATGTTAAAAGATGTGCGTAAACACACACTATCCATATAAATTTTGTAATATGTAAAATAATTGAAAAGTTGCCAAGATAAATTTGCGACTCCCCCCAAAAATTAACATATTCGAAATCTCTAGGAATAAAATTCATATAAATCATTCTTTCGACGGCGAATATCCAATATCTGCTGGAATTCTTTACTCTGGGTAGAGGCAAATCAATAATGAAAGCCTTCTATGCCAATCGAACACTGTGGAGTTGCTTTGCGTTGCTTATATGTACTCTGCAACTCACTTCATGGGCCTGGGTGGGCCAATTTTTAGGTTCTTTCAAGTATCATTCTTCAATTCACACAACAAGGGCAATCAGTCCTGATCACTATCGTCGCCAAGCCTGGCTCAGAAATTATCAATTTCATGATAAAAGAGGTCGAAATTCCTTCATTTCCCCTCCACGTCTAGGTTGACATATAAGAATTTCAATTATTTCATCATTCATACATATATATACGTAATGATACAAACAAACACATTCCTATCCTCATTTAAAAAAGTGTTTGGGGCTCATTCCTTTACTCAAAAAATTTGGAATGAAAGATGAGGACAACAAGGCAGAATAATGTAATTTAGAGGCGAGCCAGTGGCACTCTGTCCTACAAATAGGAGGTCTGGGTTCGATTTTGTGCATGGGCGGCTTTTTAGGAATGTTCAATGATTTATATTCATCACGAAATAATTTTTTAGTTATTCTAAAATCTCGTCATTAAATGTTCCCGGTAGCTTGAATAACTGTTTTAACTTCTATTCAATTGCGTTTTTTTGGGGAAGGGGGGGGGGGGGGATATTATCTCATCTGAAGTGATGGTGTGGGATTTAGGGTGTTGTTATTCGCATGAATGGATGTATTCCGGAAGTAATTTAGTGAGCCTCATTGAAAGCGGCCCTCTTTAATCTTGGATAACCTTTTTTTAACCTGTACAAAATATGATTACCAGTAGAGCCGATTTTGACCTCAAAGCTGAAGTAAGGACGATCAGAATAGGTGAGTTACCCTCCTTCCGCCACTCAAATTTTTTATGAGGCGCGGTCACACAAGCCTAATTTGCAACAAACATGTAAAAATATAGAATGCGGTCGTTTTTTTTGTAATCTTAGAAAATATGTATAAAGCAAAAAAAAATGTTTGGTTTTATTTTTTAAGCTTTTCCCAGATAAAAAAAAATACGAATCATTTATTGACAACCTGCACAAATAGGTATATTTCGTTTATGTTTTTAAATTGTTAAAACTTAAGCTATTTTATTAATGTGTAAAAGGGCCGAGGAAGAAGGAGGATAGTTGTGAAAACATTTTAAATCTTTTTTTAGAGATTGTCAGGGCTGCAAACATAAAAGAATAGGGTTAAAACTTAACCTTGATAATTTATAACATTTCAAATTTAATATATTTTATTTTCGTTTTATTTTCATAATTATTTTTAACCAGTGTATTGAAATATTTCGCTTGTAATTTAGCGTGATTAATGTAACTTTATACAAAAAATATAAAGACACAAATAGATTTCTGTAAGTTTTTTTAATTTTTAAACTGCTCAATATTAAGGGGTACTAAAGAAATGAACCCGAAATAGAAATAAAATTTGCCACAAACTCTAAAAAAATCATTATTCTTGGAGTCAAAAGTTTTTTTAATAATAATTATAAGCTTAATCATTTCTTAATAGAGTTTTTTATTTGCCCCCTTTATTCCTCTGGCTATTTTAATTTAATTAGAAAAATGAGTCGGACCAAGCTTAGTTGGTCCACAAAACACATTTAATTAATTTGCAGCAAATTTTTTAATATAAAAACACAGAATAAAAATATCTAATTAGCTCGAGGGGTCGAGCAGAACAAAAATTGAGCAAGTTAACTGACAATAATCTATTAAAATAATATTTTATAGAACGCTTCAAAAGGGCATCCCCGGAACGAATAAAGCCAGAATTACGAATGAGATTTGGCTGATTGTTCCCCAAGGAAATAATCACAATTAAAGGGCATAGTTTATAGTGCCGTTTAGCAAATTATTGTGATATTATAAATTTATATATATACAAAACGCGTTATAAAATGGATTACTAAAGTGTGTCGTTTTTTATCTAACATAACCTCCGCTCTTAAGCTTAATATTGATTGGCGACTTTTTGCTTGCGTTTTTTATCAAAGAGAAAAAATTTTAAAAATTTTATATTTTACATTTTACCTATTTACAATATTTTTCTTATATCCTGAGCAATTGCGCTAAGTATGGACGCATTCAGAGTTTATTCATTTTTTAGAAAAATTTTAAAAGTTTTATTTCTACAAAAATTAATTAAATGAATGAATTTTTTTAAGCGCATTAATTTTTAAAAATTATCGTAAAAATGAATGAACTCTGAACGTGCCTGCTCTATATATAAACTTTATAGAATTTATACGTAAATCCATATAACCCTCTAATAATCATTTCAAAATTACTCCTTAAAAAATTTTAAATAAAAATTTCTATATGGTCAAAATTTTTAGAAAATAAAATTTGTAAAAATATTTTTACCGAATAAACCCTGAATGAGCCCAAAATAAATATTGGTGGTTAATTTTTTTATGGGTTAATTTTTTCTAAGAGTCATGTTGAAATGATTATCAACTATGTTTATATATAGATATTCATTTATCAAGATCTCTAAATATACTTAGAGCAACTGCTCTTAGTATTAGAAAATATTGTAAAAACAATGATATTAATAATTTTTGCTGTAAAAACTCAAATTTAAAAAATCTTAAATTTTTAGAAATTTTTTGTAAAAAATGACGCGCCCATAAATATTCACAGGCAAAAATAAATGTATCTAATAAATGCATGGAACATTTAAGATATAATCTAGAACGGAAGGACATTACGTGTTTTGCATAAGATTAGGGCAATAACTGATTGCCTTAGGCCATTAAGCAATCGGAGAGAAAAAACGCGATATGCTCTAGGAGCATTAACTCTGCTGACATTATTAGGCACGTTCTTTGTATGTGTTGTATAGCTCAGTATGACAAAGTTTTAAGGATCAATAATTTGCACCCTCGTTTTGAAAATACGTATGAAGCCAAAGCTTTAATGGATATGGAGCCTTCTAAGAAGACGAAAATGAGAAGAGATATTCAGGTATTCTTGGCTGTTTGCTTAAATTTTTAAAAAAATCTTAATCGAGCATATACTATTTAATTTCATTAATTATAACTAAATTTCATACTTATCCGTCTTTAATTATCAAAAATTTAAATTATATTTGATAATCTCAACCTCTATTTATATGGGTTAATTTTGAAATCATACCTAAAAATCTTTTTTACCAAGTTTATGCCTCTTAAGTGCTGAGTCAAAATTTTTGAGGGAGCGGTATCTTAGTCACTCGAATTCAAGTAGATAAAAGCAACAAAAATCCTTTTCCTAAGGTTGTTAAGTTTTTCGGCGTCTCCTAATGTATATATTTATTATACGTCCCTAAGCAACGCTTAGTTTGCCATTCATGGATGAGCCGGTTCATAATGTAGGAAAAAATTGGATATTTATAACCGAAAAAATTTTCTTGCATATTTTTATACCTGGGTTGATTTCCATAAATGCAATATGTAGAATACTACCAGGTAAAATAAGTTCTTTACCATTTTGAAATATGATTGCCTGCGCTTCAATGTTAAACAAAATGTTTGAGTAATTTTTATACTAAACATTATAATTAAAATAGAATTTTCTATAATAAGACATGACCACATCTACCTGCCAATTATAAAATAAAAATATTCAAATTATAGTAATTTCTAGCTGGTACTTTTTCACAGGTGCGCATAAAATCGTAAAAACCTGAGTTTAATAGCCATATCAAAAATTCTAACCTTATATACATATCATATACGTTTTAAAAAAAACGATAAATGTTGGAGAAAATTCGGGAGAAGGCAAATGGCTTTTGTGGCTATTTGCTAGTGATCTTTATAATTCGGATACGAATTTTGGCAATGATGATACTTATCTCCCATAACAATCAATTTTGTTATTGCAACCTCGAGAACGCCTTCCCAAGTCTCAAGGATTATAATTTACCTGTAATCCGTATGCATCAAATTCTCACTCAAAAATGGGGAAATACCGAAGGGTTGGGGCAAAAGACGTGTCAACCCAAGAAATGTGACCGACATCATAAAATGAAAAATAACTATGTCCTGTCGAACCTCGCAATAGATTATAGCCTCGCCTTAATTAAAACAATTTTTGAATGCCTGATTGTTACAGATGAAGGAGAATTCCTTCAAACTGGCCGGTTCGCCGATATGGCTACCCATAATTTGTTACAATTTTCCATGTCTCGCTGGAATAGGTCTCGAAACGAAACTCGATGGAAACCTTGGTCCTTCCTCTACCTCAATGAAAACGGCACCAGGATGTCTGAAATTATGAAACTCAGTTTACATCGTGATCTAAGGCCAGAATTGTATAATGACTCGACTGTTCTACATAAGTCAGTTCCTAAAACAGCTGTTAATACCCAACGTGATATGTTATTTTTCCATAAACCGCGTAACGTTGACGCTAGACTCGAATTCATTCTCATTAATTCAGTTTACTTTAGTGCTCAATGGGCGACCCCCTTTGATAGGTCTATTTATTTTTTTGAAAAAACAATTTTTTATTAAGCATTGTGGTGCCATTAGCATTGAAAATGTTAATAAAATATATCGCCCATCGTTTACCTTAAATTTCACCTTATTACACAGGTCAACAACTTTTTGAGAGTTATGAGTTAACTACAGAGATCAAACCTGCCATCTTAGGGAATATCAAATCCGTTTACCTTTTCTCCTAATCAAACTTGGTTAGTCAGTTATAAACATTTAACATTTTAGAAAAAAAGGTCAAAAAACCAAAAAAGATTCAAAAATAAAAATAAATTAAAATTTAATTTTTGCATATTCACAATAATTGAAGTGTTAAATTCAAACTTTAAATAATATTTTCATTTAAACCCGATAATATATCGTGTCGAATTTAAGTTTGGACGCGTAATTTTGTATTATCTAAATGCCGATGTAAGAGCTTGATATATTAATAAAATTTATCTTCCATTATTTGTGATTTATAATATAATTTACAAGGAATTTTTATGTGAAAAAAAGATTTTTAAATTTTTTCTTATTAGGGTTAGTTTAGATCTGTCAATTTGGTCAAAAAAGGCCATTTTTCGTTATAGACGGATCTAAGGAGCCAAATACGGAAGAAACTAAGAAAAACGAAAAATATATAAGAGATTAGGCCATCATGTGGATGCATTCTTTTATGTTTTCATAAAATTCATGTTTCTGGCATTGATATTTGTTGACCTGTGTTATTTAACGGTTTCGGTCTCAATCACAAATTAAGAGGTTGTAATTCAAAGTGTGGGTCTTCGGCATTTAGTCTTTTACTGGTAAAAAACTGTTAAATTTAATGATTACGACGTATTTCATAAATTGATTGCCCCTTTACCACTGATTAAAAAGCATTTTCTTGCTCAATTGAGTCAGGCGACAGGTTAAAATCCGTTTTTGGCGCGTTTTTTTTAGCTTAAAGGGTCTCGACTCATTTGATAAGTTTTAAAAAGTTTAAAAACTGACAAAGCGGCTTAACTTTGAGGGATTATTTTAATCAAAAAACCAAAATTACTAAGAAATTTGTTTTGTTAATAACTACTCCTAATACTAAACCCCGGCATATGGCATTACCTGTTAATTTGATTCATCATTATCAACAAATAATTTTACATGTTTAAAAATTTGCACTTTAGCAGCATAGCCCTAATTTACTCCATTACGTTAAAAATGCTTTATATTCCCTAAAAAAATTCTCGTTCTTTTAAATATATTGATATGGGGCTGAAAAGGTGTTGAATTATATCAACCAGATATGTTTAAAATTGGAAAAATTGTGTTAGCCTAATGGCATGCCGGTTTAGTAATCGTAGGAACTATTTTGGTCGTTAATCGCTTCAAATTTTTTTTTATTTTTCTCGGTTCAAAATACTATTTCTTTTGGTATAAAAATATAACAGGGACATTATAGTCCAAAACCTTTTTTTGTAACCTACGCAAGATATTTCATTTATATTTTGTGAACCTAAATGACGTTTAAATGAAGTTAAAGGGGCTGTTAAAACAATTTTAATATTTAATTAGAGTTTGTTTGAGCCACAAATCTTAAGTGGATATATTAAAACGTATACAGAGATGTGGAAATCTTAATTATAGGGGTAGGCGGAGAGTCAACCCGATAGATTCAACATTATTTTATAATGGTATGTTTTTCTTTGCCAAAATTTAAAAAAAGGTAGTAAAAAAAATTGTTTGAATTGAACTTTTTTTTAAAGTTTCTACTTTATTTGGAAACCAGGATTATATTTATGTTCGCCATTTTGATTTAAAGCAGGCCACAAAAATATTTTTTTTTTTCAATAAACAAGAATGGCTATCACTACAGCGAATAGCATGACTTGTCATATTTGCTACAAATAGCAATTTGGCATAAACATCAGTGAACGTATGGGCAGGTCCATTTGGTGTTAAATAAACGAGTGTAAACATGACCCTTTACACACGGCATGAGTATATTTTACACCAGATAGTAAAAACGCCTTAATATTTAGGATATTTTTTATAATATAATCAATTTCAAAATGCCCCTTGACAAAGAATTTAATTTGAAATATCAAGAAGTGAAAGAAATTAAAAACTGTTTTGTGGACTTTTAAAAGTTTATCATTGATTTCATAATTCACATTTTAAAATTTCTTATTGAATTTAAAATTTTCTAGCATCTACCTTATTTTAAATAAATAAGGATTTTTATAAGTGAAATTGATAATCATGAAAGAAAAAATTATAAAAAAGTTAAAAAATTAGTTGTACCATAATTATTTGCAATGAATAAGTTTCATTTAAAAGCAGTAGCTAATACTCCTTAGATACTAAATAATTTAGTATACAAAATAACCATAATAATGAAATATTAAATAAAAACTTCATGTTTTAGGGTACTTCTTGATTTCTGAAATCAAAAATTTACGAAGTTGTGTTAAAACTAAATTTTGTTTTCAATCAAATTTTTCAAATATTGTCTAGGTGCCATTATTTTGTTTTTGACCTTGTGTTTTTGCTTTTATTTGACTTCGTGCTTTTGTTACCTATTTTTGTTATATTAAAATATATCTGTTGTTTTTTTGCGCCTTGCTTCACATATATTTTATCCCTTTGTACCTATAAACTATTTATTCATATTACAATTCGACAAATTTGACCTTTAGTTGAGATGATGGAGCTCAAAATTTTGCATTTTTTAATGTGTTTGTGAATTTGTATATGAGTTGAATAGTTATGAAACATCTTAATATGTAAATGCCAGATATTGTTTAAATATTTGCAAAATAAAATTTTGTATAGATTATAATTTTAATTTTTTTTTTGCTTTTAATGATCAGTTTAAATATCTTTTGTTTTTTTCTGATAAATTATTTTTTGACTTAGAAAAATATTAATTGCATTTGAAAAATTTATAAGTACAAGTAAGAATGAGCAAAAATATGAAGAATTGTGAACAAACACACAATTGTGTATGATTTAAAAAGGTAATCAAAAATGCAGTTTTTTAATATGATGTCACATATTTTTTTTGCTACTAGGCTTATATCAATATTTTTTTATTATTTGAAATCAGGAAATTAATTTAAAAAAAATAGAAATAGTGCTAATCGCTTAAAACATTTGTCCAATTTATTCGAAGTCCATTATCATGGACATGTTTTTATATTATTTTAATAAACAGGCAAACGGATCTGTCTTTCATTGGAAACGACTTTTACAATGTCCATAGCCTAAAGGACGTTCGTTTAATCATTAAAAACTTCACTCTCAAGGATTTAAAATTTGTAATTGCTGATAGGGGTAAAATAATTTTTAATTATTTTAAAAATTACATTTGTCTAGCTTAATTTTAGATTAATAGGCTATGCCCTGAGGGGCATGTTGATTTTCCAGGAAATGAAGGGCATGGAGGAATGGGGGAGTTTTTAAAAGTATAATTACGGTTTTCACTTTCTGCCGAGCTAAGGTTTAAAGCCTAGGTGCTGTAGTTATTAACCAGAAATTGATCTCACCGCACAGGAGATTTAAATTAAAAGTTTGGGTTTAATTATTTAATTGATTAATGGTTTATTAATTAACAAAAAGATTGGTTTTTTATTTAGTCAAAAAACATAAAAAATTATGTTAGATATCTAAAGACTTAAACTAATAATTTATATATAACAATCCCCTTTAATTTAATGGGATTTTGGTGTAACGATCTTAAACGTATTTTTTCCTTTTTGAACAACATAAAAAAACTAAATTTTATTTCTGAAAAAAAAAAAAACTTCATCTAAATTAAAATTATTTTTATAACACAAGTCAACAAATTTTTGGGATTTATGAGCTAACTACAGAAATCAAACCTGCCATCTTAGGGATTTTCAAATCCTTTTACCGTTTTTTCTAATCAATCTTCAGCTGAAAATCTTAAAAATTTTAGAAAAAATGTCAAAAAAACAAAAAAAAAACAAAACCAAAAAAATATTAAAAATAATTATTATTGTTTTTGGTTAAATTAAACCTTAAATAATATTTTTATTGAAAACCGATAATAAGGCCATATTTAAGTTGGGGTGCCAAATATATTGTATAATCTAAATGTTGCTGTAGAAATTTAATTTCTCATATTTTGAGACGATAAATATAAGATAAAAGAGATTCTTATATGAAAAAATAAATCTTGAATTTTTTGTTTTTAGGGTATTCTCGAGTTCGCAAAATCTGTAAATTTATTCAAAAAAGGATTTTTATATGGACGGATTTAAGGAGCCGAAAGCGGAAAAAACTACAAAAATCGGAAAATATATATGAGATAAGGCCGTTATGGGAATGCATACATGTATGTTTTAAAACTTATTTTATCTGACATCGATATTTGTTGACCTGCTTAATATAAAAACATCAAAAGCTACTTAAAGTTTAAAGTGACGAAAAATGTTGCTCGCGCCTAAGGTGATAAATGTTAACATCATACATTAATGTACACCCGATATTACTTATATAACAATTTAGTGAATATATGTCTAGTTATCTAACACTAAGTTTATTTTATCCTTTGTTTGGGGCATCCTATCAATTTTTCTGAAAAAATTTACAAAAGACCTAAAAGTTGCATTTTTGTAGTTCGGAGTCAAAAATTATAGAATTTAATTCAGATTTGCATCATAACTTTAATTTTAAATATACCTATTGTTGTTAAACTTGCTTATTGGTTTGCTTAAAAAATAAAAAAAATAAATGGAAATAGAAGGAGAACTAAAAAATAATAACTCAGAAGGAGTTGTATTTAACAAATAGTCGTTTTTATTTTAGCCCCTTGATTGGTATCAAGCCTTGATTACTTTCTTTCCATTTTGTGTTTTTCGATTGTTATAAAGCTCATTTTAGTATGTTTTTTCCGTTAAACATTTTAAAATAAGTTCACACGCGCACTATTGGTAAATTTACATAAAAAAGACTTAATCCTGTATTTTTTTGAGTCATTGATCCATAATAGGTGCAATTTTTTGTCTATTGCAGAATATAACTGTGTATGAAATTTCTAACAATAAAAGGATTCGGAAAAAATACTATAAAGTTGAGATGTACTATTCGATTGAATTTTAACGAGGTATTTTATATTCAGTAGCTACATCAACCATCAACATGACAGCCCTCTTTGTTAAGATTGGAGTCTTCAATACTTTTTATAGAAGCTTGCATATCCCAAAACTTAGCCAAACCACACGCGTTGCGCTGCACAAAAAATTTAAAAAAGAATTTCCATGCCTCAGGTATTTCTATTAACTCGATCTGCTGAAGGAATATTCACATTTAAAGAAAGTATAAGCTGGTTGAGAGGATTGAGTTTTACAATCTTTTTTTAGATAGATATTTATACATATTATTAAATTATGAAGGCCCTTATAACACAGCCAACAAATATCAATGGCACAACCGTGAATATTATGAAAACATTAAAGAATTTATCTCCGTGATGGCCTTAATATTTGGGGAGACCGGGGCGAGATGGTACGCGGGGTAAAATGGTCTTATCTAATAACTTTTGATGAAAATGTCTAACAACAATTTCTTTTGCATAAAATATTTATTTATATAGTACCTTGATTTGGTTAAAATTTTATGAAATAATGTCTAGTAGTTTTCTAAATATTCGAAAAATAAAATTTTATGATCAAATCTCATAAAATTTTTATGCTGATTTTTTTCATATAATCGAAATATTTTAAAATAAAATGGGATAAATATATATTTATAATCAAGAAAAATCACTCATTTATTATATTATTATATAACAAATACTAATTTAATTATTAAATTTAGATTTTAACTACTTTTTAAATTGTTGTTTGGTACGGGGCGAAGTGGTCGGGGCGAAGTGGTCGTAATGAGACGCCACACATTCATTTTTAAATGAGAAATTATACCAGAAAAACGGTTAAAGCAAATGAAGAAGACATTAAAAAAAGCATTGTGTATTATCAAGAGACCAAAAGGCCTTTACAAGAAATTGCAACCAGGTATATTATTTTTGATATAAATTTAATTAGATTTAATGTTAACTACAGTACACTTAAGAGAAGAATTAAAAAAGGTGCTGTTAAAAAAACTACAAATTTGTGTTTACTAATGAAGAAGAGAAAACTCTTTGTCAAAATATCCTAGAAGCAAGTAATTTATACGTTGGATTTTCCCCTAAACAAGTATAAATATGCATAAATAGTTTTAGGTTAGACTATTAGCCTACCAGTTAGGTGTTACCAATAAGAAGAAAATGCCTAAATCTTGGGAAATAAATTCAATTGCAGGATCAGATTGGGCCTCTTCATTTTTAAAGAGGCACCCTGAGTTATCAATCAGGGTGCCAGAAGCAACAAGTTTGTCCAGAATAACTGGATTTACTATCCACAGCGTGAATAAATTTTTTCAAAATTTAATATCATCAATTGAAGAAAATCATGTAGGGCCTGAAAACATTTGGAATGCTGATGAATCAGGATTCCATACTGTACAAAAGCCAGGAAAAATACTAGCTCAAAAGGGCCTTAAGCAAGTTGGCTGAATAACCCCAGGGGAAAGGGGTTCACTTGTCACTGTATGCCTAACAATCAATGCTCTGGGTTAATTATATCCCACCATTTTTTATCTTTCCAAGAAAAAGATACAATGAAAATTTTATTTCCAAAGCCCCTTTAGGAAGTAAAGGAGTAAGAAACTCCAGTGGATGGATGCAAGGACCAGAATATTTAGACTAGTTATAATCAAAGTAAAGGTGAGTGGGTGGAATGTGTTAAATGTAAAAACTGGAGCCATTTAGGATGTTGTGGAAAAAACTTTTCTAGATATATATGCATAATATGTAAATAAAGATCTGATTATTTTTTAATGTTTTAAATTTAAATGTTAATAATGTTAAAAATCAATAAAATTTATTAAAACAATATTTTCTATCATTTATAACCATATATTCATATATACATCGATTTATTTTATTGTTATGTATAATTTTAACATAGGATCACCTCGCCCCATTGAAAGACCCTCTCACCCCGTACATGGGGCGGGATGGTCTAAAAAAAGTTTTTTTTCGAATTTAGATAACTTTTTTTGTATTTAATTTTTATAGTTGTAGCATATATATCAATTAGATAAAACTGTTGGACAGAATGAGCCATTGTTTGTAAAATTTGGAATTGTGAAAAAAAAGTTATAGCCAAAATACAAAATAGAGGCCATTTCGCCCCGGTCTCCCCTATGTTAAAATATATTCAAAACAACATGCATAACAAATTAATTTTTAACCCCTATTTTAGTTAGAAATTTGGGGTCTCAAAATTATTAAGATTTTGGAAATTACAGGACAAGATGGCAAAAAGCAAGCCTTGATAAAAAAGTCGCCTTAAAATATATAAAATATTTAAAAAAAATTAAATCGCTCACTGGAGTGTAAAATGTAAAATACATATATAAGTTGCTTTTTAAATTATTTTTATTTTCTTTTAAGATTTATATTATGCCAACATTTCATATTCACTTTTTGGTATGAGTACAAAAACTCATGAACAATAATGGTTACATTAAAATAAGTTGCATTCTGTCTTGGCGCTAAAAGAACGCAATTTTATTACATTCAAAAGTAGATTCGCAAGCCCCTCTTTTAAAATTACTTATCTACAAATTTAAACTTCCGGAATAATGAATACCTAGATTTTGATATATAGATAGGTGTACTATCTTTTAGTCTGTTTGCACTTTTTCTCAAACAAGTCCAAATTTTTTGTTCATAGAGCTAACCAAATCCAAATGTGTCCAAAAATATAAAAAAATCAATTTTTTTGGATAAAATTGGCCTGTGCTGTGTTAACAGTACAAACTCAAGTTAAAAAAAATTTATAATGGCCAAATTCTTTAAAAAAGATTAAATAGAAATTATTTTTTTACGTGTTTTATATTATTTTATGGCAGAATTAAATAAGTAAAATTAATACAATTGGCATCATTAAATTTGAAACTTATGTTCACTTTTCCAAAAAAAATTAAAATTTGGAGTTATAATGACCGAGTATTTAACTTGCAAATAACGCATTATTTATATATAATTTTGACTCTATAACGGAAGTTTAACGAGAGTTCGTAAAAAGGCAAACGGCTTTATAAAAATTAGGAATCCATTAACAAACACTTAAATGTGAAGTTTCTTGTAGATGTGTGGTATAAATAATTTCAAACGGTGTGTCCTCCATATCTTTCCTATACGGGTCCTATAATACTCTTTTAATCCGAGCAAAACAATTAATATTGCCATCGGACGATTAATTGCACGTCCACGACTTAAGTTGAGCCTAGACTAGTGTTCTCAGTCGGGACCCGTAAGCCCGTCCGTCCCGGTGCCTCCCGGCCCGAAATGTCGGGCCAGGCCAAAAATTTTTGATGCTTAAATTTGCCTATTTTTTGCGCTATAATGCTAAAACAGTTAGATAAGTAGATTTATGGTCGTCTGAACAGAAAAATGAAAATGATTAGTGAGTTTATTCGCCAAATCCGGTCTCAGCTTAATTTGACAAATACAAACTCTTTAACTTATCAGGGAGGTAGGTGGGAAATGACGATATTAAAACCGAGGACGATATTACAACTTATATCCGTCTCTAACCACAAGACGTAGATAATTAAATTTTTTTGCGGTGGTGGGAAAACAATAAAAAACTTCTAAGTTAAATATTTATGCAACAAAAATCCTTGCTTGCAGAACGTACCTTTTCGACAGCCGGTCAATTTCTCAAAAGAAAAAACCGTTTAGGCTAGGAAAAACTAGATTATAAAATTTTTAAATGATTAATTTAAATCATATGATGCTCTTGATATTAATAATTCCATTAAAGCTATATTTGATGTTTAATTGTTTATATTCACAAATATATTACGGGCCGATATTTATAAATTCGAGCCGGGCCAGGACTCTTATAAAAAAATATTGGGCAGGGTTAAAAATATTTATTTCGGGCTGGGCCGAGCCAGGCCACACTTAAAAAAATTTTGACGGGCCGGGCTTTAAAAGTAAGGCCCGTTGAGAACACTAGCCTAGACTCTCACCACATATCGACTGCCTAACTAAGCAGTTTAATGGTTTTGAATGGGTGGTAATTTCTAAAGGAAAAGTCTCCTATGCGCGAAATTGAACACCAGACCTCCTTCTTCTCTAAGACAAAGATTATCTAATTCTGCAAAACCACAATTATAAATTAAGTATAGGTTTGTTTATAGCTGAACTAAAATGGTTCAAACTTTTTTGAATATCAAAAAACAGGTTGTCAAAAAGCCGTAAAAGTTGTAAGATACAAGAATATTGTCAACTCCCATTACTTCCAGGTTGTAGAAAAATATTAAATTAGTTTATTGTATGTTATTTTATATATGTTAACTTGCCTATCCTTTACAGGTAAAAGGGCGCTGACAATTTTTTTTTCTCTGAAGTAATAAATGGTGATAGAGTGTTTCATGTGTTAGAAGTTTTAGAATGAAACGCGTGCAAAAATAATTATTGGTTGAAAAAACCTTTCCATAAAAATTTTTAATAAGGGGTATTTATACGCGGTTTTTGCAATGGGTAATAGTTTTTAAACCGGGCCGTGATATTCGGCCGGACCGCCTGACATAATTCTCAATTTAGGCCCGACCCGAAATTTAGTTTTTTGTTTTAGGCCGGCACGGTTGGACCAGAATTTACAAATACGGCGTGACAATTTTATATTGTGCAAGCTATAAAATTTTTGCTTTAAAATTATCAATAAAATACAGAGTGTAGACGTAATGCCCTTAAAGGCCTAATAATAAATAAATCATTTTTATTTCTTGTTAACATTAGTTTTAAAAAATAAGGCTAAATGAGACATGAAAATCGGTCCTGCCCGGCCTCTTATTATTTTTTTTTTAGGCTCGGCCCGTTTGGCTTGTTTTAAATTTCGGTCCAGTCTGGCCTTATTGGGGGGGGCGGCACTGGGCTGAATAGGCGTTTTGTGATATCTAATGGGTAGGACGTGTAGGTAAGCAAGTAAGGCCCCTTAAATGAGCTGCAGATGTGCCTGTACCACCAAGCCGCCCTTGAGAAGTGCTCTGGTGATGTTCCTATATAAGGCCTCCGTGTCCCGGTTGCGTTAAGATTTTGTAAAAAATAACTTTTTACTTGTTTTATAAGGAAGGTTTATATATGGCTGAAGATATTATTACGTGCAAAAAATTTAAATTTATCTTATATGAATTCAGAAAGAACGACGGCAACTGGCGTGGAGGCATTTACCAAAGGTTTGATTTTGAGCTCACCCAGACCGGTGTTAAAACCGCAAAAAGCGGCGTTCAAAATGCAAATGAAACAGCCCTACCAAATGCCGATTTTGTTCAGAGCGGCAAGCATTTTCAATCGCACATTATTAGGGTAAAAAGACCAGGAGGTATCAGCAAAAAAAATTTTGTCAGCCCCGAAGTTAAAATGCCCGAAAACAAAGAATCTCACGCTTCTTCAAAGGAGGAGACCATAGAGAATTTGTATAAAAATAAAGAAGAACTTATCGTTATGTCACCGTTCCATTACTTTGTGATATATAAAAAGCAAATTCTTTTCATGGGTCGTTATGAATCCAAATATACATATTAATATTTATACAAAGGGGTAGTTTTGAACAATAAATTCTAAATATCTATTAATAACAGAAGTAAATTATTAGAGCACCTGCCATTTAACTAAAGTTATTTTTGTCATCTTTTTTAGTCGAATAAATAACATTTAAATATGGGTAGTTCTATTAGAATTTTATTTCAAATTTCATATATATGTTAAATATGAGGAGAGAGCTGTTTTAATTAGTTTAAGTTTTTGACAAAACGTTGTTTAATCAAGGGCTATAGGACGAGACTATTTACATATTATACGTTTAAACATTTTAAATACATTTGTTTTTTGGCGTTATTTTTTGTATTAATTTGACAATTAAAAAAACAAAACAACATTTTTCTTGTATTTGACTTTAAATGTCCGCTTACACTATTCATTTGATGTGACTCATGGTGCCTACATTCTTTAATCAAATGCAAATCCAGGAGATCTTCCACCCTAACATATTAAACCGTCAACATATAAGTGGTGAATTTGGGTACTTTAGCATCTTTTTAATGGAACATATCTTTTAAACATTCGAATAAAAAGTTTTAAACTCTAATACTTAATTAGTTCAATTTTTAATTCAAAACTCTAAATATTTAAATAATGTTTCCTTAAACACACTAATAAGTCACTTTGGGCTAAGCAGAACCATTGAGGCGTACCGAGATAGTGGTGGATTCCCATCCTCCTTCCCCTTTTACTAGATTATCTTGTAAAACGTTTAAAAATCCAATAAAATTATAAAAGTTAGACTTTTATGACAACATAGGGCCGGGGTAGTTGTGAGACCCGGGTAATTTTGAGTCCTAGGTTGTAGACTTCCGGGTAGATGCTACACCAAAATCGGTGATATATTATTAAAGTGAATAATCTCTAGGGTATTCTGTATTTTTTTTCGCAATTCTACCAATATTTTAACTAGCTAAATAAATGTAAAAAATCTGAAAAAAATATAGTAAGTTTTTTTCGATTTCTCAAATATCTTAAATCATTTATAATTTTTATGAAAACTTACAAAGATAAAGTAAATATAAATTATTAAAATATTTTCCTAATAATATATATTATTTAAGCTTTAGTCAGTATGAATAACTTTCCCACCGAACGTTAATTATGATCTTTCCCTTCGGGTATTAGGAGATTTTTGCGCATTCGCAGAAGGTTCATAATTACAATAATATTTTTGCTCTTGAAAGTTTAAACGAGACTATAAAAAAAGTGAAAAATACAGATTACGCCCAAATAAAAAAAAAATTTTTGGAAGAAAAAACACTTAAGGACATCAGGTAATTATAATTTATTGTTCTTGTGTTCTGAATTAATAGAGGACTGAATCCAATATCGTAAAATGTCATTTTTGGGCACATCGTGTGCTCTTAATGATAAACTTCGTATGCTGTTATGCTATAAATGTGATACATAGCTCAAATTTACCCGACGCTAACTAAAATTGCCCCACAAAATTTTGTTTATATTTCTGTTTGTAGAATCTTTAACTTTCAATCTTAAAATTTTTCACATATATTTATAAACCCAAATGGGGCAAACAATTTAAGTATTTTTGCATAAATTTTGGACTCCTTTTTTACGAGATATGACCCCTTGACTTTTGGGTATCACAATTACCCCAGTCTACCCTACCTCAGCCCATGGATTCTCTATTTTTTACGTCTAGTTTATTCCTCCCCCCCCCCCCCCCCTCCCCCCAAAAACGCCGGGCCTCTGCTACCGGTTTTTAAACCCCTGTTGTGACCAAATATCTTTAAGCTTCCAAATTTTTTTTGTTTTTATTAGATAGCGTCATACATCTGTTTTTATATGATATTATAAAATTAATACGCATAATAAAAAGCAACTTTTTATATTTTGCATACGGACACGTGCAAAGTAAGTTTTAATTTTTGTAAAAATTTAAAAATTTTGAGAAATTTTATTTTGAAATAAAACGCAAATTTTTTAAAAGTTGCCATATTTAGTTTATGCACATAAATGCTTTTTCTGAAATAATTTTTTTTTTAAATTTTGAAAAAAATAAAATTTTTTAAAATTTCGGAATTTTCAAAATTTTACGAAAATAAAAACTCACTTTGCACATGCCCTACTATATATTATATATAATATAAAACAAAAAAAAGTGTAGTATGTGCGTGTCTTGTATTTATTTTTATTTAAAAAAATATAGGCTTTTACATGATTAAAAACGCATTGTCCGTTTTTATAATAGCGCCAACCCAACAAATCTTATATTTTTCTTATAAAATAAAAAAATGAGCTATAGACTAATATGAAGAGTTAAATAAATTAAATCATATTAAATTATTACTCATGTAATTTTAACAAAGGATATTTAGACAAATGTTGTACAAGAAGCACAATTGTCACGGTAGCTTCTTTAACCTGGTGGGATTTAATTAAACACGAATGGTAGTTACACACCCCAAATATACACCTCTATAAAGTTGAAAAGCTAGGAAACGTTTTTTGGTTATTATGCATTGTTATAATAAGAGTTTTAAGAAATTTAAAAATTATTGGCGTACCGAGAGGGGGGTACTTGGTGCGAATTCCCTTCTCCAAACTTAATATGATTAGTGAAACGTTCAGAAAATGTAACAAAAATTAGGCCTATAGAACAAACATCCCTAACTTCAATGTTTCCCAAAAATATTTTTTACGTAAATTTATTCCTCCCCCGCCCTCTACCCCCTGAATAGATACGCCTCTGCTAAAAATTATATATGACACGAAGGACAATTTAAAAAATAAAAATCTCAATTTTTTTATAATTCACAAAATAAATCTAAATGTATTTTTTTGAGGTCTAACAGAATATGAAAAAAATGAAATTAAAAATGCCAAAATATTAAATAAATTATTTCTAGCTTCTAGCTAAAAAAATAAATAACATTATTGGATACAACCATTTTATACCTGTTGAATAAAAATATTTAAAATTTAAAAAATATGGTTATAATTGTTTAGTTGGATTTTATAATCAGGTTTTATCATATTGGCGTTCCGTTAGGGGGAGGGGGAGGGGGGGGGGCGGATTGCAGGTATATTATATATGAATTTTTAAAAATAATTGATACATAAAAAAATATTAATAAAAATGCTTATTTAATGTTTAATTTTTTAGCATGTTTTTAGTGTTTGAGTTTTAATGTTTAAAATACTTTAAAATTTTTTTTTATTTTATATGTTTTATTTTTCAATTTCTACCTGCAAAAACAATCAATTTTGAAATTTTTATTTCTATAATTTGTTTTACAAAACCTTTTAAGATTTCGGCCACTTGAAAAGACATAATATATGCGCTTGTTGCTACTTATTAATTTTTTATTTAAATTTTATGACAAAAATATTGTAATGTTCTGCTTAAAGATTGCATAAAAGACTTAAAAGCTTTATCTCAACATTATATTATAATAACATATTGCGATGCACGTTTTAACATGCAACTCATTTAACTAAAAAAAAGGTACTGATTTGATAATTTGTTTATAATTTTAATTTAAAAAAAAATTTTAAAAGGTTTTAAAGTTTTAATGTTGATAAAAAGATTTTTAAAAAATGCGGGGATTTAGATCTACCTAAACATTTGCAGGTTAATTAATAAGACAAGCATAAAACTAACACGCTAAATTCGCACCTGTTTATTTGGTTCCATGTAAACTTTTCGGATGCTAGCAACGAATTTAGCAAAAGTAAAAGATCTTAATTGGCAAATCTTTGCTGCATGTTGCTTACAAAGACCACCCATTGTTTCTAAATCGAAAACTGAGGTCGAGACGAAAATTTTTGACCTTCTTTTTGAAATGGAACGAGAGAAAAGTTGTAAATCAGATTTTGAATTAAAAGATATTCAAGAAAAGTGATATTTGTTTGCTCTTTTAACTATTTTATATAACATTTAAAATAATAAGGTAAATAATAGAAAGCGAATGCAAAATGAAGAAGTTAAGAAAAATGCTAAGGATGTAAATTTGCTGACAATTCAGGAGCTTGAAGATAAATATAATGAGGAATTGCAACATTTTAAAAATAATTATAGATATAAAAGTATATATGCATTTTTTATATGAATAGTGTATTGATATTAAAAATTTATGTTAAATATTTTTAGGTCAATCTCAATTTTTCTCAAGATTGGATGAAAAATTGTTCTTAGTTACTCAACAATCTCTTGGGCAGTCACAAAACTTAATATTTCCAATGAAACCTTGGGAACCTAATGAAACGCTTCTAGAGGTAATGCAGATTAAACCTTTAACTACATTTACTTTGTTCATTAGATTATGGGACTAACACAAAAATCAAAATATTTTACTTTTAAAAAGTGTTGTAGCCTGACACTTTACAACATTTTACATTTATTTATAAATGTGTTAATATAGCAGTAACTTTTTATAAATTAATATTTTCCTGTCATCTATTGTTTGGTTATTATATTTGAAGCTCTCTGTTTCCTTTTATGCTCAGATTAGTTTTGAATTGAACTTATATTTCCATTTTGATGTAGGTGTAAGCAATGTTCTTGCTTTCTCTTTAAGTTATTACATAACACTTTAAATGTGATATAGTTTTTGTGAAGGGGTATATTTAAACAAGCATTCTAGATTATTGTAAGAAATAATTTATTAACCTTCTTGCTATGTATTTCAGCATTCTTTGTTTGTTAGAGGTCCATTGTCACAGTTTTGGGTTTACTGATTTAGATTGAAAATGATTGGTTAAATTTCACTTTACTAAAATTTAGATTTGTGGAGTAAAATAACACATGTTGAAATCAAAGTGATCACCAAAAATTATGTATATAACAGAATCTATATGATGGCCTTACCATAAATATTTTTCAATTTTTGCTATCTCTCTGCTATTTTGATGGCTATTATAATGACCAGATATTTAAATTGTTTGATATTGCAGAGAAAAATAAAAAAAAATTTTTCCATTTAAAATCACCTGACATTTTCAACCTTGCATAATGAGAAATTAAGTGTATAGGTATACTGAGCTTTTACATTAATATTTATATTATTCAGAATATTTGGCAAAACCTTGATTGGAAATTATATCTGAATTTTGAATGTATAAAAAAAATTAAATATTTTTGTTTTTATATCATCCATTTAACATTTTTTTAATTTCAATGTTTAAATTATAAAAATTAATCATAAAAAATGCTAATTGGATTTGAAATAGGCAGGTCTAATCTAATGTTTGCTAATATATCTTAAAAATTTGTCAAGCTGTGTAATATAACTTGCTTTTTATATTTATTCCTTGTTTATTTTGTCCATTTTTTAAACTCAATTTTTTAGTCAGGGTAGCTCATAGTTAATTTGATTATTTTTAAAATATTAAGGTTCCCTTTTTAGCAATAAATGGCCTCTTTCTTAACTGAATTTGACTAGTTCTTATGTTTTGTATTAAGGCTGTATCAAGGGAAGTTACAGTTGTGGTGAGTATGTTGTCTGCTTAGAGAATCTGTTTTAGAGGTCATGTGTTTATTATTATTAATTTAGAAAAGCTTTATTTATTATTTTACTTTCCTAATTTGTTTTAACCCAATTGGCCATTAATATGATATTGTTTTTTATTTGTAGACATCACAAAAAGCATTTAAAATCCATACGAAAACGTCTTTTCTACCAATTTATACAAGCAATGCTCCAATAGGGTTTTACAAATACAAATACCCAAAGCCAGTTTCATTGGCAACCAATTATGATGGAGCTAAGGTTTTATATTTATAAAAAATTTTCTAATTGTAAGGAATTAGCTTTATGCCCTGCATTCTGCAATTTGCTTAAGCTAAAATAAAAAAATGTTTTTTTATGCTGTTTATGCAACAGATATTGGATTATTAGTATAATTAAATATTTTTTATTATAAAATTCTAAAAAAAGCATGTTGTTTACATCTAATGACTAACAAATGTGTTTATTATTTTGCCTATATATAGTTGGTGATCAATATTACAATGATTTATAAAAAATTATTTATACATGATTGTCATTAAAATATGAACGATTACTTTTTGCACTAGAGCTTGAAGCTAAATCTCTTGATTGTCGAAAACTACGTCAATTAAAATGCAGATCTGCAGCATTTTATTTTTTTAACAAAAGGAGTAACATTTAATTTTTTCTGCTTTTTTCTATTTCATTTACCTCTCAACATGTATTTTTCTAAAATAGCTGTTAAAAGGGTGACAATTTTTAAAGAGGATTTATGACAGTGATTTAAATACTAAAAATGTTATTAACCTTAAATTTTATAAATGTTAAGTGTTGTTCAAATTGATACTAAGTTTCTTGGTTTGTTTAAGCAAATTTATGCTCTTACCTTTATACTGGCTAGAGTTAAGTAATATTTTGCAACCTAGGACATTTGTGAGATTACAAATATAGGAAATTATATATTGCAAGCATAGTAAAAGAAACTCGGCAATGCATCCTTTGGAGGATTTTGGTGTCCGTTAACATTAGCTTAGATGTAGAATACGAGTTTTTTTTTCGAAGTGTTAGAATTGTGCAATTTTATTTAAAATTAGAAGATTTGAACTAATAAATGTAATTTTATATTTTCGAAGATATTTTAAAAAGAACTTTAAAATTTATATAAAATAATATTTTAATTATATTTGAAAACTCAATGTGTATTACAGAGCTGGGAAAAGTATGGGCCAATAAGGAAAAAATGGGCTTTCTTTTTTGGGCAAATATAGGGAGAAAAAAGCTTAGTGTTTTTAGTAGGGCCCCAAAAAATTAATTAAAAAACCCTTTCCAAAGCAAAAGGGTGAAAAAAACAATATTTTCAAAAATAGATCTGGGAAAAGTCAATTTTTTGGCCAAACTCGTATTTTTGTTTTTGACCTATATGAAAGATTGTAAAAATCAACTATAAAAAGTTACAAAACCCAAGCAGAAAATTTTACATTTTATAAATGTTTTCTAATTAAAGCCACCTTAATTTTATCTTGATTTTTTAAAAATAAAAAATGATTTTAGCCTATTATATAAAGCTCACGAAGCCTTTTAGATACCTTAATTGTTCGAAATAAATGGTTTTTTTAAAGGCCCTTTTTACGAAAAAAGTCTTATTTTTTTCTTTTGGCCCTTCTTATCGGTTTTTTTAATTTAAAACCCCTTGAAACTCCCATCTAAGGGCTGGCTCTTTTTTTACCAGGCTGTATTATATATTACAGATTAAAATAGCTCGGGTGTAAAAGTGGGGATTTCAAATTTTAAGCAAGGTCCATAAAATTTTGATAAAAAAAGCTTTAAACGAGTAGCTATATGTTGGGTCTTTGCTTTTATTTTACCATTATTAAAAAAATATTTCGATAATATAACTCGCCTCCTCCAATATCTCATATATAACGGCACATCGCACCGAATTAAATACCGCAACGTTGTGGCTAGTGTCAATTTATTTTATTTATATTTCTTTGACTTTTTGTTAGTTGGTTCGTTTTATTTATCAGCATTAAATATATTTTTAGGTGTTTTTTTACATGACTTACCTCGAACCACGAAAGAGGCATGTTTTTCAACAAGATCAAACACATTTAAAATGGCTTACTAAATCTGAAATGAAAGATCAACTCAAATCTGCATATTATAATTCGATTTCTAAATTTTTATTGGCCTAATATTATTTTTTTTTCACTTAGTTAATTTTAATATACTGTTTTTGACGTTAAATAAATAATTAAATGGTTTCTTAAATTCATCATATCTCTGCGTTTTAGCCCATTTTCATCAATCCTCTTTATATTAGTTGTATGATTTTTGTTTTAAACACAGATATAACGCTAAAAAAATTCCAGGAACATAAAACGATTATTTCGATATTTGTAAACATGCTATAAACATTAGAAATTTAAAAAAACGCAAATTAAAGTTATACAACTTTATTTTTGGCCTAAATTTCGCACATTGATAAAAAAATTGTAAAAGAAAGTTTTCAAAAATATTGAAATTAAAACTATAATCGTTTGGATAATTTAAATTCAACCAATGTCAAATCAAGCCTTCTTCGCAATATTTTTAAAATTTTTTTTTTGATATTGTTTAACCTGTAAAAGAATTTTAATAGGCTTTATATTTTATGTATCTATGTATGAATTCATATGTACTTTTTATTTTATATTTTTTACATTTTTAAATTAAAAATGTTAACCATTTGTTACCAACATTGTTAACTTTTTTTTATAAATTTCAACACTATCCGTTTTAACTAGTATATTGTATAATAAATTTGAGTATTTCTCGTATATATCCTAAATAATACTGTCTGTATGCAATAATTATATTTTGTTTTTTCAAAAAAATTTTTGCTACCCGAACTTATTTTAACAATTTTAATGATCTTTCTCCGATTTTAATCAATGCAGTGTAAGTAAAAAAGTTCAAATTTTAGTTAAATATAAAAATTATTGGATTGGTAGGCAAATACAATCATAAAATTCATAATTTCTTAAAATTATCGCACTGAGTTTCGAGACCTGATTATAGACTTATGCGAACAAAATTATTATGGACCAAATATAGTTTAGTTTTGCCAATACTTCATAGCCTGTCGCAAAGTCTTCCAGCAAATGCAGCCTGACCCAATTTATTCTAAATATGCTTTCCCACCCATAATTTTAAAAATATATTTAAAGGAAAATAATTGAGCTGATATATTTTCACCAAAATACAATTTAAATCATATGCTCTCGATTAAGGATTTAAAATATCATCAATTGCGGGTTTGATGTTGTAATTTTTATACTCATAATTATAAAATTGAAAAATAAAAATTATAGAAAAATGAAATGAGCTTTCTGGGGCACCTGCTCCCTTAGTTAAAACTAATTTCAAGTGTTCATTTTTGCCTCTTGCTTATAGCTTTGCTTCTTTTTTAAGTTATGGAGCAGTGATTGAGCCAAAGTTTTTTGGTTAAATACCCGTTAAATTCGTTCGTTTTTTTCTTGCGTTTAAAAGTTTTTTTTTGCAAAATTTCCAAAATTAGATGAGCCATTTAAGAATACAAATTGCAACTTAAATTTACAATTATTTTCCCATATTTATAAAGTTAAAGGGTTAATCATTGCTCGTAAATAGTGTTACCATATCTAATGCTTGTAATTAATTTTTCAGTTACTATTACATAAATAAATGAGTGGGCGAAATTTATGAGACTGCAGCGATATAATTTACATGATGGCCGTAACATATATTTTGTTCCCATTTCTTAAAAGCCTACCTATATTAGATGTAAATCGAAAAAGACCAAATTGAATTTGCGACCTTGATAATAGGGGAGACCAGGGCGAAATGGCCTCTATTTTGTATTTTGGCTATAACTTTTTTTTCACAATTCCAAATTTTACAAACAATGGCTCATTCTGTAGCCAAAAGTTTTATCTAATTGATATATATGCTACAACTATAAAAATTAAATACAAAAAAAGTTATCTAAATTCGAAAAAAAACTTTTTTTAGACCATCTCGCCCCATGTACGGGGTGAGATGGTCTATCAATGGGGCGAGGTGATCCTATGTTAAAATTATACATAACACTATAATAAATCGATGTATATATGGATATATGGTTATAAATGATAGAAAATATTGTTTTAATAAATTTTATTGATTTTCATTATTAACATTTAAATTTAAAACATTAAAAAATAATCAGATCTTTATTTACATATTAAACATATATATCTAGAAAAGTTTTTCCACAACATCCTAAATGGCTCCAGTTTTTACATTTAACACATTCCACCCACTCACCTTTACTTTGATTATAACTGCCATTACATTCTATGCATAGCCAGTCTTTAAGTTTCATATTTTTGTTTTGGCACCCTGATTGATAACTCAGGGTGCCTCTTTAAAAATGAAGAGGCCCAATCTGATCCTGCAATTGAATTTATTTCCCAAGATTCAGGCATTTTCTTCTTATTGGTAACACCTAACTGGTAGGCTAATAGTCTAACCTAAAACTATTAATGCATATTTATACTTGTTTAGGGGAAAATCCAACGTATAAATTACTTGCTTCTAGGATATATTGACAAAGAGTTTTCTCTTCTTCATTAGTAAACACAAATTTGTAGTTTTTATTAACAGCACCTTTTTTAATTCTTCTCTTAAGTGTACTGTAGTTAACATTAAATCTAATTAAATTTATATCAAAAATAATATACCTGGTTGCAATTTCTTGTAAAGGCCTTTTGGTCTCTTGATAATACACAATGCTTTTTTAATGTCTTCTTCATTTGCTTTAACCGTTTTTCTGGTATAATTTCTCATTTAAAAATGAATGTGTGGCATTTCATTACGACCACTTCGCCCCGACCACTTCGCCCCGTACCAAACAACAATTTAAAAAGTAGTTAAAATCTAAATTTAATAATTAAATTAGTATTTTTTATATAATAATATTATAAATGAGTGATTTTTCTTGATTATAAATATATATTTATCCCATTTTATTTTAAAATATTTCGATTATATGAAAAAAATCAGCATAATTTTATGAGATTTGATCATAAAATTTTATTTTTCGAATATTTATAAAACTACTAGACATTATATCATAAAATTTTAACCAAATCAAGGTACTATATAAATAAATATTTTATGCAAAAGAAATTGTTGTTAGACATTTTCAGAAAGTTATTAGATAAGACCATTTTACCCCGCGTACCATCTCGCCCCGGTCTCCCCTACCCAATAAAAAATTTATATATTTTTTGAAGTCAACCAATTTTTTAATTTGAAATAATGAGAAACAACAAATATTTCAAGCTCTTACATTCAACATTATGGTAAAGCCGCATATTTTTGCACCCCAACCTAATCGAGTGACGGTGTTTTTAAGGACAATTTAAAAATCAAGTTGTGCTGGAATCCACATGGACCCCACAGTGCTAATCGCGGTTTATTAAACTAATTTTATTTTTTGAGATAACAAATATAATATGCAAGTAATTTCAATATGAAAAAAAAACATAAATTTTTTGTTTTTAGGCTACTCGAGTTCGCAAAATTTGTCAAATTTGTCCATTCGATAGATACCGAAAATAGCCGAACTCTAGAGATTGGATAACAAAAAATATAAATGAGATAAAACCATCATCGGAATTAATTCGCCCAGTATCATTATTTTGGTGAAATGTGGAAAAATTTGGTCGTACAATCCCAAAAATAATCTATAAATAGACTGGGATTGAGATCATCAAATACACTAGTAATTTCTTAGAAGTACAGACGGATCAGTGCATAATTGAGAAAAATGTATAATAATATTAAATTGTTAATTGCCCGCACTGATGTCCGTATTTCTTTTAAAATTAACCGGCGCAAGCAGGGTTAGGAGTACCTGCTGAAAAACCACCTCCCCAGGGCCTTTTTTTTGAGGCCGCCACACCCGTGGCACTTTTCACGAACGTTAACGGTGCAAAGGATAATACCCATGCGAGATAAATATAGCTTAATTGAAATAGAAATATATTTAATAATTATCTTAATAATCTTGGGCATAGGTAAAGGTAATTGTGTAATTTGGGGTTCTTTGAAAAAAATGGAAAAAGATTTTGACAAAATAGCATATGTTTGGCATTCTAATCACGTTAAATGTTGGGTAGACATATGAAATGATGAATTATTGAAGTTGTCATTGCAACAGGGGCAATCTGACAATGATAATGCCTGCTTGGATGGTTTTGCTTTTTTTATAATCCCATCAATTATTTCCTCATTTGTAAAAAAAGGGTTTGAAACAAATTTAACATTAGATTGTTAATATTTTAATTATATTTAAAAAAAAGTTTTAGAACAATAATATTGATTTTGTTTTATCTTGCCCCATTAAATTATTGTAAATAAAACTTCCATCTAAATTTAATTTTTTTGCTTTGCTATCATTAAGATTTCATTTAGTTTTTTTAGTATTATGTTACATCTTGCGACCCATATCCATTTTTTAGAGCTTGTCTTAGACTTGACTAAATCTTTAATTAATGTATTTATGAAAAAAGCTTTGTTAAAAAAACGGAAGAATTTTTCAGTTGTATATTACTCATAAGGTGCAATATTTTAATCCTTAAGCAAATGTATTTTTGGGCCTAATAGTTTTTTGCCAATTTTCCAGCAATCCGCCTGGAAATTTGGTCGTGTAATGGTTTAAGTTCAGATTTATAAAGACAAAAGTTAGGAGCCCGGTAAGGTAAATGTGTCTTTTAACGAGAATAAGGATAGAGGAAGAACAGAAAAATGGACCGTACTGATTAACTATTTTTCTAATTATTAAATATTTTTCTACTTTTTAATGCTCTAATTTTATATCTTTAATATTTAAATTTATATTAAAAAGGATTCCAAGATATCTATAATCATCAACACTTGTAATTTTCGCTGAATCTTAAAGTTGATGTTTTGACCCGAATCATCTCCACAAAACATCATTCCGCATTTTTTTCTACTAATTATCATTTCACAATTATTAGCCCATTTTTCTAAAAGACTGATCATAGTTAAAGGGTTTTAACACATAGAACCATCAACCTGTGTTATTTGACTTAAGGCCTATAGAAACAATTTTCAAAAAATTTTACCTGTCCAAAAAAATAATCTTTAATAATAAAATATCTACTGGATTCCCGATTGCTTCGTTTGCTTTTTTAAACTTAGAGTTGTTTTTTTTATCATCATTAATATTGGTATAATGGACCGCAACCAATGTAGCTATTCTTATATTTTGAAATGCGGGTTGGCTATTTATATTTGGCACTATATTTAAAAGATGCTCTTAAACGGCTATATTTTGATTCCCCCGGTGTCATATGTGAGGTAATTTGCGAACTTCGGCGTAACCTAAATTCTTAGATATCTAGATTACAAAAGTCAAAGTTTGGGGCCAATGGACCCTGCAGTTACACGCGGGTTAAGTTTAAGTAGGCGTTAGGGAAGTCTGGCGAAGTTTTTAATTATTTACATTATGTAAGTATCAAACTAAAAAACTAAATTTTGTATGAGAGTTAAATAAACATAATCTTAAAACAAGAGGCGGTTTGTAAAAGCATTATTTTAAAAATATAAAAATCTTTGTTTTGAAGCCAGCCATGTTGGATAAAACAATAGTTACTTGTACAAAACGCCAGCCCCTTAAAGCCTCTTTATTTGACTTTTGATGTTATAGTATTATATTTAATATATACTTAAAATAATGTGGGTGATAAAATAAATAAAAAATATTATAATTTGATAATATAATTTGCTTTACAATAAACTTTGTAAGAAATTATTAATTTTATAATTGAAAACTTTGCTAGATTAGAAAAACAATTCCTGTTCCCCATTTTTTTTTTTAAAAAACCTTTGTTTAAGCCATAGTTGGCAATAATATTTATTTCTTTTTTTGCGGTTATTTTTTTAAATTAATAGAATAGCCTTATTTTTCTTCTCAGCAGTCTGTCATAAAAACGCTATTTTGGACCGCGTAATTTTTTTTATATTTTTTTGTGATTTTTGAATTTTAAATAACTATTACTTTGTAAATTATGGTAAAATCATAAATTATATCATGTTAATACTTGTAAAAATCCATTAAATTTTAATGATTTATTTAATTTTTTAGAATTGACTGTGCCCTAAATTTTTAGAAAATTAATTATTAAAAAATGATAACTCTTTAAACATAAACGATCACCTGCAATTTGCGATTCATCTGGTTCACATCTATTAGCTCAAAAAAATTCGGTAGTGCCTTTCCGTTATACATGATTTGGCGTCCTACTAATAAAAATTTTAATGTTAATATAACTATGTTATTGCGTCTCAATATTCTATGGTTATTTTAACGGACACTCCGTCCCCACCATTATCTCAATTGATTTCTCAATCAATTAGGCAAAAACTTTATAAAAAATTACCTTCCAAATTAGATAACAAAGTAATTAATGTGTCCATTGCAAAGAAAATTCTTTCATCAAAAATTAATTTCACTTTGAGTAAGGAGCAGTATTCTTCTTCCCTGAATTTATTAAAGTACATTTTATGATTATTAAATATTTTTAGAGCTAAATATGGATCTCTTAGTGCCTTAAATAACCAAAAAAACAAATCTATTAAAAATATGAACGATAGTATTGCATACCCATTTACTATTTTAGAAAATATAGCTGATGGTATTCCAAATCCTAAAATTGTAATTTTTCCCTCTGAGAAACTAGAAATGAAATGGTCAGCTGGAGTTATTGGCTCAGGATTGGCCAATGTTGGTAATACATGTTATCTCAATAGTACCCTACAGTGTTTGACTTACACCCCACCTTTAGCTAACTATTTTATTAAGTTTCCGCACTCAGAAAGATGTAAGAATTTTTTTATGGTTTATAATTTTTTAGGTCACATACATGGATTTTGTATGGAATGTGAAATTGGAACTCACATTAAATTTTCTTTATCAAAAGTATACAATGTTTACAAACCACTTAACATTCTAAGGAATTTGAAAAGTATTCTTATTACAATATTTGGTTTTTTTAAATTTTTAAATTATAATTTTGTTCACTAGATATAGCCAAGCATTTTAATATGTATAAGCAAGAAGATGCTCATGAATTCTTTATTCATATACTTGAAGCAATGAGCAACAGTGGTATGAATGGCTACAATAAGTAAATACTATTTTATATAATAATGGGAAATTTTATTTTGCCTAATAATTTGTATTAGGCTAGATGCATTTAGCAAACAGACCACATTGGTTAACCAGATTTTTGGTGGATATATAAGGAGCAGAGGTACGTGAATTATGTTGCTATACAATTTTATTAATGATGATTAAGTCACTGTCAAGCTATGTTTTGATTATATTTATCTAAAATATAAAATACATTTTACATGTTTAATTCCTATTATAATTATAAAGCTAAGTTTATCATTTATGTGATATTGTCTTCTCCTATAAGTCACTCGCAAAATTGGCATATTTATAAAAATGATTATCACATATGATTATAGTAACATGCAAGCTTTGTCAAAAACCATCTGATTGCTATGACCCATTTGTGGATATTAGTTTAGATATAAAAGTATAATTTTTATGATATGTGTGCAATTAACATTAACATTGTTCATTTTATTAAACAAATGTTAATTTTTTAATATTTAAAATATTACCTTATTTACATAAGATGACATATAAATTTGATATATTATATTGTTTCAGGGTACTTACAATCTCAGTCTTGCACTTAGACGATTTATTAATCCTGAGATTATTCAAAATGAAAATGCTTACAAATGTGAAAAGTAATCTATACATTAGTTGAGTTGTTTGTTTGTTATGTCTTAATATTCATTAGATATTGTAATATCTTGTATGAACTAATTACTTACACATTGATTTATTTTATTGTAACAAGAGAAAACAACCTAAACAATATAACAGGGGTTTCCAGCAAATGTTCTTGCAACTAACAGATTTAGTTTTTCTCCCAACACCAATTCGATTTAATTTGGGATCCACTAAAACTATTAAGTTTCTAAAAAGTCAATATGACTATTTAGATACCTTGTAAAAAAATTTGACTAATAAATTCCTTATTGGTAATTCTGTTTTAAGTTATCTAACATCAAAAAATGACAAAAACCACTAATTATATAAAAATTACAATAAAAATAAAGTTTTATATTAAATCTAAACGCAGATTACATTATTAATGATTGTTTTGTTAGATCTACCTACACCTATAGGTATTATAATATAAAAGCCCAAAATACCCCCAAAAAGTAAAATCGTATTTTTGACACTGAATTATGAAATATCTTAGGCAATGGCTAAAATTCTAATTTTATAAAATTATCAGCACCTAATGATTAATAACAATAGTTGCCATGTATGATTATTAAGTTCGTTTCCAAATTATGTTGTTAGGTGTCACAAATTGACAAATTAAAATTACTGCAATAACACCTAATTTTTGTTTTTAACCCCTTTTCTGGCCTAGCTAATATTTTATATGTTTGATAGGTTTATGTGCTTTTAAATTTGGAAAAGCTCTATAATTTTTAATTTTTCTTTTCTATTCTATTAAATTTTTGATTTCCAAGCTCTTTTTAATTATTTTTTTGTTATGCTTCTTAATATACATATAATAAATATGGTATTGGTAATTAAAAAAACTAAGATGATAGGTGATAGTCTATTAAAGAATTGTTTAGCATAAATCCTTTTCTAATATAATTTTAAATTTTTTTTTTTTGATAATCTTATTAATTTTTAATCCATGTATATTCTATGTAGTATTAACTTATAAAAATGTCATTTTTGCATCAGCAGCAATTAAAAATTACATGAAAAATTACAACTTAACAAGAGGTCCTAAAGGGCTAATAAAATTAATTTTAATTTTTTTGTGAAATTTAATGTATAGTTCATACCTATTATACTGTATGACAAATTCAAGCATGTGAATTAATCATATCAAGGCTACTATCAGTCATATTTATTGTGCAGTGTAAGTCAGCCCTTTTTTTAAAAATATGAATAAAATACGTAGAACTAATATCCTTTATCCTATGATAATAAATTTATCACTTTTAATTCTCGTTAATAATAATCTAAAAAAATAGGGAAGATTTCAAACTCCCGCTCTATTCAGCCTTAATCCTTTTTTTGAGGCCCGACCCGTTTTTGAAATGGCTTGGCACCCGGCCGGGCGGGCTTGGTCCCGACTTTGATCTTTATTTTAATCCGATCTGAGTTTCTAGGGTTAATTTTTTGGACTTTTGTAACACATGTCAACGAATTTTTGAGAGTTATGAGCTAACTACAGAGATCAAACCTGCCATCTTAGGGATTTTTAAATCCGTTTCCCGTTTTCAATCATTAGTAAGCTATAAACATTAAAAATTTTAGAATGTCAAAAAAAACAAAAAAGATTAGAAAACAAAAATAAATTGAATCTTTTTGTATATTCACAACAGTTAAACTGTTACGTTCAAACCTCAAATAATATTTTTATTAAAACCCAATAATATATCGTGTCGTCTTTTTGAAGAAATATATTGTATTATTTAAATGCTGATGTAAAAGCTTGATATACTAAAAAATTGTATTACTCATTATTTGAGATGATAAATATAAGTGACAAGGAATTTTATATGAAAAAAGATTCTTAACTTTTTTTTAAGGATATTCTCGAGGTTGCAAAATCTGTCAATTTGGTCAAAAGGCCATTTTAACATTGTAAATTTTTACCATGGACAGATTTAAGTTTACAAAGGCGTAAAAAACTACGAAAACGGGAAAATATATATAAGATAAGGCTATTTTGGGGATGTATGTTTTTAGAAACTTATTTTATCTGACATTGATATTTGTTGACCTGTGTTATATCACATTGATATTACCCTTGTTTTAGGTAAAAAAAACTATTTAATTGTTTCCTATATGGGATAGGACTGAAAAATTAATAAGACATGAATGGACTTTTTTTCCAAAGTATGTTAAAAACGTTAAAATAATTTTTTTTAAAGTTTCGATCACTCAAACAAATTTCGATTCCATTTTTTACCCTTATAATAAAGCTCTTGTTACCTGAAAAGCTAGCTTTTAACAAAATACATATAAAATTAGCGCTTTGATAAATAGCATCTTTTCTCACGCCTAAGCAATTGCTAGCCGACTACCAACAGCTCTTATTTTAATACCTCACTTTTTTCGACTAGTAGCCCTCTTTGTCTTTTAATATCTTTTTGGACCCACCAAAATATTTATTTTATTTACGCCAATAACATAGTTGTAAACGAAAAGTTCCAGCGATTAAACGTGTGACCATACACAGACCTCCGCGAGTATGCGTTTTTCACCTTAAACGTTTTACCTGTGCCGGGAATAAAATTACCCAATTTTTTGAATATCCCGAACGATTTAACATGGCCCCCTATCTCAGCAACTATAGCGACGATAATTGCAACATCCCCGATTATGGCCTATTTAACGGCTCCAGCAACCATATTAACGGGACGTTTAAATTTCATAATTTACAAAATTCCTCTTATCTACAGCAACAACAAAAGCAACATCAAGTATTAACTATAAATTTTTAGGTTACGACGGTAAATTATAAAATAAATTATTTATTAACGTTGTTTTCGTATTTAATTTTTATTAACCTATGTGTGACGTTAATTTGGCATGATTATGTTTGTTTGTTATGTATAAGTTTACAAAAGTTTAGATTATTATATAATTATTATATTTAATCTCTTGTTGCCATTGTTTTATTTTTCCTTTTTATTGTTTATCTTTCATTTTTTTTATTTAGCAGTTATAACAAATTAACATTTCTAATAGATATACAGATTTAGGTTATGTCATAAAATTATTATTAGCCTGGTGTGCAGCCCCTTATTAACAATAATAGTTAAAAATTAAAGTCTTTTTTTTTGAACTTTATAAAATTTTATTTTATATAAATGTGTCATTACAAAATTGAGTTTTTAGCGTATCTTTATTTTCATGTTGCAAATTAGGCTATAATTAAAAAAAATTAATAAAAAACAATTTATATACTAAACTGACTAACAAGTCCCCTTTTTATCCTTACCCTGATCCTTTTTAACAATTTAATTTTCATGCCTTAAACGTTGTCTTTATTAACAAGTGAGCTATTATTAATACACAGGTCAACAAATATCAATGACACAACCGTGAATTTTATAAAAAACAAAAAAATTTCCCCCATGATGTATCTCTTATATATATTTCGGTTTCTTCCGGGGCTCCTTACATCCGTCCATATCGAAAAATGGCCTTTTTGACCAAATAAATAGATCGAGAATACCCTAAAATGGAAAAATTTAAGAACCTTTTTTTCATATAAAAATTCCTTGTAACTTATATTTATCATATCAAATAAAAATAAAATTTTCAAGTACATCAAGATTTTACATCAGCCTTTAATTAATACTATTTCGCGTCCAAACTTAAATACAACACGACATATTATCGGTTTTTAATAAAAAATTTATTTGAAGTTTAAATTTAACAGTTTAGCTGTTGTAAATATGCAAAAAAAAATTTCAATTCTTTTTGTTTTGAATTTTTTGTTTTTTTGGCATTTTTTCTAGAATTTTTATGTTTATAGCTGACTAAATAAGTGTTTAGAAAAAACGGTAAACGGATTGAAAATCTTTAAGATGGCAGGTGATCTCCCTAGTTAGCTCATAACTCAAATTTTTGTTGACCTGTAATATACGAGCTAGTGAAAATACATGTATATAATGAATGAATTTAATTGAAGAGAATGTGAGTAATAAGCGATTAATTGATTGATACAGCTTGTTATAAAAAATTATAATTAAATTTTTCTCTCTCTAAATCATGCTTAAAAATTCTTTGAATTTGAGATTAGGTTTTTGTATTTTGTCAGCAGACTGAGTGCGCATAAAAACCGCAAAAAACAAGATACTAAATAGTAGTGTTTGTGTAAATTTAGATTTAAAGATTTTATTTCCTACTGCAACATTTTTATAGGGTTGAGTTATTTGAAATTTTTATTATTTTTCTTTAAAGTTTATAAAACTCCTGAAAAAGAAATGTTAGTGCTAAAAAAATAACTTGACTTTGAACAGTCCCGAAATTTACGTTAGAATTAAAAATTTTTAGGTTTGTCAACCACTCATTAAACGAAATGTTCATATTTATTTAAATTTCATTTCTTACCTTTCTAGAACATCTCACCAGCTCCTGGCTCGTCTTTCAAAAGTTGTTCTAAAAACACAGGTTCTACGCCTCTGTGGTACAGCCTCTACGCCGTTCTCGTACACAGTGGCTATTCCACCAACTATGGGCACTACTTTTGCTACTGCAAAGGCCAGAACGGATTCTGGTACCGCATGGATGATGCCAATGTGATCATTTTTGTTTTTAAAAAGTTGAAATTGAATTTGCCGTCTGTTTCGGCTATTATATTTCATTTTATTTTAGAAATGACATTTTTCCAGCTTTATGTTAATTCGTCTAATTTAGTTTGCAATTTATAAGCTCTAATAATGCTTTTATTTTTTCATATTATCCACTACAGTTCATTGACATAATTGGGTGCGAATATTTGATCTTATTTTAATTATCTGTTCTATAAATATAATACGTTATTAGGTAACTCAAAGCAATATACAAAAAGTGCTAACTCAGGAGGCTTACCTCTTATTTTACATTCAAGAAACGCCTCACACAACTTTAGCTTTCCAACCTTCGATATCGCCATCAAAGGTTAAAAAGAATTATTTTTTTTTATAAAAAAAAAGAAATTTTTTTGTAAATAAGTAAATTATTTTGACATGCTTTAATGTAATACATTTTATTGAAAAATGGAAATTTTTTAAACTATTTTATACCTGTTTTGCCTTAATATGCATTATAAAAAAAATCAAACCCATAAAATTATATATTACCGCATACTCAAATCACATAAAATAAATAATATTCTTCAATATTTGCAAAACATATATATTATAGATGCAGCCCCAACCAAAACCCACAAATTTGATGACCAACGGATTTATGTCTTCGTCATCGCAAGAATCATTAAAATCAAATGGCATCTCAAACACCTGCCAACCACATCTATCACGGCAAAACCCCCCTGCTTGTCAAAATCAAATTATTCAAAAAGTACCTCAATCAACTGAGTCGACCAGTAAAACATCAACGGTTACCACTCCCACTTTTCTCCCTCGGAAATTCACTAATACATACCATTCAGCTAATATGAATAAAAATCATGTTAACACTGTTTCAAGCAATAACAATTCACAAGGTGCCAATTCGAATCTAAATAAGCAAGCTTCGGCGAGCGTTATTTTCAAAGGCACAGATACCCTGACACATTCGACTCATTCTCTACCTAAATCGACGTCCACTCAATCTTTCAACACAAATTCGGGTATCATATCCAAACTCAGAAACGACATTTTGAGTTGTGCCAAACAATTAGAGACGTCTCTATCGGCCTCCCATCTAGTCCCTTACCCTGAATCGCCAGGTAGTTCAGAATCTTCCTCTGAAAAATCTGAAAAGCTTGATACCAAAATTAAAATGCCCAATTCTCGGGCCGATCCTAAACACACTACCTCTCCTTCCAAACCCCATATAAATTCCTTGTTTAACAAGCACGCCTCTATGGCTAAATCTCTCGGCATAATTAAATTGCATTCTTTTAGCCATAATAATATGGATGTTTGTAATACTTCCACCAATACATCAGCAAATATATCGAGCTCAGCTGCATCAACTGTCGCTAGCTCGTCTCCTCTCAGTGCTCATACGTCCGTTACAAAAACGTGCTTTGACGGGCTCCTCAATAGTTTTAATTTCCGTAATCACGGTAAAACTACACAACACATCAAAAATTCGACCTCGGCTAACAATTTTAGCCGTGATAATACCCTTGGGTGCAATAATAAATCTTCTACCTTGCCCGCATCTATCGGTAAGAGTTCCTTCCTCAATAAGATTAATTCCTACACTACCTCAACGGCATCAACGATGAACAACACCAAGCCAACCTTCAATAACTCGCTCCAAACTTCGCTTGCTAATACAAAGGAGAATCTTGTGATTGAGAAAAAGAACAGCCATCCGAACGCCGATGGGCAAAATGATTTAAAATTTGTTATTAAAAAATGTTTGATACCTTCCTCCAATCCAAATAAAACGTCACCTGTAAAATGCCACATCGATGCTGAAGCACAAAAAGTATTCAAAGCTGGTAAAAAATGTTCCGAAACTGCACAGAATAGTAATAGGTCAACGCCATGTGTCACTTCAAATGGCGCTCCTTTGCTACTGCACAATAAGCACCCTTTAGATGTTAAATCTGATGATCTCATGCCATCACACAGTCCTGAGAGCTCCCTTGTAAAAAACAAAATCTCTTCGGATAATACATCCTCGCCCGATGTTACAATCAATAAAAGCAGTCCTACTAAAAAGATCAAACATAAACAACGTGAACATGGGATTGACAATGACGATGAGGCAGTCGACCAAAAAAGTCATCGAGAACACAGACATCGTCGACATCACAAAAAGGACCGAAAATCTGGGACTGAAAAGGGCAGGTATAGCAAGCTTGTGAAAGAGCCTGGTTCAGACGATGGCATAACGGGTGAAAACTCTAGCGCTACGCGTTATGAATCGGGGCACCATGATCATGACCATAGCTCTCGTTACCACCATCACCAAAATAATCATGACCACGACGCTCACAGCGGTTCACCGCCTAGGAAGAGGAAACATAAACGACACAAACGGAAAAAGGAACCAGAGGAAACACGTAATGGTGAGGGTAGTGACAGCCATGGTCATGTTTATTCGCCTCGCCTTGCAATTTTCGAGGATTTAAACAGGTTAGAAGTCGACTTGCATCCAGTTCAATTTCAACCGTTCGAAAATTTTGAAAATTTGTCGGGTCCTCAATTTATCGACAAGGGCACGCGTCAGAGAAGGGATAGTTTGCAAAGGAAATACAAAAATGTAATTGAGGAGACGAATACTTCACAAAGATGTGACCATAACGGTAATTCTAGGCTAGGAGGAAATAATTTACCCGTAATAACTACAGCCGGGGTAAATAACACCCCAAACGGCAGTAATAATTCACATAAAACAGAGGCAGGGAATAACAATAGTCGGCATAGTAAAAATCTTAACCTATCAACCGGACACAACATGCTTAAACATAACGCTCTGCAAACAAGCGTTGGTGAATCCTCCTCCTATGATTCTAAACGAAATGGTAAGAAGCTTTGCCATAGGGGTTTATTAAATAATTTGAAACCAAATTGACCTTCTCTTACAGAGTGTTTTATATGTGCATCAAATGAATTATTGCATGCCTTGGTTATCAGCCGGTTTATTTATAGGGACACATTAAACATTTAAATCAATTTTTTACCATTGTTTATAAATGTATAACATTTTAAGCAGTAAATTTAGTAATTTGTATAAATTATTAAATGTATTAACATTTTTTTATATTTTCTATAGGTTTGGACACATCGCATAATTACAATAATGACAAATTGGGACGAAAACAATTTCCCGTCACCCATAGTTTGACTAATGGAAATAATAAATCCATAGACAAAAAGGGCTTTTCAATATCGGAGTTTCTCCACTCGTCTAATAGCTCAAGTAAATATTTATTTATTTTCATGAACGAATCATAAGACGATAAGCACAATAGTATAATGTCCTATAATTGTTCTCGGTTTCATTTTTAGCGGCAGTGATGGGGAAATTATGAAAAATTCATAAAATTTACCTTTTTTAAGAAATTCACTAAAATATTTAATATTACTTTATTGGGTATTCCGCAAATAAATACTTGGAAAAGATATATTCTATTTTTAGACTATATTTTTTTTTATTTGTAGAACATAACTGTATTTTGATAATGTTAGCGCACTTCTTCAGTTATTAAATTTTAGTCGTCAGCCTTTTCGTAATTACATTCGTTTAATAACACAGGTCAACAAATTTGTGAGGGTTATGAGCTAACTACTGAGATCAAATCGGTTGTCTTTGGGATTTTTTTGTTTACCGTTTTTTTAATCAAACTTAATAAGTCAGCTATAAACATTGATAATGTTAGAAAAAATGTCAAAAAAAAAGAATAAGATTCAAAAACAAAAATAAATTGAAGTTTTTTTGCATATTAGGGCCCGTTCAGACTCCGTTTGTTTTTTTGAAAAATTTTAAAACTTTTAAAAATTTAAAAAAAATTTACCTTTTGACAGTGAACGCTTTTTTACAAAAAGTCGCATTTTTGTTATTAGCATTAAAATAGTTTTTCTGATAGAAAAGGTTTTAAAAAATTTTGAAAAAAAAATAACATTCTATTGAAACGAGTTTGAACGCGCCCTTAACAACAGCTAAACTGTTAAATTCAAACTTAATATTTATTGAAAACTGATAATATATCCTGTCGTATTTAAGTTTAGTGCGAAATATACTGTATTATTTAAACGCTGATGAAAGAGCTTGATACATTAAAATATTATATTTCTCTTTATTTTATATGATAAATATAAGTTACAAGGGATTTTTATATGAAAAAAAAATTCTTGAATTTTTTATTTTGAGGTCGCCGAATCTTTCAATTTTGTCAAAAGGGGCTATTTTTTCGATATGGACGGATCATTGAAGCCGAAGGCGGAATAAACTTTTAAAAAAATGTATATGAGATAAGGCTCATGGGGATGTATGCTTTTAAATATTCATAAACTTATATTTTCTGGCATTGATGTTTGTTGACCTGTGAAATGCCCAACGAATTTAATATGAATTTTAATTAAGCCGTTGTTTGAAATGCTCAGTCACGGGTTTTTTTTTGTTTACAAAGTTATAAAATTATGATTATATTGGCTTTTTAGTTTTATATAAAGTTTTTACTAGCCCCCCTCCTTTCCCCTTTTAGCCTTTAATATCCTACGGAGAACTTTAATATGATATCTAAATTTTGTTTAGATCTAAAATGGAGCTCCAAATTAGAGGATCCTAAATCAAAGACACACAAAAATTTACCTCCGTTAAATTCGTTGAATAATGATTTATCCTCTACCTTCAAAACCAATAATTCTTCGAGCAAAACAAACGGACATCAGGATCGCCCTAATTCTTTTAAAAAACCCAAATTATCTCTACCTCCTTATCCATCCAATCCCTTTCAAACACTTGCTGAGAGACGGCAAAACTAAAAAATTTATATTCTTTGCCCTTTCTTTATATGTAGTTTAGAAATGTTGTCTGTTAAAAATATTTGTAGTAATTTTAGTAAAAATACGTTTTGTAAAACTGGTTTTTGTTTGTTTGCCTTAAATTTTTAAAAACTTAATATAATTTTCAATTTAATTTATTTAGGGCACGTTCTATGTGAGTTTCTATTTTCGAAATATTTTTTTTTATTTCAGAAAAAGTTGTTTTGCTTATAATTAAATTCGATGACTTTTGTAAAAATGCGTTTTTTTATTGAAAAATTTTTTTAAACAAAAGTTTTATTTGAACGTGCCTTTACATATATTATTTGTTACTAGAAAAGTATTAATGACCCATATATATATATATATGCTCAATCATTTGCCATTTAATTTGATTTATATCTTCAAAAAATTATTTTAGCTTTTGCTATTTTTCTAATTTAGGTGCTTACAATAATCATCGAGAAAATATTTTTACAAATTTTAGATTAATATTAAAACAATGCTGACCAATTACACTTTATTTTTGTTACAATAATTACTTTTTTCTCATGTTTTTCGCTGATAAGCAAACTGAAATTAAACGCTTTTAAATATTAAATAATTTGACAATTTCAGACAGATTAATGTTTTAAAAAAATCAATCACGTCCTTAAAACTTTTTCTGTCTACTTTTAGAATTAAATAAAATGACCCATAAACAATATTGTTTTTTTTGATATCATGTTTATCCATTATTTTAACTTGTTTATTTTAGCCTTCTTCTACATATATATAAAATTTTCTGTTAGTCTCTTATTTGTTATAATTGTCTATGATTGAATAAATTTCATTCTATATGTTAACACATTACCCTTTTAACCTAGGTTAAATCGTTTATCGTTTCATCCATGGCTTACTAGAACCACCATCCTAAAAATGGTCCATCGGGGCAAAGTTGACTGTTTTCGCGATTTCTAGAGTCCTAAAAAATAAATGTTTTTCAAATTGAAATTAACTGTAACTTATATTTTATCTGAAAATGATAAAAAAAATTTTAAGTATATTAAGCTCATATATCAACATTTAGGTTATAATACATATTTTGCATGCCAACCTAAAAATGGCCTGATTTTAATCAATTAAAAAATAAAAAAATTATTTTAAGTTTAAATTTAACGGTTTAGTTGTTCTCAATATATATATGTATATAATTTTAATTATTGTTTGTTTAAAATTTTTTTTTAGTTTTTTAGCGCTTAATAATTTACAAAGTTTATAGCTGGCCTTTGATTAGACAAAACGGCTTACGAAATTTATAAATCTTAAGATAGTTGGCTGCTTTATCTCACAAGCCAATATATCTTAAGTCAAACTGTGAATGTTTATTTTAACACCTCAAAAAAATATTAATTATTATAATAACAACCTAAAATTAATTTTTGTTTGTATTGTTGGATATAACAGATCTATAAAAATTAATGACTGTTTGGAGAAGTTTCTGAAATTAAGAGAAATATTGTTTTTTCCGTTTTTCTTTATCGGGGAGGACTCTACCGACTTGCGACATTAAAAAAATATCTAAGTTTGACAATTTCAACTAATTTTACGAAAAACTAACATTTTTCGACTGAAATATTGAATTTTAAATATATCAAACTCATACATCTATAATTTTTAGTATATAAAATGTTTTGTACTGTACCCCAATATTTATAGACAATTAATAATAGGGTTGGGTATTTTCCAAGTTGGAATTCAACAGTTTAGCTGTATAATTTTTTTCATTATGGTTTTTTCTAATATGCTACAAATTTTTTATAATGTAAAATGTGGTTTTTAGCTAGTTTAAAATTTTTGATTAAAAAAATGGTACATTTGAAGCTTAAAATTATTATTCTTAAAAATTAGCTTAAATAGTTAACGAAATATCTCGAACTCTGAGTATAAAATTTTTCTCTAAAAAAATTCCAAAATATTCACAAAAATTTATTAATAAAATGCTACCTTAATGCAAGTTTTGGTTAAGGACGCGTTTAAACTCATGTCGTTTTTTTCAAAAATTTGAAATTTATAAAAATTATATTTTTTTTAAACTTTTTAAAAACTTTTTCTTTCAGAAAAACTAAAAATGCTATTAACAAAGATTGGCGACTTTATGTTAATATGCGTTCAATGTCAAAAGGTAAAAATTTTAAAATTTTTTAAAAAAAACTGAAGTCTGAACGCGACCTAAAGTAGGGAAAGGTGGCTGTGTAATTGTGGTTTATAACGGCCTGGGCATAGGAAAATGTGCGCACCGCCGTTTTCATAACATATCGATAAAAACGGTATTTATTAACTGATTTTAATAGTTTTTATTCGTTTCATGGAATACTTGTTTTAAAGTAATTAAATTCGATGGCCGACGGGAGGTCCTTCTGGAAAACTCCAGCTCCCGCCTCGTCGCCAATGTAAGAGTTATATATTGTTTTATTATTGAATGTTGCAATATATATATAGAATAGAAATTAGCATAGGAATAATAGAAGTACATCCAAGTATAGAAATTAGAATAGAAGTCCATCTAAAAATCGATAAGCTTGTGGATGAGATTTGCATACCAACACTTGTTTATTTAATTGATTAATTACACAGGTCAACAAATGTCAACGGCACAATCGTGGATTTTATGAAAACATAAAAGAATTTATCCCCATGATGGCCATATCTCATATATATATTTCGTTTTTCTTAGTGTCTTCCGGTCTTGGCTCCTTACATCTGTCCATATCGAAAAAATGGCCTTTTTTACCAATTGACAGACCGAGAATACCCTATAAAGAAAAAGAATCTTTTTTTCATATAAATATCCCTTGTAATTTGTATTTATCATATTAAATATTGAGTAATAAAATTTTTTAGTATATCAAGCTCTTACATCAGCATCTAGATAATAAAAAATATTTTGCGTTCAAACTTAAATACGACACCGCGCCTTGGGTGTTCTCGCCTCCGGCGCGCGTATTATCGGTTTTTATATAATTTTATCTGAAATATGAATTTAACAGTTTAGCTGTTGTAAATATTCCGTGGTTAGCTGATAACTCTCAAAAATTTGTTGACCCTGTGTTATATTTAAAAACACCTCGCCACCAAATGCTACAGATAACCTGAGTATTCGGATAAATTTTGTTGCTTGGGTGCTTTATATATTTTAATAATGAAATTTTCTTATTTATGTGATTATGGAATCCATTATTTAATAGTTCAAATAAAATAGAAATTTAGCAATACTAATGGCAAACGACCTTGTTTGTGTTATCTTACATCTTAAAAAACTTTTAAGCCTTACTCGGTTTTAGAAAAATGTCAAAAGGGTGACAACTCTTTTTATTAATTTGTTAATGAATTGGTATGAAATAAGAATTTATTAGCATGTAACAGCTTAACTCATCCTTTCCTTTCTCCTAGTCCCTAAATTATTTAGAGCCTGGCCAAGCAAGCATAAATTACCCTAGAAATAAAAAATTTAGCTTGCAGCCATTTTCTGTAATCTTAATAAATATATTTACCATTTCTCGGACCACATAAATCTGAATCTTTTTTAGAAAAATATATAAAATGGGGACATTGCAGTTCAAACTTTAGGTTATCTGCACAATGTTTTAACTTGTTTATACTTCTTGCATTGTTAAAACCACGAGAAAATTATTTTCGACGTATTGATGGGGTTTTACGAGATTGCAAAGGGGTGTGGGTGTTAGATATCTTAAAATGTAGAAAGCCTCCATCTACCCGTAGGCGTGAAGTCATTCCGGGAGTTTAATGTTTAAAATTTAAGATCCTCGCATAAAGTATTTTTAATTTTCCACACCTCAAGTGTCATTCATATGTCTGAATATAAAAAAACCATTTTCCCAACCTGCTTCTTGCCAGGTTTTTTAATTTTTTTTTGATCTGAGATTAAAAGGGTCATTGTTCATACACCTGGGTGATGAGACCTTTGTCATAATTTTGCCGTCCTCACACCAATTTGACTCCATTTAACAATTTAATAAATATGAACTTCATAAAGCATTATTAAGATAAAAAATTGTAAAATGTTAATTTGCATATTTTTATGGATAAATAATACTTTTATTAACGGTTGTAAACAAACCTGTAAAAATTGTTTGTCTATAAACTTGTTTCCTAATAAAAATTGTGAAAAATATCATTTTTTAAATAAATAATTTATATAATTTAGCATCTTTATTCGTAGGGTTGAGGCTAGAGAAAATAAAAGTTTTAAAGAAAAAAAATTGAGCGCATTTGATAAACATTAAGGTGGCTAGTGTTAACAATTTAAGAAATTAAATTTTGTTAAAAAAATTTTTTTATTTCCTAAAACGACCAAAGAACATTAATTCTCATTTTTTGATATTAGCCGTTAAAATTTAAAAAAAATTTTTTTTTTTACAATTTGAAATGAATATTAGCCGCAGCCTTACTAATGTATTTTTTAAAGGTGGGAAAATAGCACAAAATACATCTTGATAATTACTAGGTCAATGTAATCTCAAAAGTTGATATTGCATTTGAATGTAAAGTTGTTTGAGTAATTATAACATTATAATTGTCAAAATAGTAAATTTTAAAGCAGTTGACATAATTTTAAATTTACAATTAATTATTAATGACTTTAAAAACGTTGTCTATCCTAATATGTAGCGTTATTTCGAACCATTCTAAATTAGGCATTCTTCTCTGTTATCCAAATTTCCTTGGCTTGATTTTTTAATTAAAAAAGCATATTCGCATTATAAAAATTCTTATATGATTTTAATATCACAAATTTATAAATTTGTCAAACATCACTGTAATTCTCAAAATAATTTCTTTTAGCTTGCAATTTTCTTCACAATTGATTTTATATGAAGAAAAACTTTAATCATTTCAAAATTTTTTGATGTGTCAGAGACCCGCTTGTTTGATCTCTTTTTCCTATAAATAAAATTCGTGTGACCTAAAAGATTAAGCTCTTGCTATTTTTTGTAGCTCTAAAAAATGGTTTTTTTTTTATCTGGTTTCGGCACTTCTCCAGTTTTGTTCCTTAATTTGTTGAAAGACACATAACCCAAAATCCAAAATTTGATAAAGAAATATCTTTTTGTAATTAAGATTTCACTAGATTCGAAAATATTTTAAGAATTTTTTTGATATCACATATTTTTGACATCGTGCTAAATGTGTTCTTTACAAAAAAGATTGGATTCATTGCATTTATTTTTTAGAGATAAATCTGTATGCTGAGATACAATATTTCTTTGCAAATAGAGGAATACAAATTTAGGGTTTAGGTTCCCACCATGTTTTTACAAAGTTTTTACGAAGAAAGGTGAATTCCAATATTTAGGGCACGGGACTTTAAGATTTCTAATAATTAGACAAAAAATATATTTAAGCTTTAAGTCGAAGCCTAGATAAATACTCAAGAACGTGTTATTAATTGTTGATTTTTCACACGTAATAGCGACGAATGCTTTTGGGCGGTTTATAGTTACTTTTAAATTACTACAAATTTTACTTGTTTTCAAATACCTTTCTCAGAAAAGGTATTTTAGGTGCTAATAATTAGGAATAGCAAACTTTTTTTCAATGCCATAAAATTTCTGAGAATTTAAAATTTAAAAAATAATATGGAGACCGAATATCACTAATAAGTTTTATTTTAGTCAGAATATAAAATTCACGCTCTGAATCAAAGAAATTGAGCAAACATAAATGCCCTAACTCCTGTTCTTAAGGGTCTATCAAATAAATTTTTGCTAAGAATTATACTGTAAAGTCGTTTACTACAAAGGTTATTAGTTTTGTCTTATGACACCGCGCTGTATTTTAATTTGAGTTGTGTATAATATTTTTTTTGAGCATTCTCACAAAAGCCGATGGTAATTGAAACGATTACCATCTTATGTGTAAAATATCAAAGTTGACTCTTCAACTTTAATCAATAATGAATCTTGAAATTTGATTCTAACATTTAATTAGCCTTATAAACCCTAAAACTTTTTTAATTTTTGTAAAATTTTTCATTCACAAGACAAACAGGAATTATAATGATAAGGCTAGAGACATTTTTTATATTCTCATTAATATGCGTAGCCCTCTAAACATTTAGAGGTCACATTTTTTATAGTAAAATATGTTTACCACTAAAACAAGGCTTTATTTGGCAACGCAAGTTTGGGAATAGAAATTAATTTGGAGATGGCGACCCTAAGTACGATAGTGGTTTATTACAGGTGAGATCGGACGACCTTGAGGCGTTAAAAGCTGGTGTTGTGTTTTGCACTCAAGAGCGCTGAGCCTGGTTAGTATTTGTTTGAATGGGTGATCTCCGGGACCAAATGCTATGTGTGAGATGAAGGTCTAAATACATGTCGTCGACGTGCGTTAATATTTATTCAACTCTACTGTGGATCAAAATCAAAAGTCCCGCTGATGCAATGCCAAACACTGACGTTTATACTGACCTAAAATAGTTTAGGGGGAATCTATAAACTAAACTTTTGTTTAACAATACCTGTCAGGATTGAAACCTAATTGCTTTACGGAAGATGTATATAAATTAAATTTGGTCAAGCTACACGAAATATGTATTTGCTTCTTCTTCAATACAAAATTTGTTTTTAACATATTCTCCATTTTAAAATTTGTTACATTGAAATATTTTCCTTTAATTTTTAGAATATTGTATATATGATTTGATAGATATTAAATAATACTACAGAATAAAATTTTAACTTAAAATGCATTAATGCATAAAATAAAGTTATTTGAAATCTTTCTCCATATTAGTATTTTTGGGTAAAATGATTATTTATGCCTTTTTATTGACTAAATTAATAACCCATTTTATACTTAAATCCGAGTCGGGCTAGCTGAAAATTTTTAAGTTATCTGAGGGAGTTTGTGCAAAAATGTTGAAGTAAGGTCTAGAAATATCCGCTATCTATGTTTTTTAAAAAATGATATTTTCTAATATAAATTCAATTTTATTTAGAAAATGTTATTTTATTACATTAAAATAATTCATAACCTAGGCTGTTACTTATAGAAAATTTTCCTAATATTTTTAGCATTGCATCCACATTAATCAATAATTTTAATGTTTCTATTTTATTAAAATAAAAGAGACATAAATTTAAAAATACAAATTTAATAGTGATTTGCTTTTTGTAATAAAACAAACTTTTTTTGTTTTGATTTTAAAAATGTTTTTTGAAAAATAATTAAGTGTCGGCCTTGGACCATAGTTTTTTAACTTTGACCAAAATCTCAAACCTACATATTATTTAATTTGTCACACATTTATAACGTAAAAAAAAATTGATAGCGCAAAAAAAGGAAATTATGGTGCATATAAACGTTATTTTTCTGAGTTTGAGCTGTAAAAAACCTGAGATCCAAAACCAAAGCCATACTCGAGGAACTCAAACTCATTTTTTATTTGGCGTCAATATGAGGTAAGCACTCATTTATTAAAATCGTATTTTCGGCCAATTTTATTTCTTGATTTTAAAAATGGACTCACTTAAATTGCAAAATGCTGCTATAAATTTCAAAATATGTGAGCTTTCATTAATTTTAGGTTGTATTAGGGCCGTTGGATAAAGATATCTCCTTGATTCTTCCATAGTATTAGCGATTGAATAAACATAAGATTGAGGAGATTTTGTACTAAAAATTTTCGCTCGACGGAGGTTTTTTAGTGTTGATTTGTTTTGACCTTTAATACCTTAAGTTTTACGCCGCTGAAGAGATTGCCTATTGGCTTATTGACCCAAATGAAATTATTTTTTAAAAGGTTGATTTTTTTAATTAAAACATTGTAATCATTTCAACATAAAAAAAGAACTAATTTTTATACACTTGATAAAAAGAAAAAGTTTAGGGCTTTTTTAGACGCTTCAATTGTATTTGAATTAGATTTAAAGCTCATTTATCTCTTAGAAAAATTTAGAAGCCAGGAGTTGTTTATTTGCGACCCACAGAACCTATTTTTTGCCAATGACAAATATATTTTAAAGATTCACCAGGTTCCCTAAAACCAAGCCGGCCAGACTTGAATACCGAATTACACATTCACTTTATATCGATATATTAAAAAAATAGACGTGGGCTAGAATTTTTAAGAACCTGACAGTCCAAGCTTCTGGGAGCATGCAATTTATGAAATATTCATTTGTTACAAATTCGGGTATGGTTTATGGTATAAAATAGGCTATTTATCTCATCTTTTTAAGTATATCCTCATTAAACACCACACTTATCATTCATTATTATCACACGACATCTTTCATTGTCAATTTAACAAGTGTTCGTTTATGTATTTTTCATAAAATGTCTAGCCGTGGTTATACATATACATATATATACATATTACTTTATAGCTTTTTTACGCCGTAAGATCTGTTAATAGAATTAACACCGTATGTAATACACCTTTTGGCTCAATTGGAAAAGCACACCTTTCCCATGCTTGCCTCACCGCACATTCAAAAAGCGGAAAAATGTTAATTAAAACATTTTTTTATTTTAATTCTCTAAGTTTCAATTTTTTAATGAAAAATTTTTTCCGTTACGTTCGTTTTAGTATTTGTCAGGTAATTAAATTATAAATGTCCTAAATATTACTGAAATGAGGTGAAAAATTATTTTTTGAAAATATTTCGTTTAAATTTGGCAAATATTTGCGAATTCTCGAGAAAAATAATATCCAAACTATAAAGAAATTTACAAATTTTGCCGCAAATATCCACCTTACCTTCAACTTATACCTGTTCTACAACTTTTGCAATCCTCTTAGTTTTTGTGTGTTTTTGTGCAAATTTTCTACCTATAAAATCTGAGAACCTCCTTATTCAAATTCCTATAATCATTTGATTTTTTGTGTGTTTGGCAAATATGATATACCAAGAAAATTAAAGTATTTGGATAAAACCACCTGTAAACTTGAACAATTCAATTATATTTTCACTTATATCCCATTTAATATTCGGCAAGATTATGACAAGTAATTTATTGTGATCTTATTTTGCGAACAATATAACAATATTAGGAGAGATAAAATGCTAATTTTTTCGTCTAAATCACTTGTAATATATTAATTTATTTTTACCTTTGAAGTGAATTATGATGATATTTGTTAAATTAATAGAATTGTAAAAGAACTTCCCATTTGCTCTAATTTAGAAATGGGCTATACTATTCTATGATTCTGTTAGTGGGCCAATTACATGATTTATATTGTTTTTGTCCTTTAAGGACGGCACAAAATATTAATTTTATGGTGTTTGGAGCAGAGATCCGCAGCCGGCCTGAAAACCCGGACCCAACCCGGCCCGGGTCCGGGTCGGGCCGGCGCTGACTGGAAAAAATTAACATCCGGGCGGGCCGGGCCTGACAAATTTTTCTCGCCCGGGCCGGCGCAAAAATTAAGCCGGGCCGGGCCTAGGCCCGGCCCGGGTTGGTTAAATAAATTAATATATATATAAAATTATTTATTAAATTATTTTTTATTAAAATTCATTACAGCATAACTTCTCTGTAAATAAATTTTTCTTTTAATATAGATTAAATGGCCTATTTTTTTCTCACTATAATTTTCATTCATTGATAAAATTAATTTTCCCGCAATATGGACCTAAAACAAAAAATTGAAGATAAGATTGTTGATGAAAGATCCAATACGCACGGCAAATCTATTGTCTAACAATAAAAATTTTGATGTATATTCATTTTTATTATAGAGTTTGCATCATATATAAGTACAAAATTTAATTTATATAAATTGAACAAAATTTAAGATAAATATTGAAAATTATAAAAATAATTAAACCCGGGTTTTAGCCGGGCTTAAAATTTTTCTTCTGGGCCGGGCTCAAAAATTAAAAAAAAAACCGGGTTGGGCCGGGCCGGCGTAAAGGCAAAAAAAATTGAACCCGGGCCGGCCCGGGCCGGCGTAAAGGTAAAAAAATTAAACCCGGGCCGGGCTCCCAAATTTTGGTTTTTGCGGACCTCTGGTTTGGAGCCACCTTAGTCAGCAATATTTATTTTTTGCAAAAAAAAAATATTCGACTTGATGGTCTGTTAATCGACTATGGAAACCCCTGTCAAAATGTTAAATTTTTGTGTTTAAACACAATTCCTCCAAGGGTAGAGCGGTTGGGGGTTGGACAAAAAGCTTAGTGAGCTCATTGAGAACATTCCTTTCTCACACGCACGTGGGTTTGGTGTTCGATTCCATGCAAAGGCAGCTTTTTCCAAGAGAGTAATACACTTGTGCAGCCTCTTTGATGCTATGTGGCCCTAAATTACGCATAATTCAAGAGCTTAAGCTAAAAACCTAAGTAGCAGCGTGCAAGCAGATATCATTAATTAACCCGACGAAAACATTAATTTCTGCTTGAGTCAAAGCTTAAACACCTACAGTTTGTGATCATATAAATTACGCCCCCCCCCCACTCCACTCCCTTCAAGAATTATTTTTATAGGTATTAAGAAGGGAAATTATAAATTGTCCAGCCATTATACTTTAGATGGACACTCATTTAACCTTAGCTAAAAACATTTGTTTCAGGGCAAAATCTTTTAATTTTACCAATTCTCTTTTTCAAATAATATTGTAACAAAAACATGAAAAATTCTAACTCCTGTGAAATTGAATTATTTTTTTTCAATTTTAAAAGAAGCACCCATTTTTTATTTTGTTAAATGAGTCTAACAATGCTTGTCTTCATATTCATACCAATTAACTAGTTTTTCTAATGAGTGAGTGTGATTCAAGCAATTTTTCTTGTAGGGCAATACAAATCGTTTCAATATAAAGTCATGAACTTTTTTTACCCACATTCTTTAAGTCAAAAATGGTTTAATACCTTCCCATAAATCAACAAAAATGGATAGGGGTCAGCGTTTTTATTTTAGTAAGGACCCTATTACCTGACAGGTATTTTTTTCGTTTTATCTGTTAAAGGTAAAATATAATCCAAAAATTCATTGGCGTACTCAGGCGGTGGAGAATGATGCCCCCTTCCATGTTTTCCAAATTCGGTCACGTAAAACATTCAAAAATGTACCCATCCGAAAATAATCCCCTTTACCCTCCCTTATCAATTTGTTAGGATTTTTTGTATTGTTTGATATCTTATTGCTTCTAGTCTCTTCAATGTGCCTAAATAACGACAATAAATTTATTTTAGTAAATTACCATTCGTAATGTACATCCTTATTTATTTGTATAATATAATAATTTGTAAATCAATTTAATTTATTAATGGAATAACTATTATTTTAGAGTTTCTAAGTTACTTTTCTAACTTTTTCATTTCGTTTATATTAACAACTTTAATTAATATGTTGTTGTTTATTGCCACATTCGTTGACAGTTGGTAGTAAGATTGAGCTTGAGGGCAGCTAGGGATGGATTGATCCAAAGATCTATAAAAGAAATAGGAGGCCCGCGGTTGGGGCATAAGCCAGTGTTGTATATCGTCAGATGCTGATTTGCAGTCGTAGCAGATATTATTTAAAGATGGATCCAGACGTGCTCTGAAGTTTGCAAGTAGATGGCAGTGGCTAGACCGGAGATGAGCCAGGTGGGAACGGATGTTCCGGGGTAAAGTGTTTTCTAAAGGAGATAGGGGAGGGGGTCGGCCGTTTAAAACTATGTTGAACGGATAGTTAGCTATGGTATAACCCTTATTGAGTTGCTTAGAATTTGTTAAATATACCTATAGTATTTTTAATATGTGGATCTCATTAATATATAGTTTCTACTTTCCCATGTTATATTGTTCAGATAAAAACTCAAAACAAAGTAAAATGACCCCTTCCTCTTTAAGAAGTCCAGCCCCCGCCCCCTCTTCCTAAATTCATATAAAATTTACAATTTTTTTAACCTTATTATACATAAAACTAATGTATATTAAAATGCTAAAACAAACTAACATAAAAATTAATTTTTTGTTATCATTTTATTGTAAATCCACCAAGTTATAAAGTTTTGTTTGACCCTTTTCAGCTCATCAGAGCCAAAATATTCCAAAAAAAAAGTCTTGTATTTTTTTTTAATTATACATTTTTCATTTAAATTTATGTCTTTAGCTCACCACCAGGATAAAATAAGATACCATCTCTTTGACCCTCTTTTCTTTCATATTCCAAATAAAGCCAAAAAAAACTGACTTAACTTGCTTCATTAATATTCAAATTGCAAGCATGGAACACCTATCCATATTTTTGTGTATTTTTTAATGTTATGCATGTTTTAATTTAGGGTTTGTTGTTGGGAGATATAATTTATTATATAAGAGGATGATGATAAAGCTAAAAATTTTGTTTGTGTTATTTAAGGACGGAATACTTGCGTTTGAGTAGGGCAAAAAAAATATTTGTGTCATATCTTATGATGTTTACATTTTTAAAAACCTCGACACCAATGGCAAACGACCAGCTTAGTGGATATTAAAACAATGTAAATAGAATCCTTGTTAGCATGGGCAATTTGATTACCATTATATATTAGAGCACGTTCAAAGCCATATATTGAATTTTTTAGAATTACATAAATAAATAAAAATATTTAAGTTTAAAATAAATAGAATAGTTATGTATAGGTATTTATCAACCCATTTTAAGTGACGCTTTGTAAAATATTTTAAATGTGACAAATTTTATATATTTTTGCAAAAATATTTTAATTTATTTTATTTTTTTTGTGAAAATAAAAAATAAATTATTGCAATAGGAAGCACAATTATCGCCCGATACTAATTTATTAGCACTATAAATATTTGTTTTAACATAAAAATATTTAAAAATTAAGAAAAGAATTAAATTTTTAAAATCTTTTTTTTTTTAAATGAATTAACTTGGATCGCCCAGAAACCTAAAGTTCATTATGAACGTGTTCTTTTAATAGGTGATCCCGATAAAAAGTTTAATAATATCAAACAAACCGTGAACATTCAATGGGTTTGGTGTCCATTACGATTAAGTTAATGATGTATATGTGGTCACCACAATTTACCTTTGATTTCATCCTAAGGTTAAAATCAAAGTAAAATTATTTTATTTTTAAATTTGTAATATTTTATTTTAAAACAAAAATTATGTAATTAGTTAGGGGGAAGCCAGATAAATAAACTATGGCGGAATCACCCGATAATTTTATTATTACACAGGTCAACAAATATTAATGCCAGAAAAAATAAGTATGAAAACACAAAAGCATACATCCCCATGATGGCCTTATCTCATATATTTTTTGTTTTTCGTAATTTATCCCGCCTTCGGCTCCTTAGATTCGTCCATATTGATAAAATGGCCTTTTTTGACCAAAATAGTAGATTTTGCGACCTCGAAATTACCCTATTTTAAACCTTTTAAGAATGTTTTCATATTTTTTTTAATTTTGTGACTTTGTCATAAAAGAATGTAAAATTTCGCATTTGCCTTGAAAACTTATAAAAACTTTTTTAATTGCCCCGTGTTAACGACGCAATTGTATAAATTTAACACAACTTGCAGTCTTAAAATCCTTGCGTTGGACTTCAAACAAACACAAATATATATTCTCTTTAAATATTTAATTGAATTTAATACGGCTTGGCCTAATTATATTAATGTAAAATTGGAATGTTCGTTAATGGTATTTATAAATCTAAGACACCTGGAATTTCCGTGTTAAAAATTTTAATATATTTTTCACGTATACTTGTTAAGGTATTATTCGCCGCCGCCGCGTCTATTAAAATTCTCGAACCTAGCTAAGGAAAAACAACGTTATTACAAAATTAATAATTAAAAATTGAAAAAAAAAATTCTCAGGTGTGAGAGTCTGATATTAATTACAATTTTATGTTCTCTCTTAAAACTATTATTACAAGCTGACTCTATATTGTTGTTTGTTTAAACTCGTTATCTTTAACTGCAAGGCATCAAAATTCTAAAATTTCCCATATTACTTGTTGTAAATTTTAAATTTCATTATTTCACCGCAATACCTAATGCAATTTTTTAATAGGTAGAATATTAGAAAAAGCATATTTATAAAAACTTTAATCAAAGAATTTTTTTTTTCAAAATTATCATAATTTTCCGACCTTTATTGTCAAAGCCATTTGAAACAATGACAAAGCAATTGTTACATTATAACGATAATTTTTAACGGTAACAAAAAAATTTGCGGCATTGCATAATTTTTTCGAATTGTGTCACCATGAAATGTGCCTTTGTAAGGAACGAAGAAATGTTGAAAATAGCGCGCGAACTATGCCTATACTAAATTCCTTAGCCGCTTTGCATTTGAAATATGGCAAAAAGGGGAGAACACTTGTTGTCACAAATTAAATAAAAATTAAAAAAAAGGTCAAAGTCGTAAAATATGGAATTAAAAATGGTTTTTGGCTAATTGGTCTATAAATCTTGATACGTTTCTCGAGTTGTCATTTGCCATTAACAGGCCTAGATTTGCTTATAACATATCAAACCAAATATTTGAATGGATTATCTTTCATGAAGATATTTAATTAATTTATGAAGAAAATTTTAACGAGACGTATAACAGCCAAAAAGCTAATGCTGGAAAATCGCAAATACAACCAAAAGGTGCGGATACAGGACGCGCCATAAGGAAAATGTCAACTTAATGACAAAAGTTTGCTGTAACCTTCAGCCAGTGGGAAATTTTACGAGGCCCAAATAATATTGAACTGTTAAGAAGGCATGATTCAGACTATTACCAAGCCTATTGATCACTCTTTTTTTCCGCCAGACAAATTTTCCTCCCTCTGTACACATAAGAATTAATCATAAATGTCAAAAAATTATTATTTGCGACGTTAAGATTAGTAAAAAATGTTGCCGGTCAAAAATTTACAGATAATATTTTTAAATCTAAATATTATTTTTATTATATTTTCCATATGTCTAATATGAATAACATCAAATTTGAATATATTGTTAAATTTAGTGCAATAGGATACTTTAAATTTAACAAATACCTTAAATAATCACATTGAGCAATTAGTTAGACTAAAATTATAAAAATATATTTAAAAAAAAACGTAATTTTATTTTGAGTCTTGGGGTCTTGAATGCCTTTTGGCATTATAAATAACTTTAAATGATTATGACAAGCTGAGCAAAATTAAACAAAAAAGGATTGAAATATATTTTATACCTCAGGGCTTATCTAAATATACCTTTTCATCTAAAATTATTTGTTGATTCGTGTTATGCAAACTATTACGGTCATGAAGATAGGACCTTGCTATATTACCATGGCAAAATTACTTCTACAACGTTCAGTAAAGCAAATTGATAATCCTTTAGTTTATAAAATATTTAAGTAACATTTTAATTCTGGACGCCTATAGTCAGATGTTCGGGCTCAACAATTGTTTTGATGGTAAGTTTGGTCGAATCACGTATCTAAATGTTTTAACAATTAAGAGGAAGTTTATGGTAAAAAAAGTATTGATTTTCGTCAAAAACTTCATTGGATCCTCCTAGTTTTGTGGAAATCTTTGTCTATAAATTATAACAATAATAATTCATTTGCAAATCGGTCCCTAATTTTTCATTTATATGCAAGATTATGGCATTCATGTGGTCTCGTACCCCTGAAGCTACGAGAATCAATTCGGAATCACGGCTCAGGAGGTTTATATTAGATTAAAAAAGAGAATTTTTCATCATTATTTTGTTAAAATATCTTATGCCATGGATTAGTTCATGCTAGTACATTTTTTGTACAACCCAAGCGAGTATCTATTGATTGGATTTGAGGCTTTTCCATAACGTTACCCAAAGAGGGATGCCATATCCGTTTGGGTTTTGACTCTTTATATCCTAGAAATGCCATTTTAATTTGCCTTCGGGTAAATATCGAAAGTGGCTAGCACTAACCCTTTCACTTTAGCCATATCGTTTAGGGCCTATGGCCTATGCATGCCAGTCATCAGCTTAAAAGTTGTTTTATAAAAGTGCTATTTTCTAAAGTAAAAAGCCGCCTACACAAGGTATAATCCAGATCTCCTGCCTGATTGAGAAATGAATGTTTAAGTCTCAGCATGCCAAAAATTATAAACATTTGGGATATAAACAAACCATGTCAATTAATTTTTGAATTTGTAGAAAGCCCATTCAATACTTAGGTCGCTTATATAACTATATTTGCCTATGTCCGCATAGGAGCGCCCCTGGCGCTAAACGTACCAATCATCTAATCAATCATTCGAATTCTTTAATGTTACTGGACAACAGGAAAAAAACAAAATGAACGATTTTTACAGGGTTTTATAAAAAAATATCTTGCGATTACGATCCCGTGTTTAGTTTTTTCCATTGATATCGGGTCCCAAGTTAAATTATACATTATATAAAACTATTAAGTTACCAAAAAATCTATTGCCATGTTTAGATTTCTTGTATAAACTTGACTTAAAAATCAACACAATATTATTAGAAATTTACTTTCAATTTACTACATAAAAACAAGTAGATTATATGACATAAATAACCAATTTTAGAAAATATGAAACATATAATAAAAAAATTTTATGTTTTCAATGAAAGTTTCATACAAATTTATTTTCAAATTTTTATTTCCACCCATAGAAGTTTCATTCAAAAAATCTTCCTATAAAATATAGAGTTTATAAAATTTAAACGATAATTAAATAGGTCAACAAATATCAATGACAGAAAAATGAATTTTATGAGAAAGAATATATCCACATGATGGCCTTATCTCATATACATATTTCGTTTATCTTAGTTTTTTCGTCTTCGGCTCCTTACATCCGTCCATATCGTAAAAATGGCCTTTTTTGACCATATTCACAGATTGAGAATACCCTAAAACGAAAATATTAAAGATTTTTTTTTTATAAATAAATTTCTTGTAACTTATCTTATCTCAAATAATAAGAAATAAAATTTTTTAGTATATCAAGCTCTTACATCAGCATTTATATAATACAAAGTTTTTCGCGTCCAAACTCAAATACGACAGGATATATTTTCGGTTTTTAATAAAAGTTTTATTTAAAGTTTGAATTTAACTGTTTAGCTGTTGTAAATATGCAAAAAAAAAATTTCAATTTATTTTTGTTTTTGAATCTTTTTTGTTTTTTTGACTTTTCTAAAATTTTCAATGTTTATAACTGACTAACTAATGATAAGAAATAACGCTAAACACATTTGAAAATTCCTAAGTGGCAGGTTTGATCTCCGTAATTAGCTCACACTCAAAAATTTGTTGACCTGTGTTATTCATTATTTTTAAATCTAAGATTTTGTATTGGGCCACAAAATTGTGGAAATAACAATGAAATAAATTTTTTTTAAAATAAATTAATGATATGTTAAAGCATATTAAATCAAATATTTTGTGTTCCATAGCAGTAATTCTTAAATTTTAATTTCTTAAATAAAATAGTCACGAGGTTAGCGCCTTTGCCTAATATATTTATCATGCTTAAATGCTAATTTATGGCTAGCATAAATTTTACGAGTCAAAATTTTTTATTTTGTGTTTGCTATTACTTAAAGCGACAAAAACGTTTTTTAATACTCGTTTTTGTGACCTTGTCTTGAAAGTTGCCATTTCCCCACACTTTGCCTTCCTCTTCTGGCATGCATTAGCTACAAAATGCATATTTGGCAAGATTAATCTGTTCATTTTAAAATATTGGAAATTTCATGACCCTTCGGTAAAATGCAGCTTTCAAATGGCTGACATGTAGTTAAAGCTTAGGCCTAGAAACGTAATTCACCGGCGTGTGTTGATTCTTACATAATTTGGCAGCCGCCCGCTGGAGTTTAAAGAGGCTAAGTCTTGACGGGTAAGTTGTTCCCATTGAGAAGAAGGTTAAGAGGAAATCCTCATACCACAAGATAACCCGGGAAAGATTTGATCGTGATTTGGGGCGGTGGAGAGGGGAGAGGCGTATTGATTAGATATGAATACCTTATTGTAAAATAAGGGAGACCGGGGCAATTAGGTTATGAATGACCTTGATTTATAACCATAAAGGTTTTTAGAGTTTGTAGGCAGTGCTGGGAAAACAATGAGCCAAAAAACTCATTTTTCCCCTAAAACTTAAAGAAAGAAAGGGAGCTACATATAAAGGGCCAATAAAAAGCCCTTACTAAGAAAAAGGGCAAAAAAAACCCCAAAATGTGGCTCTTAAAGTCCCAAAAAGCCCATTTTTTTCTTTATAATAATTTTGAAAAATTTTGATTTTTTTTTATAATAATGATGGGTGAGTTATTTTTTCTTAAAGCTCCTAGGAGTTTTTTTTTAAGAAAAGGGACTTTTTTTAAATATGTCCCTTTTCTTTTAGCAAGAAAAGGGGCTTTTTTTGCCATGCCCACGAGTTTGTGGGCATTTGGGGAAAAAACTCAAAACTTGCTAAAAAAAAGGCCTATTTATTTTTTTTTCCCAGCCCTGTTTGTAGGCACGATATTATAATAGTACTACGAATAAATAAACTTTACAGTTGTGACTTGTGAGTCACTTTCTATATTTTTCGGTATCCCAAGAAAAACAAATACTTTTTAGGTTATTTCAAAATATAATGAGAATTGAATTTAAAATATAGTAAATTATGTTTTAGACAATTAATAACTTTAAATTATAAAAAAATCGTTAAAATATTATTAAAATAATTAAATCTATATATCCTAATATTTAATAATTAATTTGGAGTCCTTTGGCCTTAAAATACCCCTGGGGCTAAAATGAAACTTGAATCGTGAGGCTTTTAAAACATTGTACTTTAATATAAATAAACATCTGTTCAGAACCATACCCCCTTAATCACGGTAAAATATTTAATTACGTGATTTGAGATTTTTTCAATAGTTCAGCATGCCTCTCCACCCCAAAAATGCGAACGCACATAATGAAGAAAAAAAACAATTTTTTCTGGCTTTTCCGAAAAACTAATAATTGTAAATGGTTATATGATATAACAATAAATTTGTCTCATCAGCCAACTTGTTTTAGTATCGCACTACATGTCGCAATTTAACAGGTGGATGTTACGGGCGATTATAGAATTTTTTAGAAAAATATGTAAAGCTTTTTGTTTTTGCATTGAAGGATATATATAGGCTGTCGTATTTGGGCACTGCCCCATACAGCACAGCATCACAATTAGGTCAATGGGACGGTAGCATTTTTTGGAATTTTAGTTGTTCGGTCAGGTACGGTGGGGCCTAAATAATTTAAACGCACAACATTCGTAACACTGTTTTTTGATAAATTATTAAGCAAATAAATTAGACAATCTACAAATATGACTACACAAAATTAGTTTAAAAAAAGCTGGTTTTTACCATAATTAAGCATTACATGTAGTGACAAACTAGCTTATTTTAAGGTTCACTGGTTTGGACTTTCCGAAACACTTTTTTTTCACAACTTATGAATTTGATATCATAACTCAATAGGTCTTTTCTTACCCTTCTACCCTACATAATGGAATTTTAGCTAAACCTTTCCCAATACAAGTAGCGTTACGCTTCACGTCATGTCTTTGCCTCTTTTAACTCCGGCAAAAACCATAGGGTTAAATGAGATTTAAAGCACGCCGGCGATTAGGCCAAAATTCCCGAATGGTTAGGCTTGTCCGCGGTCACCAATATAACCACTAACTAGACTCAACGCTGCTAACCAAACGTGTAGAACACATCCTTGTTGTTGTTTTTAACCCATGCGCGTGAAAAGAGATGGGGGGGGCTCGGGGGGGGGGGGGGGTTGGGGGGAGGAGAGGGGGGGTTTTTTTTTTAGAACGGGGGGATGGGGGGCGTCCGCGGGGGGGGACCAAAGAAAAGAAGAAAAGTTGCTTTCCTTTTTTGCTGTCCTTTTTTTTTTTTACCCGTGCCATATAAACTATTGTGCTGGGCCTTTGTCAACTGGTGTCAGACCAAGGCACTGTTCATAAAATGTTACATTTTTTTAAATATTATCGTATAAAGTTATTGGCACGGTGAGTTCTGTAGATTTTGCGTATAGAAATTCAACGGGTCTGATGTTTTTTTGGTAGCTGTATGGCCGAGAAGCCGCTGCCTGATCCTTTTTTTTATCTCCGACATTATGATTTTTTAGTCATAAACGTACCATTAAACGTTATATCAAGCTAAATCTGAATATAACGTCTATTGCGAAATATTTTTTGTGGATTAATAAAATTAGTAAAATGTTTATGAAAAACAAAATTTGACAAATATTATTTTTACCGTTTTAAAATGTTATTTCTATGCGCATTTTCTTGGGATTTCGTAGGAAACCACGGGCATCTTTAAAATGTATTGAAAGTAGTTAATTATTTAAATTAATTATTAGTTTACCTAAAATAATCACACAACTCAATTAATTTTTGAAAGGGCGCGTTCAGAGTTCATTTATTTTTCAAAAAATTTTAAAAAATTTAAAAAATAATTTTTAGTTCCATAACGAAGAATTTTTTAAAATTTTCAAAGCGCTTTAATTTTTAAAGGAAATATTTACATGTTTATATTAAATTAAAATAAAAATGTAATAAAATTTTTAAACATTTTCAGAGAAATGGCTGTGTGTAAGAAAATATTGTAGAAATCAATGGTTAACAAATTTTGATGTGAAGCAATTTTTTAAAATTTGGAATTTTAACAATGAACGGGCCTGGCCCTTAGCAAAAAAAACTTTAAATCTATTTTTTCGCTATAGATTTTAATTACTAGGAGCTAACGAATTATATGGTTTGGCGTCTAAAAATTAAAATTTATGGCTCTCTTGCCCTGCATTAATTATGGTGTATAAATTTGAAAGAAAAAAAATTAAGATGTCTCGAATCAATTAGCAAGTAGTTAAGGATCCATAAATAAAATCTTAAAACAAATGACACTAAGAAAAGTGTGGCCGTTATAAAACTGTTGAAATGCAAAATTTTGTAAAACAAAAATTTTTTTCAATTGTGCGATTTAAATTTTACTAAAAAATCAAATCAATCTTACTCGGGTATCTAATTTATTGTCAAAGCGCGTTTATGTTATTTTTTGATTTAAAAAAAAATATATATTATTATCACACATTTTTACATAAAGTTGACAATCCTACTTAATAACCACTGTACTTTTAATACAATAACTTTTTTTTTATAATTTAAAAAAAATATAACTCCACTATGAACGCACCTTTAATATTTTGGAGCGCAAAATTTTTCCGCGGACAATTTTTTGCACACCCCCCCGCCCCCCTTTCGCTAGTTTTTGCTTTGCATCAATAACCTCCGTTAGGTTTTTTTTTCATCACTCAAAGTCTTAAAAAACTGAAATATATAACCCTTCCCACCATTTTTAACTTTAGAGGCTGATTGATGTTACTTTTATTTCTCCAACAACGTTTTTTACAGATGTTTTCGATCCAAAAACAGTTTTTAACCTTTTTCAGCGAAAAAAAAAGAAATTTTAATTAATAAAAAATGATTGTCTTTTTCTTACACTCTTACACCACTACACTAATCCAGGATGTTAAATGCTTTTTTATAGGCTCAAAGATTTTTTTTTTTCCCTGTGCAGATTCTCTGTTATCGCTTGTCAACAGAGGAATTAAATCTTCTCTTTGGCAAACCAATGTTAACAAACGCATACGGAGTATGTATGTATGAGCTTGAAAAGTCGAAAGACATCTTATCGGCCAAAATTTAATTTTTATATATATATTTCAAAAATTATTAGCTTTAAATTAAAAAAAAATATATTTTTAAATTTATAGGTTTTTAGTGCCACACATTTATAACTCCAATCGTACTATATAAAAAAGCCTATTCTGTTGTGCGAACTCGGCAATGACTATACCTACGTTGCTCTAACTTATTAAATATAACTCAAAATATAAAAATTCGCAAAAATTTTTGCACTCTCACAATCTCTTACAAGATGCTGAAAGGAATTACACCGACAACCTAAATGGTTTTGCCTCCAAAACATAAATAAAATATACTGACCGCTAAGGAAAGGAAAGAGATCCGTTTGTGATGATAAGACTTCTTGTACAAATATAATTAAATAATGAAAAATATGAATCTCTGTATGTTGGAAAGAAGCTCATCTAATTTAGCCATGTGTAACAGATCACATGCCTGACCAACCAGTGACGGCAGACAGAGACGTTCCTTTAATCGAATTATCATCTTTCGTAGCAACTTCAAGTCAGCTGGACCATTATGGCCAATCTAAACCTCCTATCAGCACAAAAAAATCGCGATGGAAGAGTAAAGAGGAGCCTCAAATTGATGATCTACTATATCGATTAAAAGTCTCATCGAGTTGTTTTAATTATTCCTCCGTACAAAATTCTTTGGAAAGTTTAGTACCTTGTCCTATGAATGTTTTGCCGAAGCAGAGTTATCCAAGGCGGCGGCGGCACCAAAGTCACAATGAGTATTTGAATCAAAATGTTTGTTCACCTTGTCCAAATAACCATGTAACAACACCTCTATTAGTTTTGAAGCCGCAGAAAGACTTTGTGAGTCCTTTCAATGAGATGATTATCAAAAATAATATCGGTTCTTCCTATTTGTACAACTGGACAATCCGGTTATGGGCAATTTACCTAATCATAATTTGCACGCTGCATGCTGGATATGCTTTTATTCTTTCAAATAATCCTAGGGCACCTATTCAAGTACAATTTAATTATAGCTATACGTCCATATTAGATATCAAAATCGGTAGGACTCAAAACCTCGCCTCGAGCTGGGCTAAAATATAAATAGTATTGGGCAAAAATTATAAGTGCCTAAATTTAAAAGCCCGGGCTACCCGTAATTAGCGTTTGAGGTTGAATACGCTTGACTTACATTTATAACATTGTTTTTATTAATTTTCTATTATTGTACCTTGCAGTATGTAGTATGTTCGTATAACATAAAAACATTGAAATATGTTGCCGGGTACATAATCCATAATAATTTCAATAACAACACGGATAATGACAAATTGGGATAATTATAATTTTACTCGGTCAACAACCCTAGTTAATAACACTTTTTTTTATTTTTTAATTAAATTTTAACAGCGGTTACCTATAGGCTACTCATATATTGAAATATAATTATTTCACCAATGTTTATTGTAACATTATCAACTCAAAAAATGAAAAGCCCACTAATTTTAACAAAGAAAAATTACCTTATAATCGCCCTAAACTCCCCTTTTTAAAAATCGCGACATGAAATGCGAAACCAAAACATGTGGGCACGATTAGTATTAATTTTATTAATTAGGGCCGTTTAAGGTTCATTCAGTTATTCAAAAATTTAAATATTTTATTTCCGTAAAACACATTTTACAAAGTCGCAAAATTTAGTTATCAGCATTAAATATATTTCTATATGTAAAAGTTTTCAAAAAAATGTATAAAAAAAATCTCCAGAAATATCTAAATTTTAATATTTTTCTGAAAAAATGAACGAATTCTTAACGCGCAATTATATGAAAACATTTTCAATAATTCTATAAACAAATTAAAATATTCTATTCCACAATAATATTATAAAAAACACTTGTTTTGGGCGTGAAAGCCTTTCCTTAAAGGCGCCAAGAGGCCACGGGCCAGGAAAGTACTATAACACATTTTTAGTTTTAATTGATGTATTACAAAAATAAACGCGCAATTTGAAATTCTAGTTCAATTTAATGTCATAAGCTTTTTTTTCTGTGCACAGTGAAAAAGTAAGAAATAAATAAAGTAGGAAAAAAATGTACAGTAACAATCTTTAAATGTACAAAAAAAAATACAATCAAAAAATCTGGGTTTTTTACGAAAACTCGAAAACAAGTGGGCTGATTTTTTGTATGTAAAGTTTAATCAAAGTAACATACTGTCCAAATGGCCATCGACTATTAAATGCCTTTACGATAGAGAAAAAAATTTTTTTTATAGATTAATTTTTGCTACCTATTAATTTGAGAATTATATTTATATAAATTTAACCTAAATTTAACGTTTATGGAATATGTTAAGGACACCTAAGGTTTTTTGATAAGCTAAAATGCAATTTTGTTTAGCCCGCGTGTTAAATTATGCCTAAAATCAAAAATAGTGGGCTTATAAAATAGTATTTCCAACAGAGAAAGGATTCTGGTTTTTACCTAGGCTGATAACTAATACGTTTTTCACATTAAAAAAAAAGTTAAATTCGACTTTTTTGTGTTCTTGGGGACCCAGTCAATTTTGTGATATGCATCTGGATATAGAATTAATGTTCTTCTCGATTGCTATATTAATTGTCTTAATAAATATGCAAAAAGATTTTGAAAAAATGCATATGTTCGATTTTCCCAATTGTAATGAGGGTGGCTGCTTCAATGCCAAAACAAAAGGCCCATAATATCTTTTGAGGAATTATTATAATACTGACAGTATATGTTGATTGCGACCTTTAGTGTGATAACAAACATTTGGGAAAGTAATAATTTAATTATATATATTTACCCCTACAATTATTAATTTTCAAAAATGTGTTTTTTTTCATTGTGTGTGTCCGCAAATATCTATACAATCTGAAAGAATTGTGAGACCGGGCGGATGCTAATAAATAAAGGCAGCATATGAAACCTGATTATGTTTTTTTCCTCTTAAATTTATAATATTTTGCATTTTATCAGAATTCTGCATACCCAAAAGGCATTCCTTGGCCCATGCCCCAAACAATTAAAATTGACCCAAAAGTGTTTTATACATTGAATCCCGAAACACTCGTTATCACATCCAACCTGCAATGCGATTTACTAGAACATGCATTTGAACGGTAATTATATTAGAATAATCCATATCTCGTAGCCCCGCCCGGTTGTGGGTCGGGCTTTGGGGCTGCTCCCAAGATTTTTAAAAAATATGCTAGGAATTTTTATTCACTTACCTTTGATTGATAATTAGTTTATTAAACTAATTTAAACACAATTCAAAACTTTATTTTGTAAATTATATATTAATATTAGGTTTTTATTAGTCATTTTTATTTCTGATGATTGAGTCAAGAGGGAGGAATACAAGCGCTTGATTTAATTTTTCTTAGGGGGGTCGAGGTACCTCAGACCGGCCCTGCCAAAAGTAAAGTATAGGTCTAAATAGTAAAAAAAATAAAATTCAATTAGACGGGATAAATAATCCATTTCCATTCGTAGCGCTTTTATCAGAGCAAGAAGGTACTTTATTATCATCAGCCAAATCATTTGGCACTATTCTCATACCTTACAAACATAAAAATATTTTTAGATATGCCAATCTAATGTTTGGCGACGAATCTATTCGCATGGACATCTACCTACCTTTAATTGCCAAAATAAATCTCGTTGTCCGGTCCCGGATATGTGAATCTCTCCCGCACCCGGACATGGATGAATCATGTTTGAATTATTTCATTATAATAATATATGCAACCAGTTTGTTTTACATATCTGTTGAATAGCTCAGCGATTGAATTTTGAGACCTACCACGCGAAGTTGGAAATTAAAACCCTGATAGCGCAGGAATTTTATGCATGAAAAAAAAAATACCACTCTTTTCTTATTACTTGGCTTTTTAATGACCTAGAAGTTTGCTAGTTTATAAACCATGTGCTAAACTCAAAAGCCTATGTGGAAAGCCCAAAGCTGCCGACAGCTTTTAGTAGGCGGACACAAATATTTCACATATACATTACATTCTAAAGCCATTTACTAAACGTTTAAGTCCAACCCAGCTCACAGCCGTAAAGGCTAGAAGCTTTTTTGTTTTCCCCTAAGCGTTTTTTAAACAAATTTTTAAAGTCAAATTGTTATGACAATAATTAAATGCGTGGAAATGTTTATTGAACGTTTAGCATTCATTCTTTTGCCATAAATACAATGTGGTTTATTTAGACGAGATTCATTATCGGACGTATCATCACCCCGACCCCAAACTCGAGAAAGATCGTTTTCAATCTTTAACGCAAGAATTAAACCAGGTCAACAGAATTACCGATTCGGCCTCGTTTCCCGATTTAAATCTTTCAGGTGTGTTCGAAGTCCGAATATTGTCTCAAAGCGTTTGGGGAGCTTTACGAGGTAACCGGTCATTATATGATTAAAGGTGTACACAAAAGCTTAAAATATTTACTTGCGGGAAGTTATGGCTTTGTTTTCAAACTTAAACAGAAATATGCGAATGAGGATTTTTTTGATTAAATGACAATTATTGTTATGTATGAAATTGAGAATGGCGTATAACAGAGCTTTTCTAATAACTAATTTTTAACCAGTTAAAAAACATTAGATTTTTTTTAAATACGCCTGGCGATTTAGCTCAAGCTCTTGGAAGGTGCCCGTCGAATATTTATTTAATATGTAAATTGACCAGTCAATGAACATTTTTTAAATTCATCGTTAAAGCCGGCTCGTTTATTTAAAGAATTAAAATAAGTTGCTTGAATATGAACATGTAACCCAACCTCGTTTTTAAAATAAAGACGTTTTTTAACAGGATGTAACTATCCATAGATTTACATCCAAATTAAATAACACTGCAGGAAGTGGGGCAAAAACGCATAGTGAACACAACTAAAGAATTAAAATCAGCAGTAAAATAAATTCTAATTAAGGAATTTAAGGGTATATACAAAATATAAATTTATGAACTTTATAAAATAAAAATCCATTTCTGCAAAAAATTATAATAGATGCCTCCCTTTTTACCGTGCCATCCGTGTTTAATAAATTTACTATATCACCTATTATTCATATATGTTTGAAAACTTTCCAAAAAAATTCCCGTGATTGAACCCGGCATTTTAAAATTTAAAAAAATTGAGTGGTAGGGGCAAATAGCCGCATTTTCTAAGGGTTTGGAGTTCCAAAAAAATATAACCACGTGCCTTGGCTTTTTGAGCTTGTAGTTGGTTTAAATCCAAATAAACGAGCCACGTTTCGGGAATAAGCGCTAAGTGGCGCATTCCGTAAAGCGCATTGCGAGAAGCAAACCCGCTTGCTCGTTACCGCGGATGTGTCAAAAGTTGATGAGTTAGGCACGCCTTAATGTGGCTTAAAACAGTGACCAATGGTCGATGGTTTGGTGTATTAATCCTTTCGCCGTTTTCGTATAATTGATTAAATTCCATTGCTTAATTTACCGATTTATTGCCTCGCTCTTTGTCATGGCAGCTTATTCTCTAAACTGCCTCTCAAATTTTTTGAAAGAAAACAAATGTAATAATGGTGACACGTTAAGTAAGCTATATAATTTAGACACAGTTTATGCTAAATGTTTTGAATCAAAAACATTTTTATTATAATTTATTTATTTTATGTAAATTCAGGATTAGAATCGTTTAGCCAAATGATCTCAACTTCACAGAACAATACGGTAATATAAATTTTGTATTACCCGAGTGCTACTACTGTGTGATCCATACGGACCCTAACACAATTTAAACTTTAAATATCTACAAAAATATGCCTATCCTTCGATTTGTGATTTGTATTATATAAAACTAGTAGATAAATTAGGTCATAGCCTAAAACTAAATTTGTTTAGAGATTGAATGTTGTATTTAAATCCGTAGGGCCTTCACCTGATCAATTTTAATGTTTAAAAACATGATAGAGCAATAATTTAAATTTGAAAAATTAGCACCTTTTCAGCTGTTCTTTCATATTAACTTTATTAGATAGGTGTGTAAATTTGTTTAAATTTATATTTCGCCTATAAATATAAGTAAAAAATAATTTTTTCTTTCATTTTTTTCATAAATCTTTCTTAAAATGTTCTATTAGACCTGAGAACGTTATCCAATAATATATAGTATATTGATGTAGTATAAAAAAAATTTTTTCTAATTTATTTATGTTAAAAAATGTACAGCATTTAATGTCAATTTTAAATGAAATTGCATATAGGTCAATTCCACTTCAATCCAGTAAGTCCAGAAGGTAAAACTTTTGATTTGAATGAAATTTTGCATGAAGGTATGGTCCCTAAGAGTACCTCATAATCTGGAGAATTTTTTTTGACCGGAAGTGATTTTTGACGAAGATAGCGGGCGAAAGAAAATAAATTGCAGGTGAATTTTCACATTTGATGCAACTTTGTAAGTTTTACAATTATCCAAACTAATATAGCTAGAGTTGTACATTATTTTTTTATGTTTGAAGAGGACTATAAGGGTTATCTTGCAGTGGTTATTATTTTAAAATTATTATTTTGAAATTTTTCAAGTTTTGTAAAGATCATTCATTTTGATATAACTAGAAAACAACGTATTTTTGAATTTCTTAAAAAATTGCTAAAATACAATTCTTAGTATTCATTTTTAATATGTGAACTCAAAAGTATGGGACCGACTAGACATTTTAAAAATTCAAAAAAAGATATTTTTTTTTTGATTTTTAGACAAAAATTTGCTCCCTGTACTATATCTAAAATATTTAAAGAGTGCCAAATTTGTTTATATATATGAAGTTAGACTTAGGGGCAAATATGTTAGGCTATAACAGTTTTATTAATTTGATTCAAACTATTATCAATTTTGGAAAGAAAAGGGGAACTTTAGAACAAAAAAATTGGTAATTTTCAGTATTTTACTTCTATCTTCTAAGCCGACTTTCTGGGTCACTACCAAACCAATTTGAAAATTTAAAACTGCATTTTATACATAAAACATCACTATATAACATATATTTCCCCCATCATTATTTAACGTACCCAAAGCTTTTTATGAAATAAAAACCAAAGTTTGCCAGGTTTTTTGATATTTTAAGGTGTAAAAAATAAAAACTTAAAATTTTTATGCTAATATATGTTAACTTTTACTAGTCATTTTTAGTTTGATGAACAATATTAGAATATGTACATAATTCTCAATATTTATCCTCGGCAAAATTCAAAAAATTTGTTAAATTTATTGGATAAAAATTGTTCTTAAGAGGATTTTAGAAAAAATAATAAGGTTAAAAAATTTGTAAAAATTAATTTTTTTATTAATTAATAGTTTTTTAATAAAACAGCCTCAACAACGTTAAATCTGACAAAAATAAGTAAAATAGAATATATTTTGCCCATTTAGAATATTATGATTTAACAGATTTTCTTTTTTTATGATTATCAACAAATTTAAAATAAACGTAAAAAGTCAATTATTTTATGGAAACATAGTGATATGGTTTTTTGATATTATAACTGCATAAAAGAAGGCAATTTTAGGGTTAAACAACCTTAAATGATTATAACGGGCAGAATTAGACTTCAATGATGAATTTTAAGACTAAATATTAGCCCAATTTAATATAAACAAAATATAGACATTCAGTCTTTTTTAAAAAATTTTACTAATTTGCCATTTAAGTATTTGAAAGGCTATTAAGAGCTTTAAGGAACACCATATATATCTGAACTGACCTTAATGAAAGATTAAAAAACAAAATTTAAGTTCCAACTTTAGCATTTTGGAAATTTTATAATATAGTATCTAACTAAACCTATCTCAAAAGGGGAAAAATTACTGTTACTTAGCTTCTGATAGGTGTAGATTTGGTCATTGAGCCTTAATTTTTTTATAAGTCTTAATTTGTTCCTTAGTGTTTTAGCAAAAAAATATGTTTTAATAAATACATTAAATTACTAATTTAGTAAAAATAATGAAAGGATAATAATGCCATTTTTTTATATTAATATAGGCCTGAAAATATGAGTCTTGACAAATCATCGTCCATATTTCCAGGCACGTAGGCAGAACTTTTTCTAAATGGGGGCAAAAAATTTTAGGAGAAAAATTAATGAATTACATTGTTGCTTAATAAATGATCATATTATGACTAGCATAAAATATTTATTTATATTGCATCATAATAAAAGTTAAATGCGTTGTATTAGAATACCTGGTGTTGAATTTTGGTGTTTATATTAAACAGCTTAGCAAAGCAATTAAGATTTAATTGCTGTTTTGATATTAAATTGACCTATAGTTATAGTTAATATAGCAGTTGTTTTAATGAAACAATTTTATTATATATATTTAATTGCAAAATCAATATTTAATTTATATCAACCAAAAGATACATAAATGTCAATTATAAAATAAATTATGATATTAAAATATACTTTTTTCTTAGAAGGCTCATTTTCTCTTGTTTTTTTTTTGAAAATAGTCAAAAATTTTGTTCTGTTTACCGGTACTTATAGACATAAAAAATCAGATGAAAAAACATCAGTTTTAATATATTAAATTTGAAAATTATTTAATTGATATGGGGTAACCTATTAACAAATAATTATCAAAATTTTCATATTAGATTATGCTTAAGATATTTTTAAACACTAGGCGCATAAATTCAATAGTAAAATAAAAAATGTAATTATTATAACAAAAAGTGTATTACTATTTTATATTTTTAATAGATAAAACATTTACAATTATGTAACATAATTATTAAGTTGTATATTACATGTTTATTTTATTATGACAAAAACACGTAATAGTACTAAATGATAATTCAGAAAACTTAAGCTAAATTTTGATATTATAATTGTACAATATATTTTATAAAGCCGCAAAATTGCCAAAAAATAATAAATGGTCAATTCCACCTCAATCCAGCAAGTCCGGGAAGGGTACCCCTTTTGATTTGGCTGAAATTTTGCATGGAGGTAGTATCTAAGAGTATCTCATAATCTGGAAATTTTTTTTGACCGGAAGTGATTTTTGACGAAGATAGGGGCAAAAGAAAAAAAAATTGCAAGGTGAATTTTCACATTTGATGCAACTTTGGGAGGTTATAAGTCAAAAAGTATTATAGCTAGAGACTTAATTTTTTTTCTATTTTGAAGAGGACAATAAGGGCTATCTTGCATGTGTTTATTATTTTAAAATTATTTTTTTTTGAAATTTTACAATTTTATAGAGAACATTTAGTTTGATATAACTAAAAAAACGTATTTTTGAATTTTTTAAAAAATTGCTAAAATACAGTCCTTAGTATTCATTATTAATATGTGAACTCAAAAGTATGGGACCGACTAGACTTTTTAAAAAAATCAAAAAAAAATTTTTTTTTTTTTGAATTTTAGACAAAAATTTGCTCCCTCTACTATATTAAAATATTTAAAAGTGCCAAATTTGTTTATATATAAGAAGTTAGACATAGGGGCAAATATGTTAGGCTATAACAGTTTTATTAATTTGATTCAAACTATTGTCAATTTTGGAAAGGAAAGGGGAACTTTAGAACAAAAAAATTGGTAATTTTCAGTATTTTACTCCTATCTTCTAAGCCGACTTTCTGGGTCACTACCAAACCAATTTGAAAATTTAAAACTGCATTTTATACATAAAACATCACTATATAACATATATTTCCCCCAACATTTTTTAACGTACCCATAGCTTTTTATGAAATAAAAACCAAAGTTTGCCAGGTTTTTTGAAATTTTAAGGTGTAAAAAATAAAAACTTAAAATTTTTATGCTAATATATGTTAACTTTTACTAGTCATTTTTAGTTTGATGAACAATATTAGAATATGTACTTAATTCTAAATATTTATGCTCGGCAAAATTCAAAAAATTTGTTAAATTTATTGTATAAAAAAATTTTGGGAGGATTTTAGAAAAAATAATAAGGTAAAAAAATTTGTAAAAATTTATTTTTTTTTCTTTATTCAATAGTTATTAAAGAAAACAGCCTCAAAAACGTTAAATCTGACAAAAATAAGTAAAATAGAATATATTTGGCCTATTTAGAATATTTTGATTCAACATATTTTCTTTTTTTATGATTATCAACAAAATTAAAATAAAACGTAAAAAGTCAATTATTTTATGAAACATAGTGATATGGTTTTTTGATATTATAAATACAAAAAAGAAGTCAAATTTAGGGTTAAACAACTTTAAATGATTATAACGGGCAGAATTAGCTTCAATGATGAATTTTAAGACTAAATATTGGACCCAATTTAATATAATTAAAATATAGACATTCAGTCTTTTTTACTAATTTTTAGAAATGCCAAATATGTTTTTGAAAGGCTATTTAGTACAAGGCATACAATATATATCTAACCGACCTTAATAAAGTTTAAAAAACAACAATTTTAGTTCCAATTACATTTTAGTTTTATAATATAGACGCACTAGACCTATTAAAGAAAGAGGAAATATTACTGTTACTTGATTCTATAGGCATATGGGTTTGGGCATTGAACTAAAGTTTTTTATAACTAAATGCGTTCCTAACGAATTTTAACACAAGAATATGTTTTAATAAATATAACAAACTACAAATTTAATTAAAATAATGGAATGATTTCATAATCTCCTTTTTTTGTAATTTACCTATCTCGTTCTTTTAAGATTTTCTATATATAACATATCTACTTTTTTTTAACACTTAAACAGGCGAATTATGACTGATTATATAGGTTCTAGATATTATTAGTTAATTATGCAAAAATAATAAAAAAATAAGCTTGCACAGACGAATACAATATGCGTTGGTTTTTTGACACCTGAAAATTTGCTGTTTTTTGGCAAATTTAGGTATTTTTATTGTAGAAGCGTCAAAATCGAATGAAAAAAGCTGGGGCTATTATATGTTATTAAGCGATATTTTATCTATAAAATAAATGTTAAATATTAAAAAAAGGTTGGCTGGTTAACCAGAAAGTCGATTTTGAAAACAGGCAAAATTTTCACTTTTTTCGGTTTTAAGGTTCCCTTTTTCATTGTAATTTTATAATAGTAGTAATTAATTGAATCAAACTATTATGGTCTAACATAATTGCCCGTATGTCCTGCTTTTTGAATACTGTCAAATTTGGCACATTGGCATATTCTAATATAGTGCAAAGGGCATAAATGTGTCCCAAAATTAGTGCAAAAAATTGATTTTTTTAAATTTTGTAAAAAGTCATGCCGGTCCCAAACTTTTTAAATCATATATTTATTAACATTATTAAGGGCCATATTATATAAATTTTTCAGAAAATTCAAAGATACGTTTTTTAAGCTATTTGTGTCTAAAATTAACTTTAATTTTTTGGTAACTTAAAAAAAAATTTTTTAAAATACTTTTTGCATCTAAGGTAGCCCTTATTACGATCTTCAAAATAAAAAAAAAATTATGACTCTAGCTACAATACTTTTGATGATACATGCGCGCAAAGTTGCCTCAAATTTTTTTTTTGCAAAAAAATGAAAAATATTTTTGCTCATATCTCGGTCAAAAATCACTTCCGGTCAAAAAAATTTTAGGTTTTTATCAGCACCCAAGGACCCTACCAATGTACCAATTTTCAGCCAAAACTGAGACTTGAAGGGAAAAAGTTTGTCGATTTGAGGTGGAATTGACCAAATATACTCGCATATATTCCGATTTCTGTTTATTAAATAAAAATTAGCGTTAAATTGCACAAAAAAAATTAAAAAGCTATTTCTAAAGGGGGCAACGGCCCCCCTTTGCCCCCCCCCCCCCCCCCCCTGAATACGTCCCTGCATATTTCTTTTCAAATCATTAATGTTTTACATAGTGTTTTATATACTTAAATTACCAGTATCAGCAATTGTCAAAATTTTTAGTATATACAAATTTTATACATGTATGCTGCATCTGAAGTTTCTCTTAAATTTTTCTTTAAAAAGATACTAACGTGGCTTAAATTTTTTAAACCGAACAGGACAAATAATATTGTCACCAAATGATTTGTGGGATTGAATAAAGCACAGGTCAACAAATATCAATGATAATAAGTTTATAAAATAAAAGCATACGTCCCCATAATGGCATTATTTCATATATATTATCCGTTTAGTAATTTCCTCCGTTGGCCTTTTTTTGATTAAAGTGACAGATTTTGCGACCGAAAAAATTCAAATCTTTTTTTCATATAAAATTTACCTTTTAACTTATATTTATCATCTCAAATACTAAGAAATAAAATTTTTTAGTATATCATTTTAAATTAGCATTTAGGTAAAAAATATTTCACGTTCAAACTTTATTACGACACGATATATTAACGGTTTTTAATAATAATATTATTTGAAGGTTGAATTTAACAGTTTAGCTTTTGTGAAAAAAAAAAAAATTATTTTTGTTTTTTTAACATTTTTTTCTAAAATTTTAATGTTTATAGCTGACTTATTAAGTTTGAATAAAAAAAACGGTAAACGGATTTAAAGTTCTCTAGTTTGATCTCTGTAGTTGGCTCATAATCATAAATTTGTTGACCTGTGAAGTAAGCCTGTTGTGCTATAGAGTTTAATCCTTCAACGTTCTCTACATAATGATATCTCAGGGTTTTCTAACTACATTAATTTTTTTTCTGTCGGCATTCAACATGTAATAAAAAATTAGGTTTTTAAAATTTAAAATTTGAAATTATGGTATAAGTAATTTTTGTCATCTTTCTAGGGCGCATATAGTCCTTCCCACGTTTACAAGACTAAAGATGTCTCCGCGATCGTTAAGTATGCCTCGTTACGAGGCATTCGCGTTATACCAGAATTTGATACACCTGGCCATACTTTCTCTTGGGGCAAATCTCATCCTGGTTTTACTTATATCCATTTATACTCACTCAAAAACAAATTTTGATATCAACATTCAGCTATAAATCATATTTCAATTGTAAAACTTTTACGGAAGGCTTTTTAAAACTTATCTCTCCGAATGGTAAAATTTTTTTGCCCACCATTTTCACATTTTTCGCATAAAATAAAAATTAAAAAATGATTTCAGGACTTATCAATTAACCCGTTAATGCCTGTATAGTCCAATGGACCCTAGCATCTTAAATTTTGATTATCTTCAAAAATAAGCAATATACTCATTAAAATTGTTGTGACTTCTTTCTTAAGGGCGCGTTCAGACTTGTTTTTTTTTTAAATTCTAAATATTTTATTTTTTTTTCACATTTAAAAACTTTTTTTTTAGAAAAATTATTGTAAATGCGAACGAGTTTTTGTTAAAATACGTTCAATGTCAAAAAGTAAAAATTTTAAAAAATTATTTTAAAATTGAATGAAGTCTGAACGCGCCAAAAATAAATTAAATTGTTTATTGAAATTTGCTCTTAGTCTAATAACAAAATTTGTTAAATATAGAAGTTATGGGGTCTTTATGGCCTCTACATGGTCAATTTCAATCTTGAAAATCATGATATAGCCTCAAAGTACATAATTTTTTTCTTAAAATTTTGAGAAATAAGTTTCAAAGTTATAGCGCCACTGAGTGCCATTTCGACTAAATTTGTAAATTAAACAAACATTTTTACGTACAGAACTTTTAACTTCGTGCTTCGGCGATGGTCGAACCCCTGATACAGCTAGGCATCCCTACCACGCCGCAAAGGAGAATTTGGACCCACTTTCGGAGCACACCTATGCTTTTGTCGAGCGACTATTCCGCGAGATCTTTGCCGCTTTCCCGGACCCCTACTTCCATGCCGGGATGGACGAAACATACCCGGCATGCTGGTTTTTATTTTTATTTCTATATCACTTAGGCTGCGTTTAACCTGCTAAATTCTCTTTTTTAAATTATAATAAAAATCTATGTTGGAGTTATCTAGCGATAAGTGGAAACAATATTGGAATGGTTTAAGAGCTAAAAAATTTACAACAAAAATTTGAAGTTTGTTCGCAGCCGTATATTAGATTTTAAAGGAGATTGGTTTGGGATCTCAAAAATTAACTTTGTGATTCACAATAAAAATCGGTTGTAAATGCTAAAAAACCCTTTAAATATTTGTTAATAATTATTTTGCTAATTGATGATTATAGGTGGGGTGTTAATTAAATAGTGCTACTTTTTTGAAAAAAATTAGATGGGAATAGGCAGTAATATAGATAGCCAAACTGCTTAATTTTTTTTGACTGTCACCTAAAGGTCATTTAAATTTCATATTCATTTAACTATTAATTACAAAAGTCATAGAATTGATAAAAAAAATTGTCGATATCAATATATTTGGCTAAAAACTTATACTGAGCAATCAATTTATTAAAAAAAAATTGGTCAAGGATGATGTGAAAATAATAACAATATTTATAAAATTATGTCAAAAAAAATGAATAGAATTTTTAATCAACTAGAATATTCATAGTTGTAGATTAAAAATAACTCAACTACCTTATAATTTTATTTTCCCTTAAAGTAGAATTATTTTATTGATTAACTTGCCCAACCCTGGGAAATATCATTTTATTTTATTCGGGAGTTATGATACTTGATTGCCTTTGCAATTATAATGTTACCAGAATATGATTTACCTAAGGGCACGTGCAAAGTGAGTTTTTATTTTTGTGAAAATTTCAAAATTTTGAGAAATTTTATTTTGAAATAAAACGCAAATTTTTTAAAAGTTGCCAAATTTAGTTTATGCACATAAAATGCTTTTTTTGAAATAAAAAATTTTTTAAAAAATTTTGAAAAAAATAAAATTATTGAAAATTTCAGAATTTTTAAAATTCGAAAATGAAAACTCACTTTGCACGTGCCCTAAAGCATTTTATTTGAGGCCTCGTTGGAGCTGAAAGATTCGGGATTCGGGCCTACTGAACCTCCCAAAATAATTTTTTTTTTAATATTGCTAGGCGTTCCAACCCTTTTATTAATAACTTAACTTCACCCGGTTACTATGACCCGTACAAGATTGCCATGGATTATTACATCAATCGAACGCTCAATATTATTTACCGTTACAACAAACGCGTCATTATATGGGAGGATCCGATCGAGGATAATATTAAGGTATTAACGTGTTTGTTATGTCGCGTTCAAGGTTAATTAAATAAATGTTAAAATAAATAGCATTTTAAAAGTTGCCAAAGCAGTAAAATACCGCTTTTTTTTATATTTTTGAAAAATAAAAAAATAAATTTTCTATAATTTTGAAATTTTTTTAGAATAACAACTCAATGGCGCATCTCTATTACAGCTATTCAACATATTTATATGGTTAAGGGTTAAAGCTAGAAAAATTTTTGTCAAAAAGAATGCTTCGTCGGCACTGTCTTTCATTTTTTAACGTGAGAAGGCCGTAAAAATACTTATTCAAGTGTTTAGTATAAACAGGTTTTCATATTTTTTAAAAAATACAATTAAAAAAAACCTTCTGGCTTTTATCCTACGCTTTTTGCTCAGCAATATCTCGAATATTGAGCATTTATGTTGTAGCTTTTGATGCTAGCTGGACACCTTTTGTGCCCAGGTAAGTTTTAGATTTAGCCTTTTTTCCCTTCAATAGAGTTATTCTGGGAATGCTGCTAGCAATGTAATTACTTTATTTTTGCACTGCGTGACCTTCGCACCTCAAGCGAGATATGGCATCGCTGGCCATTTTCAAAGATGGATTAGTTTCCAGAAAAGACGAAGTATAAGCAAATATAACTTGGTTGCCCCATAATTTTAATAAGGCCAATGGGAGCTTTTGATTAAATTCAAAAAAAAAAAACTAACTTTATTTTGTGATTCTAGATCGCGCCCAACGTAACACTCCAGGTATGGAAAAATTGGGGATTTCAGGTATCGTTAGGCCATAAAATCAATCGATACGCTACTCAGGGCTATAAAATTATTATTTCCGCTCCATGGTACCTTGACGAAGAATATCATAAGGAGGATTGGAAAAGATTTTATACGTATGAGCCAGAAGCATCACTAGGTAAAATAGTTTTCGATAATCAATAATTGATTTTTCACTTGAGTTAGCTAAAATATTTTCAAAATTAACATTATGTTTATATATTTTACAATAAAATATAAACGTCGTCGCAAAAAATTTAGTCTAAAATTATTTATTGATATCATGTAATAGTGAATTTCTACAAAATCATCTCAGCTCTATAGTCTTATTCAGCCAAATTCATTTTCAATTAATGTTAATTTTTAAGTTCGCTTATTAAATAAACTAATTGGTATGTATCTTTTTTGCAAATATAGATTTGGAAACATTCAAAAACAATGCTTCTCCAATTGTCGGGGGTGAAGCCTGCATGTGGGCCGAATATGTTGATGGGTCTTCCATATCTGATGTTATTTGGTACATGTGTTTTTATTAATGCGAACTAGTATATTTAGTAGAAAAAAATTTAGTTGTGATTCCAATTTTTGTACTAAAAAATCTCAAGGCGTCCTATTAACAAATCAAAAATAAATAAGAGTATACGACGAATTACATATTAATATTTTTAAAGCCACAAAAAAGTTTAAGTCCCAGAATCACTTAGTTAAAGAGACTTTTCTGTTTGTTAGGATGTGTGAAGATTAACACAAAATTTGTTATCAATAATTTTTATTTTGAGGTATGTTCTTAGGGAAAAACGATGGGTTTGAGGTTTCCCCCATAACATTTAGGGCGCCATACCCAATTAGGGCTTTGACTATAAACCCCAGCAAAGCAAATATTGCCGACGGGTTAAATAATAAGTTTTCTCGCACGCCGGTGACCTAGGTTTTTAGCATACGCTCTAACTTTGGGCATATCGTTTAGGGCCTACTGCCTAGGCAGGCCACTCAACAGCTTCGTGGTTGCACATGTATACTATTTTTCCAAAGACAAAAGCTTCCTGTGCACAAATTAGAACTCGCAACCTCCTGCGTGTAAGACAGGAAGTGCCATTGAGCTATCTGAGCCATAGAAGTAGGTAAATGTAGAGTTTACAACAGGGCAAAAAGCGGTTATGCTTTGAATGCTATGCCGCCTACTTTAAGAGGTGAAAACAAGGCGTAATAGTTTTAATTTTACTAAGGTTGTAAAGCGCTACTTGCGGTATTAGTTTAAAAAATATTACGCCATCTAACCGTAGTTAGCGCAGTGGTGGGTGACAAATATCGCCTCATCGCAATTTCTTCTCCATTTCACTCAAACAAAAAAATATTTCACTCTATTTGACTTGTAAGGAGTTCCACCACAGAATCAATTTGAAAAATTATATGTCTATAGGGCCTTTTCATTAAATATTTAATTTAGCATATGTAACAGCTGATTTCACAGGTTTGCCCATTTGTCATGTTTAATAACGGAGTAGACGGGGGCGTTAAAAAACCAAGGTTTGTTTGCTTATGTTCCCTTATTTGCCTAATTGGGTGAGTGTCTGTAATTGCAGGATGAGCAACAATTTAGACTTTTGAAAGCATTGAGGCCTAAAAGAAGTCCATCGTGCTCAAGCTCATGGTCTCTAAAAACAACTGGGAAGTAAAAAAAGGCCCTAAGGTGAAGTTTAATAATTTAGGTAAAGCTTCAAACGAGACAATCACCCTCAGTTTTAAAATTACTTTTTTTATTCTTTCTTTTTTTATATTAAATTTTTTTTCTCTTCATTAATTGTTGCATACCTCTCAAATTTTGCGTACAGGCTTAATTTTTTTAGAACCATGATTTTTGTGATTCGTAATTGAATTAACTTACAACGTTTATTTATTGATGAAAAAAATATAGATTTATATATTATTGAAATATTTGACATATCATGATAGGCCAAGGGCATGCGCAGTGGCCGAGCGCCTTTGGAGCTCAAGAGTCGTTACAAACGCCGAAGCCGCCGTAACGAGACTTGACGAACATAGATGCCGGATGGTCAAGTAATCAATTAAACATCAAATTTTATGCCAAAACTTCGGTAAATTAGGACGGTAGGGGAGACCGGGGCGAATTGAACATAGTTTTGTAAAATCGATTGTAATCATATATTACATCCAAATTAAATTTAACTTTTTATTCTAGAGATACTTCTATATTATCTAAATTAGGTAGTTAAGTAAAAAATATTTAATACATTTAGGAATTATGAGTGGTTAAACAAAACTAGTGTTACTAATCATTTCGCCCCATATACGGGGTGAAATGAAACATTTATGGGGCAAAATAAAAGTTGACATAATTAACTATCTGTTTTTGATTATAAGTAATTTTAATTAAAATATACATATATATAATTGTTTAAATTTATTTAAAAATAATTACAAAGAGGGCATATAAAACTTTATCGTATTTTAAACATAATTTTTTTACGCCCAATTTTATATTTTTCACATCTAGTAAATTTTTTCAGATATACCCATACAAAAAATGATCAAAAAACTTGGTCTGCTTAAAGATCTAAATCATATCTAAAGTTTATGACAATGTATTTATTTTTGGGGGAGAAAAAAGCATTTTTCATTTTGTCCCGGTCTCCCCTAAATGAGTCGACCAAAGGAAGGTCTTGTCTATTTTAAAAGTTGACATTATTTTTGCAAAAAACTGGGTAAAAACATATATTTAAAGTTTTATTTTTGTAAAATAGACGCGGTGTAAATGTGCGCCCAATAAAGCCAGGATTTTGCGGAGATTACGAATATGGAATGAAGGAATCGTTCAAAGAACGTGAAAATTCTGCTCCTTTTTACGATAATGCAGGAAGTCAATGGATATTGTTACCCTCTTAAAAAATGAAATTTGCTTAAAAAAAATAAAAAAATTAGTGACAAAAATAAGATGTTTGATTAATTTTTAAATTAATTAAAATATTAACTTTGAATCTACTTTAATTGACCTGCTTTGAAGATTATATCTTAATTAAGCGGTCAATATAGAGAGTACAAAATTTGCAAAAATACAAGTTTAGTTTGATTGGATTGGTTTGCAATCCCCTAACCCTAACTTATAATATGAAAGGAAATGAGTACGATACAAATTACATCAACGTTATTTAATTATAAATATTGTTTTTTGTTTGAAAATTAATAAATAAATTTGTTAAAATAATTACCACTTGCCAAATTATTGCATGTTACAATTTTATAAAATATTTTGTTTGTCAAACTTTTTTACTATATCCTGGTGATTTTTGACCATTATACGAGGTATGTTTTACCTCATTTAAATAGTTGAACTTCCATCGTGAAATATCGTTAAAATATTTATTTCGCAACATTTTACATAAAATCAATTGAATTTATTAACAAAACGCCGCAATATTTAACATTTAAACAAGGTTAATAACATAACAATTTTTTAAGCAGTCCTTTCGATCTTACAAAAGTACAGGGGCCCCCAATTTGCAAGTAAGTGTGGTACGACAAGGTGGCCAAGCATCGGGATGTTATTTGTATCGTCATTTGTTTGATCGGAACAAATCTCATTTACGGTCGGTGAATCCGTAAAATTATCCGTGAGCCGATTGAAATGATGGAATTTGAAAATGGGGCTAAAGAGTTCACAAAATTGGGTACAATCGACGACTCGAAACTTGATTCCGTTATTGCGATTTTGAGACAATTCGTAATGGGCAGCCCGAATTACGTTGTCGTTTTGGGCGGAGGACAAGGTGCAAGTACTGTAAACTAATTTACCACCGGGTTTAAGGTTGCGGATACCTTCGCTAAAAATATCATTATTAGTTAAAAATGAATTATAAGAATTTTGTGGGACGATTTGCCCAAGATCTAAAAGAGTTGTCTTGCGCAGAGTCACCGTATTTTGATACGTAAGCTTACGTGTATCTTTCATTGCACAACGAAAAGCCTAGCTAAAAAAGTTAAACATCCTTTTATCGCCCTTAACATCAACCTGTTAAATATTGCGACATTTGGTGCAATACCAATTTGTGGGCACCAAAATTCGAATAATTCAAAATCAGTTTTTTCATTTTGAGTGTACGCAAGTTTTTAATGTTTTAGATATAATATTTACAATTTATAATATGAGTTATTTGGCGATAATAGGAATGTAAAAAAAAGAAAGCTATAAATTGTAGTCGGAGTAAATGGAAGGTAATTAAACTATTAGAATAAAAAGCTAATATATTTAAATAATTAAGAAATAATATAAAGATTCCCATATAACATGAAGATACAAATATTTGTAAATGTATTTTAAAAACGCCTTGTGCATTCCAATTAAATAAAGAAAACAAAACTTACATCAAAAGACGCATCTGAGTTTGGGGGAGAAAGGCACGTTCGCGAAACCGCTGCCGGTGAAAAATATTATCCTCTTCTTCAGAAACTGATTTTCTATCCGTCGTGCAAGGGACATCAACTAAAACCTAAAATGTTTTTAACATGGTTCCCCATTTAAAAAATAAATGTTAAATAAAATATTCATAAAACATATGATAATAGACCTAATGTCAAAAGAAGTTCTGAAATATGTATGATACTAATATTGAAATTCTTTTTTCTTAACAATGCTTTTTACATGTCAGATTTAAATTTCTTAATAAGCATTAAAAACATGACATTACCTTGTCATAAAATAAAAATAACTAGCAATTTATTTTAAACAAATTAGCAATAATACGATTACAATTTTTTTTAAAAATAAAACTTAAGACATATTTGCCAACATAGTTTAAATTTTTATTTTTCGTCTTACTCACGTTTAAACATAAAGACCAAGTTTTTTACATAAATCAAATTCAATGAATTTGTAAAAAAAATATTTAATTTTGCAAATATATCATAATAAAAAGCAAATTGGCTGTGGCTAAAGGTAGGAAAATTTAAGCAATTAAGTGGCTAGTGTAAAAAATATTTTAGAAATTAAAAATCTGAGATATTTTTTTTGTATTTTTTTAAGAATATCCTAAAACAAGAAAATTTCATTGTATGATAAATAGTCGTTTATATTAGTTTTTTAAAATTAGTAATAGCCACATCCATTGATTAAATCAACAATATCATTTGCATACACGATCAAAATGATCCCTAAATTCAGTTTCAATAGTGGCGTCAGTGTTTATGCATCGAACACGCCGTCTGAATTTTTCACCTTTGGGTAAGTAATTGCGAAACATGCGTTCGAGCCTGTTAAAACGCGAAATGGATTTCTCCAAACACGTTATAGTTTCTATTTTTTCGTACAAAATAAATAATAATTTGGTTTAAACACAGGGGTAATGAATATTTAAAAAGGTAAAAACATTTTGTAATTATGAATTAGTTTACTAATTATCATTCATATAAATCGTTCTTTATTAGAATAAATATGTTATAAAAATAAAACAAACTTCAATCTTTTATGTTATATTTAATTGCGCTTAATTTAGCACTGTACAACAAAAAATTGATCGTTTTCTAAAAATTAAATAAGGACAAATCTGACAATTTTGTTGTTACTAAGAGTGCTTTCCAATATTTTGCCAGCATTTAATAAAAGGTTTTGAACTTTAATGAAAAACCATGAACATGAATACTTCAAAAAAAATAAAAAAACCAAGCTCTCGCTCGCATCCAAGAGGCAAAAAAATCGGTAAAACCATTTTTAGACATTTTCAATTAAATCCGTCTTATTTTTTCATGTTAAATTCGTGTTTAAGGAAGTCAATATTTATACATCTTTATTTTATATACTACTATTAAAGATATTAATGCCAAAAACGGTAGAAATTGGCACTCAGTTATTAAAGTGCAGCATCTCATAATTCTTGCCTCTTTAGAAACAATCTAAAAACGCCGTTAGATTTATTAATTAAAACAATATATAAAGCTTACACTAGTTTTTCTGAAAATTGTACAGTGTAATCAAACTTAATTATTTTTTTCATGTTTCATATATTAAAAAAATGATGAATTTTAAACAAAACATTATTAATACTCGTTATTACATCTTGGTTATATAATTTTAAGGGTAATGTAATAAAAAAACTTATTCCTAAATTATTGAAAAATCAAATAACATACCGAAATTGAGGGTTTGAATGGCCGCAAGAGCTTTACCGCCTGGCGCCGAACACATGTCAAGTATGTGGTTTTTAGGCCTAATCTCCAGCGCCAAAATTGGAAGGAGAGATGCCGCGTCCAGTGTGTAATATTCTAATCCGTATAATATTTTATTTAATTTACTTTATAATTCTTATTCAAACAATAAGTTTCCAGCTATTAAGGCTTATTAATTTTGTGTTAAGAAAGGCTTATAAATCGTTATTTGGGACTTTATAAAACGATAAAAAATCGATTTTACTAAATTCAATGTTAAACACTTTTACCGTTTTTTACATATTCAGGTTTTGTCTTGAACTTAATATTCTTATTCTTTAATTTTAAATTATTTTTCATAAACAGGTGTTTTGAAAGGAACCTATTATCTATACAGATTGATTGATCATTAAAAATTAAACTGTGTGATAAACTAACCTAAAGCAAATGCAAAATTTATAACTGGTTCCTTTGTTGCTGAAAGCCTGAATTTTATTGTTATCAAATAAAAATTAGACTTTAAAAAATAATATAGATTTTAATAATTTAAAAATAATTTTTATTTATACAAGTTAACCTATCCAATTGCTTAATAATGATAGTTTTAATAATGCTTCTTTTTTTAGAAATGCAATTAGACATAAAAAACAATACAAGTGGATTACCTATTAGTCCCTTATCGTCATAGGAGCAGGTGGGAAAGGCTCGTGCACGTGAAAGTTTGTATTTTCACTTGCATGAGCTTCAAGATGACCATTGTTTTTGTACAAGTAAAAATTTATATTTTTGGGTAAATAGAAAGATGTTTCAGGTACAAAGGTTATATCATTACACATGCTAGCTAAAATTTTGGTTCCTTCATACCCTGGTGAAAGTAAGCTTTCATCTTCTATTGATGCATACATATCTCGTTTTACATCAACAAGCTCCTGGGCAGGTATGTGAGATGCTAGGTCAACTAACCTAGCAGTCTTTTCATTTGACAGCCCCCCTGCAGATGAGCTTAAATGCGGGGCTAGTTTGTTTTTCAAAACCTTATCAATAGTTATAGTTGAGGAATGAATATGTTCTTCCACATTGTTTTGATCTTTAATGCTCACACTATCTTGCAATTTACAAGGAGATATATAGGCTTAAAGCAAATTTTATGCCAGTATTTAAAAAAAGTAAATAATATAAATTCATAAATCATTAAAATAAAAAAGTAATAACAATAAATACAAATTTCAAAAAAATATTCACAAGTTTACAATAAAACTTGCTTTAATAATTAAATTAAAAATGGATGTACCAGTATTTTCATGCTGTAAAAATATATCTATGTCCAAAACTTCCCATATTGATTTCAATGTACCATCACTTTCTTCTCTAAGCCTTTCTATAGTTTTTACAGAATGAGCATAGTTATTGCATAAAATTGAGTATTGTTGTTGACACAATAATGCTAATCTAATTGAAGGCCAATTTTTACCAAAAGTATTACCATAAATGTTGTCAAAATATTCGAGTGCAACATTTGTATTAGAAGAATATTCATTAATCTCAAGCTAAAAAAAATTTAATATCAGCATAATAATTTATAATTAGCAAAGAAAAAATATACGTATTTTTTATAAGGTGATTTTTTAGGTAGCTTATAAATTAATCTTAAGGGATTAATATTCAATTTTGAGGATTTCAGCATGTTTAACAACAAATTTATCAACCACACATCTATGGCGTGCCTTGATAACTTTAATTTTTTCGTAAAAATAATATTGGCAACTTTTATAATTTAAACAAATTTTTAAAGCGTAGTATAAAACGGTATAAAAAATTTGTAAATTATTAAGAATTATTTATTTTGATAGTTTTAAAATAATCAAACTAACATTAGATATGGTCTAATGGCCTGTCTTAAATACAAAATTAAACACAAAACTATAGTAAAAAGAATCTATTTTGACAACTCTTGCATATGTTATAATTATTTTATTTTAATTATATTTTTTGCTAGATATGATCATAGATTTTAATATAAAATAGAATGCTACCGCCAAAACAACACTACAAAAGGTGAGGCAAAAACAGATTGATAATAAATTCGTAAAAATTATTTGTTTTTGGAGCGTTTTATTTAAACATAACCCGTGATCGGGTAGTTTGGGAATCTGGCAAGCCCCACTATAGTTTTTGTAATATGTTAAGGCCTTTTATATCAGGGTGCCTTATATATTATGCATCTAATTTTAAATTTATTAAAAATTTAGTAATACAATATATTGTAAAATTGTTGATATGGAATTATAAGGTGTCATTTACAAGATTGAATTATTTAATGTTAATTGATACTTTATTCATTTTTGGTAGTTTTTTATGAATGCTTATTGTTATTTTAGGATACATAAGGTCACGTGCAAAATTGATTTTATTTTTTAAACTTTTAAAAATTGTGATAATTGTAAAAATTTTATTTTTTTTTAATTTTTGAAAAATTTGTTAATTCAGAAAAAATATTTTATGCATATGAAATTAAATTTGGCAACTTTGTAAATATTTGCGATTATTTACAAAATAAATTAAAAATTAAAAAATAACTAATCACATTGCACGTGGAAAAAGTCCTTCTTTGTTAAAAAAGGCGCTTTGTAAAAAGACCCTTTTTTATGCCAAAAATCTTATATTTTTTGGCCTTTTAAGTGTGGGCTTTTACAATAAAAAAGCCAATAAAAAAACATTTTATGGGCCGGCTCTTTAATAATACAGGTCAACAGATATCAATGTCAGAAGCGTCAATTTTATGAAAACATAAAAAAAATGCATCCCCATGATGGCCGCATCTCATATATATTTTTCGTTTGTCTTAGTTTCTTCTGTCTTTGGCGATCCGTCTATAACAAATAATGACCTTTTTTGACCAAATTCACAAATCTAAATAAAATCTTTTTTGCATATAAAAATCCCTTGTAACTTATATATTTAATCAGAAATAATAAAAAATAAATTATATTAATATATCAAGCTCTCATCAGCATTTAGATAATATAAAATATTTCGAGTCCAAACTTAAATACGACACGATATATTATCGATTTTTAATGAAAATGTCATTCGAAGTTTGAATTTTACAGTTTAACTATTAAAAATATGCAAAAATAAAATTTTTATTTTTGTTTTTGAATCTTTTTTGGTTTTTTGACCTATGTTTATAACTGGCTAACTAAGTTTGATTAAGAAAAACGGTAAACGGATTTTATATTCCCTAAGATGGCAGGTTTGATCTTTGTAGTTAACTCATAACTCTTAAAAAATTGTTGACCTGTGTAATAGGGAAAGTTTTGTTATAAATACTGCTCACTTTTTACAGGACTCAATATAAAAACAGTAACTTCAAGTCCCCCAGCCCGATTGAGTCAATCGTCCTATACAGGAAACCAATAATAATAATAATAATAATAATAATACAGAACGACATTGGCGGAAGGGAAGGAGATAGATGAGATTTTGTTTCTAGTCTTTTAATCAAGTAGAGGAAAATGGGCGTAAACCTGCCGAGAGTTATATCCTAACAACCAATTTATTAGATGAGAAGTGATGCAAGAACTCCTCGGGCAAATAACACTGGACAACAAAAAAAACCTACATCCACAATTTTTTGAGGGTTTTGTAGAGAATTTTCTTGCGATAACGATCCCGGGTTTAGTTTTTTTTCTAAGGCCTCCAAATTTTATTAAACCGCGTCCAAAGTTCAGAAAAAAATTTAAAAAATTTTTTTTACTATTAATTCTACAAAAAATCTATTGGCATATTCAGATTCCTTCTAAAAAAACATATCTAAAAAAGGTTATTACATAAATTTTTAGCAATTTACTTTCAAGTTATTTAGGATCAAAAAACGGAGTTTATGACAAAAACCACTAATTTTACAAAAATGTAAAAATAAAAAAAAATTAAATATTAAAAAAAAATTTAAACCCCTTAAGTTAATAATGAATGTTTTCGTTATCTAAATATATTTTTAAACTTTTGTTACTACCCATAGGTTTTATGATATAGAAGCCCAAAATACCCCCAAAATTGAAAAATCTCAACTTTGACACCAAATAACTAAAAATTTGAGGCCTTGGCTAAAATTCTGATTTCATATTCGTGATCAGCGCCAAAAACTTGACCAAAACCATAGTTGCCATAAATGTAGCTTAGGGTCGCCCTAAATTTGTTGTCCAGTGTAATTAACTCTTACACTAACTACTAAATATGCAAATCCCTTTGCTAAAATTATATTTGTCACTATATTTACGACTCAAACATCAATTAAATAATATATTTTCTATTATCATGGTGCATATATACTCTTATGTTTAATTATATAGCTCATGCCTATAAAAATATAATTATAATCTCACTTTTTTTTAAACATTACGTGGCGGCGAGACAATTATTTTAGTGCTAATAAACCTAATTTATGTAAACATACGTGGTGATAAAATATATAATTTGAAGTCAAAATTCAAAAATGTTAAACAAATAAAACCACAGAAAACAAAAACAAGATGATCATGATCATAACCTTGTTGAATAACTAACATAAATAAAAAAAACGTTGACGAAAATCAACAAAAGACGTCGATAAAAAACTAAAAACAAACAATTGACAAAAAATCAGCAAAAATTAAAAAAAGTTGATAAAAAACAACAAACGCTAGATTGTGGTCGTGAATGTTGAGCTATACCGATAGGTTACTATAAACCTCGCTAGTTTATATTCATTCTTTGGAAAGTGAAAATAGGACATGGCCATGTTTTGTTGTTTAGCATTTTAATTTTTTGAAATATTTAAGAGGGCCATTGGCTCTTTTTGTTTTAACATTTTAAGGAACCTTTTTGAATTGGCGGTACCGTTTTAGCGCCTTTGGTAGAGCAAATAAATCGCCTTTTGTTAGTGGAATTCCAATATTTTCAATTTACAAAAAATTATTATTACATGAAACGGCCTATTACGAAAAATATAATATGCAAGCGGTCTATCAAGCACTTGTATATCAAAATTTCAGTGGCACATTTTATTTCAACGAAATTAGTTTCTTGTGAAAGATCTTCGAGATCGTAAATATCCTATTTCCAAGGCGTTTTTAACCGTTTTATAAACCATGTGTCGATATTCGGCATTAAGTATGAGGTTAATGTAAAACGTGCAGGTTATGTATATCGATTGTAACGTCAAGAGTGAGAAATACAAACTGACAGCTCGGACTTGGCCTATAGGTAAAACGGTCAAATCTAAACATTGAAGGATGGAAAGGGGTGCAAGAAGGAACACGAACTCGCAAGTTAGCACGGCAAACGTTTTCAGATGCTGGCGATTGCGTGATTCGCTACGTTTCAAACAAGCGTTTGAGGTGGGAGCCGTGATTTGAGACGTAAGGGACGTTCTCTTGGGATCGTTTTCTGTATTTGAAGGGCTGTAATTAGCGGTATTAGTGTTAGAACTTAACACATGATTATAATTGTTATTAGACGCTGGGGCGGCGTCCTCTCCAATGAAAGCTGATTGACTTATGGCCAAAAAATTGTAATTTTGACCGAGTCCACCTCCTTGTGTCACCTGTGATGGAATGTTATTTTGAGTGTACCTGCTTTGAAGTTCGTGCATTATGCGACGCCCCTTGCGTATCATAATCGCCTTACAAGTAATGATAGTGAGGAAGGGCACGAACATTAGCATAACCTCCCGGGCAATTTCGTAGCCCTCGTAGGCATGTGTAACTGGCCAATAATCAAAATAGTACAGCCATTTACCCGTGGCACGTAGTTTGAAGTTATTAAAAATGCGACTTTTATTATTGCTAATATTGTACAGACCAGGCATTACCATAGATACGCGGCTAGTATCGACACAAATGTAAGCTTGTCGAACCTGAAACCACCGATATATGGGTATGTTCCAAACGATGCAATAGATTAGGAGAAAGTAAATAACGCCGTCAACCCTGGCCCGTGTCACTAGAGATTTATAACGGAAGGGAAACATTTCGGCCGTGAATTGGTTCAAGAAATAAAGGACGTACACGAGGTACCCCAGAGATACTAGAGTTTTCGTGGCGGGATAGTAGTAATGCGCAAGAAATACGATCCAGCCCCGCGCGGCCCAATCCGGCTCCCTGGTCGGATCAATCATAATTAAAATGACGGGTGATATAACGAGGAACAGCGTGTTAATAAGGTTGACTACAAAAAACCATTTAAGGATATATTGGTTATAAGCGAAACGACCTTTAGACCCCGACGAGGGTCTTCTTTGTAAACCACTGACGGGGTCTGCCATAGCACTCACCCTGGAAACAGCTGGCACTTCTTGGTAATGTTTTCGTGGAATTTTAACTCGCGCCAGCCAGGTGCCCAGAGAATTTCCCAAGAGACCGAATGCTATGAGCATTATAGTGATTGCAGCGGTTATCATGTTACGTCGAGATCGTGGGAATATGTCAACCTCTTCGTAATGTATGCACGAACCATTACCAATCACCTTCTCCATATTTTTGTAATATACGAGACTCATAACTTATTATTTATTTTATAGTTTGTATTTGAAAAAAAAAGAGTATGAACGTTTAAATATGACACGAATAAAAGTGTATTAACGTAATTGAGGCTTAGAAATTTAGATATACGGTGCCTTTGCCCCCCTATCTGGTTAAGAAATATATTTAAATAATCCACAAATTACTACAAAAGCAAAAACAACAACGGGGGTATCCAAAAAATTATCATCTCTAATTAAAATCTGTAGTGTTTCCGGTAAGACGCAACCTTAAAATTTTTGTTGATTTGTTAAGTACGCAAAAGGTCTAATTATTTCCGATATTAAAATTCTTGAATGAATTAAGGTACTAAAAATCAAATAACTTTCCATTTAGCTGATTATTTTTATTATTGACACCCGCTTAAAACCTATATTCTGCCGAAGGAAATTTGCTTGAACCTGACCTCGTCTAAAACTAATATTCCGCGGGCGGAATATTTTTCTAACGGTTAGCGTCAAGAACGCAGTTTCGCTGGCGGAATGCTTTAAGCTTGACCTCAGCGTTTAAAGCTTTTGCACAATTTATCAAACAAATATTTGATTTTACCTACCAATAATATATTTTTAGCTTTATTGCTAATTCATAGTTATAAATATATTACGTTAATAATCTAATTGAACCCTACTACAAAATATTTTTTTATAAAAATGCATAACTGAACCCTACTACAAATTTTTTTTTTTATAAAAATGCCAATTCAAATTTTGCCTATTTTAATTTGTTAATTGGTACCGGGGACAGTCCGTATTGATTCTTTTTCTTGTTTGATTGTAGTAAAATTGAACTTTAAACAGAAAGTGAATAAGGCGATAAATTTTCGGCTCTACATTCCCATGAACCGATAAAGGAACAAAATGCTTTTTAAAGAAATACGTTCAATTATGGTTCACCGATTTGTATCCATTATTGTAAAAATTTTAACACCCTTTTAAGTTCTACACCCACATTAGATCCTAGGTATTTTAAATTACTCCAACACCTAATAGATAGAACTATACTGCTATTTAGGCTCCGGAACATTTGATAACAAGATTTTAAAAATACATATAAATTTATCTTTAAAAAAGTTCAACAGATTATCAAATAGCCCTAGCCCATTCACTATAGCAAGGGTTTATAGCTATCACGCAAATGATGTCTTTATATGTAAATAATTAAAATTCGAATTTGCTAAAAATTTAGGGTCTTTTGAAGATAATATAAATTTTCCCTCAAAATACGCTTTGTCAATTTATCTTTTAATGACGTAACTCGACCTCCCATCACTTTTATAAAAGTACGTAAAACGCAAACCTGGTCACACTAATGAGGTGAGAGTGATAGAGCAGAAAAAAGACAAATTTTAATCATTGGTTGGCCTATTATTAAATTAGTAATCTCTTTTCGTACAATTGCAAAACTTGATAATTTTAACGGGTATTTATTAATTTCAATTGCAAAGGGTCAAGTGTTGTGAATCAGAACTTTGCTTTGCCTCATAAATTTTGACTAAACCCTTTAGAGTTAACGAACGTGTTCTTAAACGTTTAGATCGGCTTAGATAGCTCAGTGGCAAACCTTCTGTCTTAGACGCAGGAGGTTGCGAGTTTCTGTCTTAGACGCAGGAGGTTGCGAGTTTCTGTCTTAGACGCAGGAGGTTGCGAGTTCGAATCCGTGCACAGTAGCTTTTTTCTTCGGAAAAATAGTATACATGTGCAACCACTTTGAAGCTTCTGAGTGGCCTGCCTAGGCAGTAGGTCCTAAATGGTTAAAAGTAAGAGTCTTGGCTAAAACCTAGGTCGTCGGCGTGCGAGAAAATCTTAATATTTAACTCGTCGACAATATTAATTGCTTTACTCGGGTTAAAAGAGTCAAAGCCCTAACGGGCATGGCGACCCTAAATAGGGAAAGGTATAAACCTCAAACCAATTGTTTTCAAACGTTTAAAACATTTTAAAACTCATCTAATTAACAATGCATCTCTCCTATACGTATATTCAATGTAATTAACATACATAAATACATCTATAATTTGCAATTTTTTGGTTGTATATATACCATATAGTAAAAAAAAGCTTTAGCATTCTATATTCTCTTATTTAAATTGGCCAGGCAAAAAAATATTACAAATCTGACCGTTTAATAATTTCTAACAAAACATTTTGAGTAAAGTAGATAACTTAAGTGCATTTTAAATTACTAGAATTAGGTTAACAAAATAAAAGTGACGAGAATTCTGTATAAAAAATTTTATTGTGCAAAATATTAGAAATAAATTGAAAAAATCTGATCAATTCCGTTAATTATTAATATGTTTTAAGGGGCATTTTTAAAGGTAAAAACATATTTATCAAATATCAATGTGTATTAATATCAAATATTTGTTTTCTAAATTTTGTATTGTCGGCGGATAATAGGCCATAGGCACTAAGGTCAAATCCAAACATTCCGCCGTCTTTAAATGCTAAGGTGCCAAACATCCTGCCGGCTTTAGAAGCTCTAATCAAATTGCGTACCGAACGCTTTAAAAGTTGAGGTTAAGCCGAAACAATATTCCCGCGACGGAATATTGAAGCTGAAATTAACAACAGTCCGTCGGCTAAATTGGTTTAGAAGAATTGTTATTTAAAATTAATCAATTTTAGTCATTAGGTAAATTACGCCAATATACTTCTAAAGGGAAGAAAATTTACAAAATATTAATTTTTCTCACAAATGGAAACATCACGTCTAAAAGTGTCACACAGTCGATTTTACTTTTGACAAAGCCTTGCTCGAGCAAATTTTTAAATTTTTTATCCTAAGTTCGCCCAAGCCCTTAATAGATATGTCGAAATCCGAGCGATTAAAATGACAAAACATTGGCAATGCACAACTATGATTGGTAGTTAATTTAATATCTAGCCGAATTACAAGGTGAAATTTGTATCTGAGCATCACCCCTAAATTCAAAATTTATTGTCACCAACAAATATTAATTCAAGAAAAATCTGCACCGTGACGCAAAATTGATACATAAGTTTATAAGAATTATCGAGCTGTTATGACTTAACTTATGTGTTGTAGGCCGGTTGATGTGGTCAGAACTATCAAAAAAAAAGAGGAATTTTAAGGGGTTTGTCAAGATTATTATTGTCGCGGCCATTTTTAAAAATGTTTTACTGTTAACCTGAGAAAGTGTGGTATATAGTACGTGCGTAAATTTTTTTTAAGTAAATTTTTAATAAGTCCTGCCTAATTTAAAATCGACACAAGTTATATTTTAGTCATTATCGTAGGATATTCATTGTAAAAATCATTCGATTTCATTAATTTTTCCTAATGAATTTTAAATTTTCAACACCGGCGGATTCGAGCAACCGATGTTCAACTGATCTTCCTTTGGAGGGAATTTTAAATTTTATTTTGTACATTTACACCTTGCAATGGAATCGAAAGTGCCGAAGGTTACAAGTTAAATCAGGTATATTCTATTACCATTTTGTTGAAAGAGTTATTAAAATAATATATTTTTTAAGCTAACCCTTATATTTTTTCACCGAATCCATTTTAAAAAAACGTTAAAAATGAATATTTTACATTTTTTGTTAAATTTTTTGCCCATTTAGAGTCAAGTCGCTCGTTTTTTGGAGAAAAAAATGAAAAAATATATATATAGTAAAAGGTAAGTAATGAAAAAAAGGTATTAAATAGCCAATCAAGAGTTTAATTTAAATAATAAATTTGCAAATTTGTTCGAAGGCAAAACCATTATAGATTTTTTAAAAATATCTGACTGGTTCGCCCGACCCATTTGTTTATTAAGTTTGGCCCGTTCACAGGCCGGCACTGGGCACTTTCGGTATTCGATGGCTAAAGAATTGGGCAAACACATATTAAAAAAAGGTGCCTATGGACACGCATTAGAGTTTTGCATCGAGTAAAGTTGCCACAGTTGACCATAGGAAATAATTAAGGGAACTGGAATAATTTTTTTTTTTATTTTTTATTCAATTTATTAATTTTGTTATTTTTTCTATCTTGATTTATTTATTTATTCATATTCAAACGCAAAAATGGGTTTGTTTTTAATTTTCAATTTGGTTCTTAAAGGGCTGAGAGAAAGCTTTGGGGTAAATTTAGTGAATCCGGCTAAAATATAATAAATTTTAAATATAAAGGCGTTACTTATGGATCATAGGTAGTTTAACGTTGTTGGTTTAGTTTAGATGATGCCAGAACAATTTAAAAAAAAAGGAAAAAATAAGTAAGGCAGAAGTCACATATTTTCGGGGCTTAAAATGAGGTGACAGCGCACACCTCTTATTTATTAAATCAAAATTTTAAATGATTTTATTTACAAAATAAAAATAAATTAATTTAATTTTTCTAAAATCATTTAGGTATTTGTTCGTAAGTTAATAAAAAGAATCTCTCAAAATGAATAAGTTTACCACCCTAAGTTTATAAACTATGAACCTTGACTACAGGTAAATAGCGATCTGGATTTTTATTTCTTAAAACCTAAAATATTAGTAACTTATTTTTTTTAAAGGTAACTGTTTCGGTTATATTTAACTAACAATAGTGAAAAAATGTTAAAACTATGTTTTTTAACAATTTTACCATAATTATTTGTTTTTGTATAAAAAATTTATGTCAATTATTTTGGAATAATGTAAAAATAAAACAATTATTCCCAATATATACCTTTCTGCGACAAAAATTTATTTTATATCGTTAATAATTATAAATAAAAGTTTCTTATGTCAGCCCCATCTGCAAATACCCTAAGGCGATTTGTACTTAAGTTGCAAAATACATTTTGTATAGGTAATCTCAAAAGCGTGCAGTTTTTTTTCTTAAGCGCGCCATCGCTTATGAGAATTCTCGGCGGTATTTAAAGATGCCTGAGCGTTCTTTGGGGAGTCCTCGACACCCTTTTAAGAGGTGAGAACTCATTTGCGCGCTCAATAAAATAATATTTATGTCACAACACAAAAGCGCGATCCCGCAAATTTTTTTTTAGGTCGCAAAAACGCGCAAAAATTATTATTATTATTATTAAGGTCTCCAAAGCGCGCAAAAATTATTATCTAGGTCTCAAAAGGCGCAGAAATTTGTTTAAGCTCAAAGGCACGCGAAAAATTTTAATGTCTTATTAACCCATAAAAATTTTTGTTGATGTTTCAAAAGCGCCAAAATAATGTCTTAAAAACGCTTAATTTTTTGAAGATTCTTTGTCTCAAAATTTTATAACTCTTATTAAGTGTTTCATTTTTGGGGTTTTTTTTGGGCGGCCGTATTAGAAATTTTTTTATGAATCCGTATATTGTTATTTAACTACGTTCGCCTACAATACAGAGGAGCACGTACTATCATCTGCAATCGATGATGCCTTAGTGATACCTAATCCCGAACAAAGAAGGCTTCAAAATGATTTCTACCTGAGCCAGGTATGCGACATAATACAACGAGTCGAAGGAAAGGAGTTAAAGCAGCTGATAGCGGACACTGACCCTCAAGAATTTTGGGGCTGGAAGGAGAATGATTTAGAGGCGATACGAGGCATAGAAAGATCGATAGAACAGCTGGGTGAGCTATTTGCGCAGCCTAACAAGCATCCGGTTAAAAAGTTGACTCCTGTATCACCCTCCGACGAAAGTTTAATATTTGTTTTATTTTATAAAATTATGTGCCTTATTAGAAATTAAAAATATGTTTGATATTTATATTTAGGTCAATGTATTATTTATACACAGTTTTTTTTCTCTACTGTGAAATCGTCTATGTTACTTAAAGCCGTTCGCTAAAAAAATTGATTACATGATTTAAATCAAAGAGGATCTTCAATAGGTGTCCAAAAAAGGATTTTTTAATAAGAATCATACAATAGTCTCCAAGGAGTATCGTAATTAACATAAGTTTTTACGTTATTAGTATAATGTTCGTAAACAATATAGAACAATTTCGTATTAACCTAATAATTAAAATTCAATTTCGTAAATAAGATTTTGGTGTTTTGTAATAAACACCAATTTCATAATTAATAAACGCTTATTTCGTTATTAATAAATGCCCACCCATTTCATAATTATTTAACGTCTATTTTATAATTAAAAAACACGTCTTTTGTTAATAGTTTAGCATATTACGCTTTTCCTTACCTAATTAATAAAACCTAATTTTATTAATAACGCTATTTCGTAGTTTATTGCGAATTTTATATAGATATTTAATATTCTTATAATTTTATTAGAAGGTATTAAGTTTAGGCTGGCATTATTATTAATTTATATAGGTTTTAGTTGCAGACAAGGATAAACTACTAAAAACTTTTATGCCAATTTTTCTAATTTGTTTATCAATATTGATATACCCGTTGATTCACCATAATATAAAATTTAACGGCATTAGATTTTTAAAAAGTTTTTTGAAACTTAATTTTATGTTAAAATCTGATCTATCTAAACAGTCAAGTTTAAAAGCCTAATTTTTTATTTTTAAATGCCTTGAACTTTATAAATCTTAGCATGTCTGTTATGAAAATGTTTAGCTTTGCCCCTGTCATATATCCTGGTTACAGCAATATTAAACGATTTATATTAAAACTTTAATAGGGAATATCTTAATGCAACTTGCGCAGCTTATACAAGGTTTAAAACTGTATCAAGCCAGCTCGATAATTTAAGTAAAAGAATGAGGCGTGTATTTAGATATTTTCCCCCTTTAATTTGTAAATGCTTCTTGAATTGAAGCTCCATGTATTAAAACTGTATGTGCTAAGATTTGAATAAAGTTCAAGGCATTTTATGAAAATAAAAAAGTAGGCTTTTAAACCTGGCTATCTTTTCGAGGAAGATTAGATCAGTTAACCATAAATTAAATTTCGAAAAACTTCTTAGAACCAATGCCATTAAATTTTATATCAAGTTATGGTCATTTAAACAATGTGGGTAACAAATTAGATTATTAGGTCTAAAAGTTTTTAGTAGTCTACCCTTTAGAAATTTCTTAAATTCTCCAACATTAATATATGTTTTAAAAACAATAGCATAACCTTAATTCATGTTAGAAATTTACAAAACCGGAAATACAAATTAAATACTATTAATAACTATAGGTTTTATTAATTACGAAAGTCTGTGAAAAATGTAACATTTTACGACATGTGCTTTTATTATTTACGAAATATGCGTTCATTTAGCACGATATAGGTGTTTATTTATTATGAAATAAGAGTTTATTTAAAACTAATTAGGTTTGTTAAAAACCAAACGATTATAATGTTTTATCATCTTTAGGCCGTGTAAGATTAATAGCTTCAATCTTATTCTGTACAATTTTGATTTCATTATTCCTAATTAAATAACCTAGTAAAATTATCTATTTGACGCCAAGTACTTTAAAGTAAGCCTATAAGCCTTTTTCGCAGCACCGCTTGTAAATGTCTTTTATGTTCTTTCATATTCTTAGACGCAATCAAAACATCATCCAAATGAAAAAAGGTATTTTTCAGATGACCTAGTCGTTTTTTAAATAACCTGCGCCGAAATACTGAGTCCAAACGGTAACCTCGTAAACATTTACAAACCTTTATGCGAAAATAAGACCAATAGTTTCTGAGACTCAGCCTTAATAGGTGATTGCCAGTACGCATTTGAAAAGTCAATTTTAGAGAAAACCATGAGACCTTGTAATCTAGCTAATATGTCTTTTATAATTGGCAGTGGAAAATTAACATTTAAAATCCAGTGGTTTAGCGTTATCTGAAGTCAGCGCTAAGCTTAGCTGTTTATTCGCCTTTTCAACAGGGACTAACGGCGTAGCCCATTTAAACGCTTGCAAATCAGGCACAGCTACCCCATTGTCAACCCATTTATTCATTTCGTTATCCACCGCATCTACCCATGCATATGGTATTTTGCGCCTTAAGGCACATATTTATCTTTCAATTTTAAATTTATTTCGTAATTTTTTAAGCAACCCCGCGTCCTGTTAAAAATTTCTTTATAATCATCTAACAATGTTTTTAACTCATTTTTATTACTTTCTATCAAAACAGCTAAATCCTATCATTTATAATATCAGTAATTTTTAAAGGAGCAAAAACATCCCAAAAATTATTTTTTGGACCCAAAATATTAATCCAATTCAAACCTAAAACATTTAACGGGTTCCTGCTATCTGTAAATGTTGAGATATCTATTTTCATTATTAATAGGGTCGCCGTTAAATTTTAAAGCAACACACTGTCCTTGTTTTAAATCTTTATTTTTCCACATTTTTTAGAGAGTTCCTAAATTCACGAAGATAGCAGTTCCATCAAATAATGAATGAACTATGTCATTAGTTTCTGTCGAAAAAGCTAACAAATAACTAAGATTATGCGCTGATTTTAGAGTAACACTAAACTAGATTTTAAACGTTACTTTTCCACTGCTGATTAGAAGATACATTAGCTAGATTACCAAGTCTTGCGGTGTTTTCCAAAATTGACTTTTTCAATGCCCACTGGCAATTACCTATTGAAGCCACACAAAAACGTTTGGTCTTCAATTTTTATAAGGGCTTGAACATGTTTACTAGGTTCCCGTTCGGGCTAAGTTTTTCAGCCAAAATATTTCAAAAAACCATGGCTATGCTATTCGGTCGTTCGAGCTGTTGTTTTAATTGCTTCTAAAAATATCAAAGATTGCATTCACAAGCAATACTCCACCATACTAAAGGAAACGGCTTTAAGGCTAATTTGGAAAAAAAAATTTCTAAATTAAAAAAACCCAATTTATTCGAATTATTGCACAGCCCGGCCCATGAGATGATCAAACTAGCCTGGTCGGTCAGCTGATTATAACTATTCGGCCCCAGTGATGTGGTTTTATTGTATTCATCAAAATTTAAAAAACAATACGATAGGATTAGACATAATTTTTAAAACGGCATGTATATAAGAAATGGATAAAATGTGATGTTTGTCAGAGTAAACTAAAATATCAATTGGCCCGAATAGGCTTAATTTCAATCCCGGCCAATCGGGGATCCGATAAAACACACTTTGGACATTTATCAGATCAACTCTATTCCCCGATGATATAACCAAAACCACCAACCTTAAAAAAAGGCATTTTATTTTAATTGGCTTAATTTAGTCAGCATGGTTGATAATCCACAAATATTTTTTAGGTACTGAAATACAAAATGTAGACAACAGGTATTCCGCGACCCCCAAAATTCAGTATACCACACACCAACGCCGGGTACTTGAGAAAGCCTTCAATGAGACACGGTATTTATCTCCAATTAAAAGAAAGAGACTTGCGCTGGATCTTAACTTAAGGGAAGAACAGGTTATACATATTTATGTTACAAATTTGTTGGATAAACAATTAGGTTATAAAAACAAGTTCTAGCTAGATTATGTAAAAGGTGGTTGAGAACATAGAAAAACATTTTCTCTTAAAGTTTACGTTGTTTGATTTAAAAAAAATCGTGTTTGTCACCAAACCTTTTTCCCAAATAAAAAACCTTATAGCTTTGCCTATTTTAACTCCAGTGGATGGCCTTAATGGGCTAAATAAGATTACAAACGCAGGTACATTAGGTTGTAAGGCCTAGGCTCTCATTTGAATTGGACGTCGACGTTTCGTTGACGGTCATTCATTCCACTACTAACCAGATGCTTAACTTTAGTCCAGAAAGCAACAAGACTTCGCGCTCTAGGACCGACCTCTTGCCCTCAAAATCTACCCCTACTTAAGCATTGATAAAACTTTTTCACAAAATGATAATTTAATTTTATATGATTATTGGTTAGGTCAAAAATTGGTTTCAAAATCGACGAACTAAGAGCAAAAAGTTATTGCATAACTATTCACACGCGGGCAATATTACAACATGTTATGAACCACCGAGGCAGGTGTTTGGGGAATTAGTTGGATCACCTCAACAATATAATTATCAATATATATACAATAACAACTAAAACTACAAAGTTTTGGACGATACTTTAGATTATAATTTTATTAAACACTAATTTTTTAGGTATTAGAGATTGCAATTTATCAATTAACCATGACGCATATAAATTTTGATTTAGTAATAGTAATAAATAGTATTTTAGTATAATATTTTATCGTCATCATAAGATAAATTATGGCAGTGCTCTTTTACTTTCACAAGGTACAAAATACTGAAATTTACGAACATGAAAGCGAAAATATAGCCTTTCATAATTAAATTAAATTTATAAAAAATAAAGTTAACCCATATAACTGCAAACATTTAATTTAATTCCATATTAAGTGCCCTTTCAAAATTTATACTTTTATTTGGCATACATAACCTAAGTGATTTAACAAAGGTGGTATGCCTTATTCTTATTTTTTAAATCCTAAATTATGAAAACTTTATAAAGTCATATAATTACATAGGCTGTAAATCAAATTAAGTAGTTTGGTTGACAAAAATAAGTTGCTATTTTTAAAAACTTCGTTTGGCAGCGGCTAGTCAAAAAAAAAGTTAAAAAAAAAGCGCATTTAAACATTAAGGTGGTTAGTAAAAAATTTAAGAAATTAAAATTTTTTAAATTTTGTTTGGCATATCATCCTAAAACTTACATTGATTCTCATTTTTTGATATTATCGTAAAAATTATTTTTTTTATTTAGAAATGTTTTTTTTTCCAATTTTGATATTAGTAATAGCAGCATCTTTTAGTATATAAAACAATGTCAATTTATTTTTAAGAGTTGTGTAATGATTTATTTGTTAAAAATTAATTTCCAAATTAAATATTGCCCAACTAGATATCCATGTTAAATCATCTTCGTATGCGAACTCGAAAAAAAAATTTTAGCAGTGCAATAATAATTTTTTAACAAAAATGGTTATATTTTCAATAATTAAAGCTGGCTTTTGCAAATTACCATTTTTTGGTACAATATTCAAACATTTTTAATGTTTTTATTTGTCACAAGCTTTTGCATTCGGTTACAATTTTTAATCCCATTATAGGCTCATATGCAATAAACTTAAATGGCTTAACATGTCGTAGGCTTGGTTTATAGGCTGCGGCTAATACTTTTTTCAAAATTGTAAAAAAAATATTTTAAAAAAAAATTTTTAGCGGCCAATATTAAAAAATGAGAATTTAGGTTTTTTGGTCGTTTTAGGATATGCCTAACAAAATATTTTAAAAAAAAAATTTAAATTTTTTTCACACTAGCCGCCTTCATGTTATTCAAATGCGTGCGATTTTTTTTCGTCAAAACTTTTTTTTCCACTAGCCGCAGCCATAAAGGCACAAGGCGCACCAAAGACGCGCATGCGCCTTAGCTGCTCGCCGTCAAGCTTGATGTATGCGAAACCCAGTTAGGTTTTGATTGGGCCTTAGTTGACACACTTTCTCTAGAAACCGTTTTTAAGCCGCATTTTTATGGTAAAATCATTGTTTAATAGGAGTTAAGATCAATCATAATTTCTTATATGAAACGAGGTTTGCCGTTATGGGAAATTTCAGTTAATAAACTGCTTAGTTTGGGGTTTCCAATAATTCAAGGTACAGTTATTGAAAAATTGCCTTAAGCAGATTTTTTTTGAACATGAAGCCTATTATTTTGTAAATTATAGTGCACCCGGAAAGGTCAAATTATAAAAATACATTTACAAATTTATTATTTGGGACTAATAAAAAATATTTTGGACTTAATAAATATCAAATTTAAACAAATAAAAAATTATTTTTAAAGTTACACAATTTGGCAGGGCAAACAATGCCTTGATTTCAAAATAATATTTGAAGAGGCCATTTAAGGACAAAACTTTTGATATGTAAGGTATTTCAATGGTTACTGACTAATTTTATTGTACCTTATAAAAGTTTGGTTAAACATCAGCCAGCATCAATACTATACAATGTTGTTAAAATTATAACTTTTGGGTTAAATAATAGTATGAAGTAAAAGATTTAATACAACTTTCTCACCTGTTATCAAACCGTTAAAAAAAACAAGACATCTATGCACGGACTTGAACCCCCATTCTCCTACATGTAGGTCTGCCACTAAGACTACACATTGCATTATATATTAATTATGTAATTAATATAATTTAGTTAATGAAATAATAATGATAATTAAAAAAGATTATTTAAAGGCTTTATAAGCATCAGCAAATCAAACATAAACAAGATTTAAGTAAAATTTAATTGAACTTACTTAAAATAACTAATTTTATTATTTCACTAAAATTGAGGAGCCAAGTGGGGCTTAAAAATTATAAATGCAAAAAAAAATTTCTGAAAAACTTTCTTTCTTACCTCACTAACCACAAGTTGTAATGTTCAGTACAATTTTTTTTAAATTAGCCTTTGTTATAAAGGTCAAACCAGGTATAGTTATTTATTTATAGCAGGTGTGCAAATGCAAATTTAAAAATGCCAATAAGGTGAATATTTAATATTTATATATTCTAATATGAACCCACTCAAAAAAATTTAAGTTGAGGATTAAACTAATCATATGGTTACAATCAAAAATAAATTTATTGTATTTTGTAAGCTCTGAAATTGTTTAAATATCATCATACAAAAATTGTTTAATTTCATTTTTAAATCTTGATTTTTGTACTTATAAATATATAGCCAAAATTCTTTTCAATGCTTTGTTTTTGGTCATTAAAAAATTCTATACAACATTAAAAAAAATTTCAGGTCTGATATTTTATAAATATATAAAGACTGTTAAATTTTAGTTTAAACATCTTATAGATTAAAAAAACATTTATTGAACACACAACATGTAAATTATTTATAAAAGATTTATTGGCATCAATTTTTTCAAGTTCTATTACACAGATGGTGATTGTCACAAAATCTGGGTTTACCTCTAGGATAATTTAGTTAATTGTAGTAAATAATTTATTCAGCTTTTTTATAAACCTAAATATACCACTTGGAGTTTTAAAAGTTAAGAGCAATCTGAATTTTAGAAACAAATTAAACATATTGAAAATCAAAACCATTGGTTAAAGAAAATTTTCATCCTTTACAAATAACCATCATTCTAATATTAATCAAAAAAACCATACATATAAAAACAAGCCCATGAATAACTTTCAAAAACATTGATTGCCCTAGTCCTATTGCAAGAAACTGAGTCTAGTTCTGGTAAGTTATAGCTTATCATTTTTAAACTTGTTGTGGCATAAATTATGATTTGTATGTTTCTATGATTATTCATCTTTAATTAGGCCATATTTTTGGAAAAATTAAATTTAACAAACAGAATACATAATATTTTTATAATGAATGATAGAAAAAAAATTTTATCAAGATAAAAATATGGACATATCCAGGGTATTATTGGGAGGTAATGTCAGATTATTGGTTATAGAGCATAACCAAAAATTATAATAACCTGTAACTTTAAATATTGGGTGCAGAAAAAATGTTAAATATTTTAAAATTTTGATCATAATATAGGAAGGTATAAATTATCAGTTTAAATTGTAAAACAATAATTTCCCATTCCAATCAAAATCAAAGAAATTAAACTTATTAAATAATTAAAACTAATAAAATATTAAGAATTTTATAAACAAAAAATGATGTAAACCTAGGTGTTATATGTAATAAATATAACAATTTAAACATACTTTTTATTAGTTATAACAATGTGGAAATAAAAAATAACACATCGCAGATAGAATATTAATGTAAACACATTCGTTAAAACATTTATATTTATTTGCATATAAATTATTCATACACGTGGTAAATATTGAACATCCACTAACATAGGCAATTAATCGTACTGAAACATAAAATGTATATAATTATACCTTAACAAAACACATGTCTTTGGCATACTGTTTAAAACATCTCCTGCACAAAAATAAATGATATTTTCGGATTAGTCCGTGTGTGTTATTGCACACTCTGCAACAACGAGAGCCGGGGCCATATTTCCTAGGGTGGCTATACCATATAGCATTTAGTCCCATTTTTTAGTGTGTTAGTGGTAGAAGGGAAATAATTTAGTAGATTCACAAGGAAAAACACATGTTTAATCTTGTCCAATTTCACTAAACATATTAATTATAAATTATATATATTAATACCATTAAATTAAACAATATTAATTAAAGCAAAAATAAATAGTGGATAAAGTTGGAGGTAAATTAAAAATATAGGTATGAAGGATTTTATTTTAATTTAAATTTAAAATTACATAAAATTAGCCTAAATATTTAATGCCCCAAAATAAATTTATTAAAAAATATGTGTTGCGTTTTTATACATAAAACAAAATAACTTAATTGATATTTTTTTTTACTAAAATCTTATAATTAGCCCTAAAAAAAACTTATAGTTTTTATACCAAAATCTTCAAAATTCGATTTCGCATTTTTACAAACAAGAATCTATCTTTGTTCTTTAGGATCTATGATTGTACAATATCATAAAACATGTTTTGCGGTTTTTCCAATAATTTTTATTATCATTTTTCTTCACTCCATTATACAGGCATCGAGCAAATAGACACCTGTTTGTGCACACACGTACCTAGACAATCTTTACGTGTCATATAATAGTGTGAGTAAATAATCCAATTTTGCCCTTGAGTTACAAAATAAATGTATTTATATAACCAGGCGATTAAGTAAACAATTTTAATCAAATCTTAAAACCATAAAATTTTTATTTTATTTTTAATGCAATAATGTACTTAAAAACTATATTTCTCATGCAATAACCCGCGATTAGCACTGCGGGGTCCATATAGACCCCAGCACATTTTGAATTTGGAATATTTTCAAAAATATAATATAATATGGGTCAAATTTTTATGACTATTTTTTAAATATATAATAAACAATAGTAATTATAATTTAGTATAAATCTAATAAGAAAATTTGCTTAAAAATTAGAAACTCTATTGGGTTTCGCGTAGACCCAACGCTATCAATTTCACTGTGGAAAACCATGATATGCATTAGTGTAAACTTAAAAAAACTACAAGCTTTTTTAGGGTTTTTTTTTAATAGTTTTACAATTAAGTATATAAAATGTTTGTATTTTATAATAATAATAATAATAATAATAATAATAATAATAATAATAATAATAATAATAATAATAATAATAATAATAATAATAATAATAATAATAATAATAATAATAATAATAATAATAATAATAATAATAATAATAATAATAATAATAATAATAATAATAATAATAATAATAATAATAATAATAATAATAATAATAATAATAATAATAATAATAATAATAATAATAATAATAATAATAATAATAATAATAATAATAATAATAATAATAATAATAATAATAATAATAATAATAATAATAATAATAATAATAATAATAATAATAATAATAATAATAATAATAATAATAATAATAATAATAATAATAATAATAATAATAATAATAATAATAATAATAATAATAATAATAATAATAATAATAATAATAATAATAATAATTTTTTTTTCTTTATAAGGGCACGTGCAAAGTGAGTTTTTATTTTCGTACAATTTTTAAAATTCTAAAAATTTTAAAAATTTTATTTTTTTTAAATTTGAAAATTTTTTATTTCAGAAAAAGCATTTTATGTACATATACCAAATTTGGCAACTTTTTAAAAATTGTTTTATTACAAAATAACATTTTCCAAAACTTTTAGAATTTCACGAAAATAAGAACTCACTTTGCACGTGCCCTAATATATCTAGTTTAAAAGTAAATAATAGTCATAAATAATTTTTTATTTTAAAATATTTTTTTTCATAAATCTTTTTAAAAATAATTCACTAGACCTAAAAACACAATTTGATTTATAATATTAATACGTTTAGTTTATTGACAAGATATTTAATGTAATATAGGAAGATAAAAAATTTCCATTTTTCAGATTTTTTTCTATTTTGTATTAAATAATAAATATTCATTGTTAATAACATATGATAATTTATGATTAAAGAACACGTATTTTTCTTTTAAATAATGAAAAAATAAAGTTTATAGCTTTTAAACTCCTGAAGGTAGAGGTTTATAATTGGGGTCCGTATGAACTCCACTGTAGCATTCGCGTTACAAATTTCTCACCCTAGCATTCGCGGGTGAATCGCAAAAAATCAATTTTGCTAAATATTTCTATTTTTTGATAGTACATTAGGTGGGTCCTGTTTAAATATATATTCAAAGAACGTAGTATTTAACTGTGTTCTATCGAATTCATAGACCTCTAACAACATTGACTATAATTTATTGAACTGTGTTATAAAAAGTAATTTTGTAGTTGGCTTAACTGTCAAACCAGATGAGAATAATTATGTGTCTGCCTAAATTGTAATTAAAAAAAAACTACAAATAAGATTCAAAGACTAAAAAAAACATTTATTTTAGCCATAAAAATTACAGCCAGGTTTGTGAAAAAGGGTTTTTATAATTTTTCATGTATTTTTTCAAATACCCCACGAGTATGTGGGCGTAATAAAATTTTGAGTAATTTTCCTGCTTAACAAAAAGTGCATATTAAAAAAAAACTTTTTTATTGGAAAGTTCGCCAGCACCAGCCATTTATACATAATTTAAAAAACAGAATTTATTAAATGTTTTTGGCATATATATTTACGATCGGTAAAGTCCGATTCAGCGAATTAGCTCACCGGTGGGGATTTTTTATATAGAAAAATCGGCTCTTTAGTAAATTTAAATTAGAGAAAACCTAACCTCTTTTAGATTTTAAAGTAAAAAGAGGAGTTAAACGGACAAGAAAGAGCAATTTATTTTAATTAAAACACTAGAATATGTGACCCGGCTTCGCCCGGGATATCTCTTTATTATTGCATGCTTATTAACGCATTACCCTAACTCAAATACTTTGCCCATTACTCGACCAATAACTTAATGAGGCTAAAAATTTTATGGAAAATAAAGGTGAGTATATTTAATATTCATCAATAAAAAATAAGGTAATTTACTAAATAAAAAATTCGAAACCGCACCTTAAAGAACGAATATTATGGATATTTGGAGTTTTGGCATGGAGATTATAAATTTATATTATCAAAGTGTCGCTCAACTTTACTTTAAGGAATTTGAGGTTTGAAAATTTGAATACGCTCTATTTTTGATAAATTTTGGCTTAATTGAGCGAAGTTTTAAGCAAGCCTACAATAAATTTCACAAACTTTCATTTAAAAAGCTGATGTTTCTCATTAAAAAATGGTCATTTCTGGACTTTCAAACGTTAATATCTTAAAAACTATAAGCGAGCGACAATTTCTAACAAAAAATTCGGGATTTTCAGGGCAATAATGACCTAGAAAAAATTATTTTATAGTCAGAATTTTGAGATAATCGAACTCGAGTAAAAAAAACCAATTTTTTGAAAAGTTATAAAATATCGTATTTTAATAATGGAAGTAGCTAGAGGTCTGAAATTTTTCACGTGCATTAATAGGATTATACTTGATAAAGAATAAAAATTTCAATAATATTTTTTGACAAAGTGGAACAAAGATAATTGCAAATTAGTTAAGAAAGATGAGATACATAAAATTATAGCAAGCAATTTAAGAATACAGTTGAAAAATAATTTGTCAAAGGAAAAAAATGTTATTATTTGGGTATAAATATCAAAAATATTTTTAAAATGAATAGGATTATATCTAATATTCAAAATTTTAAATAAAATATCTTGAAAACACTCCTGTTTTAATCTTTTTTTAAATTTCTAGTTATATCTTAAAATGAAAATCATACCTATAATATGCAGTAAATGGGCCAAATTTACAATAAAAAGTTTATACTAAAAAACATCAATATCAAACTGAAAAAAATTCTATAAATAATTAAATATAATTTCATTAATATTTATTATATAAAAAGGATAATGTGTAAAATTTTAGTTATTTCCAGTTGCTTTAATGAAGATGAAAGATGGAAATAAAAATTACAATAATTTATATTTTCTGTCAAAAAGTTAAATATAGAATAATTTTAAGTGCTATTTATAATGTTTATCACAAACTATTTGCTATATAGCATCAAAAATATTTAATCAAAAAAAACTAAATGCAGAGATAGCTTTAAATTTAAGATTAACTACTTTATAAAATTACAAAGGTAAGAATGTACCTGGCCAGACTTTGGTGACAATGATTTTAATATTTCATTCTAAAAAAATAATAGATATGAATTGGTCATTTCTGGACTTTCAAACGTAATATCCTAAAAACTATAAACGAGCGACAATTTTTAATAGAAAATTCGGGATTTTCAGGGCAATATTGACCTAGAAAAATTCTCTTTAACAACTTTGATTTGGGGTCGTTGTATTAGGAATTAGTCTATAATTTAAAATTGGTTGTGTCTATCTAACATACGAAATTTAGAAATCATATGGTATTTGAAATTAAAAATATAAAATATTAAAATATAAAACTATAATTAATATAAAAGATAATATTGATAAACATGTTAAATAAAAAGAATATGTATTACCGTTAATTATATTTCTTGGCTATTATAGTGAAATTTCTTATAATGTACGTTTTATGTAACTTTCGGTACCTGATGCATTACTCGGCTCCTATATACTCTAAGAGGCTGAAATCTGCATTGAATTTCAAGTAAACATTCTTAAATAAGCTATTAAAATTTGAAAGTATTTTATAATCAAAATTTTGAAATAATAGAACTCGAGTAAAAAAACCCAATTTTTTTGAAAAGTTTTAAAATATAGTATCTTAATAATGGAAGTAGCTAGAGGTCTGAAATTTTCACGTGCATTAATAGGATAATACTTAATATGGAGTAAAAATTTCAAAAATATTTTTTAATTATTTTGGGCGTAAAACGTTTTTTTCGTTTTAATTAAGAAATATGCACACCTCGTGGATAAAAACAAAAAATTTGCCATCCCAGACACCTTTTACACAAACGATTTTTTTTGTCGATTTTGAACGGTAATCACCAAACCTCGGGATTTTCATTTCTTATAATATAGATAACGGAAGTAGCTAGAGGTCTGAAATTTTTGTGCATTAATAGGGATATACTTAATATAGAGTAAAATTTTCAAAAATATTTTCCAATTATTTTGGTCGTAAAACGTTTTTTTCGTTTTAATAAAAAAATATGCACACCTCGTGGATAAAAACAAAAAATTTGCCATCTCAGACACCTTTTACACAAACGATTTTTTTTCGTGGATTTTGAACGGTAAACAAAAAACCTCGAAAATTTTACCAAAAATTTATACCTATGGTCTTAGCCAAAAATGTCAAAGGTAATAAAATTAGGTTTGACTTTATAATAATAATCTAATTTGCTTTTCTATACGAATTGACATAAGGACGGCCCGGTGCCTCTGAAATTTAAAACGGACTGAGTGGGCCGGGCCCGCCTTGAAAAATATGGGCCTGTTAGTTTTTTGAATCTTCGCCTTATTTTTTTTACTATTATTAACAAAAACTTAGAATAATAAATTTATTTACACGATGAGGGGCATTACTTCTACATTTTGTAATTTATTTAAAATTTTAAAGTCAAATATTTTGTAGCTTGTAATTTAAAATTTTCGGATCGTAATTGTAAAATTTTAAAATAAAAAACCAAATTTAAGGCTACCAGGCCTAAATTAAAAAAAAGACAGGCGCACCCATCTAGATAATCACAGGCCGGTTTGAATATATGTTATGACACCTAAAAAGTGTCTTTCGAATTTTAAGGCCCCATATACATTTGAGATAAATTGGTACAATCTCCTTTTTTGAATTTTTGTGGCTACCTTTATCTATATTTTTCGTGTCTGTGGTTAAACTTGTAACAAAAATTTAATATCGTATTTTCAAGCCTATTAAAATTTTTCTGACCCAATCTATAGGATGGCCAATAAACACGGTCGATATTCAAACAAAATTTAGCGGGGTTAGAGGATTTTGAATTATTAATATTTTGATAACTATTTAATCCTTTTTATTATCTCAGATTTTTTTCTAATTTGTATCAAATAAAATTTGCATTTTTTTATGATAACTTATATTAGTCTATAATTAAACACGTATTTCTCTTCAAAATAATAAAAAAATAAAGATTATAGCTTTTAACTCATGAATAAAACTCATGAAGTTATAGAGGTTAAAAATTGGGGTGACCCCACCATAGCATTAGCGTTACAAATTTCTCACCCTACCATTCGCGTGTTAAATGAAAAATATATCAAACACCTCTACACCTTAATAAATTTAACTAAGTTTAAGCAGGGGCGTATGCAGAAACTTTTCTAAAGGGGGGCAAGAAATTTTTTTGGAGGAAAGGAACTACAAATTTAATTTTAATGTTGATATTTTATTTGCAAAATTAATTAATAAGGCTTAATATTTTTCAAAAAATAGCAATTTTATTGATTTTTGTTCTCTTTTATATGTTTAATATTTAAATTCAACCGCAAAATACATCATAAAAATTAAAAAAAACTTCTAAATGGAATTGCCCCCTTTTGACAACCCCTAAATACGCCCCCGAAGGTAAGGTTAATAGTTAAAAAATTTAACTATAATTGTAAATTAATTGAGTTATCGATATTTTTTCGCCTACCTGATTTTACCTAAATTTCAATTTTAAAATTAAATAAAAATATATTGATTTGTGACATGTTTTTCGGCCCCAAAAAGTCACTTTTGTCATATTTTGCCTTTTAAACGTTTTAAAAATTTACTTTGATATGTTAAAAACCAAATTTGAACATGTATTAATTAAATAAATTAAAAATTCTTTTAATTTTTTACCTGTTTATATCAAAAAAATATGCGATAACTCTATATGTTGTAGTGCATTATAGGCGATTCAGGGATTTCACTCTGTAACATTAGGCACACGGTGGCCTTTTGTTAGAATTTAAGGGGAAATAATTTTTGTAATTTATACTTTACGATTAAAATCAATACAAAAGATGATGTGTTACATTTAGCAATTTTAATATGACAACATTTACAATATAATTTTAATGATTAACCTAAGAATAGATAGATACATTAGTAAAAAAAACTTTATTTATTTATATTAATTAATTATATTTAGGTATTTAGCAATTTGCATTTATACGAAATGAATACAGTGGCAAACACTCAATGCGGCATTACACTATGCTATGACTCAATGCCCTAAAACACATACACTTTAACAAATCTAATCTGATCAAAAACGGGCCCCGCAAAGCATCTTCCGAAAATTAAAGCGATTTATACTTATTTTGATATCAATTACATGGTTATTCCTCATATATTTTAGGCTTAAATCCGTAAAAATGTTTGATAACTCATACAAAAAATTTTATGGTCTGAACTTAAAAATAGGTATTAGCGTTGATTATTTCTTTTTATCCTTGTATGGAACCTTAATCCTTGCAATTTTACATATGCGCTAATCATTTATAATAATTAAATGATTTTAGAAATTCTGTTTTTCTTTAACTTAGAATTGTCGATATGTTTTATATATAGAAATTATATTTATTTTATTTCTGGCGATAATAATATATATACATAAATATCAAAATAAATTATAAAAAAAAATGTGCATTTGAAAGTGTTTTTAAAACACCAAAATTGCTAATTATGTTAATATGCCAATAATTCTTTCAGCTAAAAATTAGTTTAAATCAATAACAATTATATAAAACTTTTGATATTTAATACAAAAAAACAGCTATATCAGGGGCGTATTGAGGGGGTGGCAAAAGGGGGATTGCTCCCCTTTAGAATTTTTTTTAAATTTTTATAATGTAACCAGCGGTTGAACTTATATAAACATATAAAAGGGAATAGAAATCAATATAATTGCTTTTTTTTGAAAAATATACAGCCTTATAAAATAATTTTGCAAATAAAATATCAATATTAAAATTAAATTTGTAGTTCCTTTCCTCCATATAAATTTCTTGCCCCCTTTAAAAAAGTTTCTGCATACGCCCCTGCGTTATATACATTAGCTAGGGCTCGGCCCAAAAACTATAATTTGTTTTTGTTAAAATCAAACGCAGGGTCAAACAAAAATTTTTAGGCAAACAAATATAAAATTGTTCATTAATTTTTTGATTAAAAAAAAAATAATGGATTTTAATTGATAAATTCTCCTGTCCAAATTATTCATTTTATTGATCGACATGACAATGACTGAAATTGAAGAAATAATCGCAGGTATAAATTTTTTATGTTTCCCTATTAATCATTAAAGTACTTAGATATTTACAACAAAAAAACAATATTTTAGAGGAATTAATGAGAATTTAGATGGGATATTGCATACAGATAGATAATTTTAAATATATAATGTAAATGCCTGTAAAAGATTTTCAAAAGAAGAACAAACTAAAAGTAATAAGAAACATTAGTGAATTTTGTATAAAAACACACAAGGATGGATAAGATATTTGTATCAAACTCCTTGTTCACAGAGCACTTCATAAAATTTCACAATCTGCTAAGATGTCATTTAGCTACAAATATATTAAAATGGCCCATTTTCAAAGCATTTTAAACTAAATTTGAATAAAAATGTAGAGTCAGCCTTAACTAGGAATAAAGAACTTTTCGAAATATAAATATTACAATAATCACTTTTTTAGTTTAGATTTTTTATTATATAGTGCATTACCTCTTATTTAAATGTTCACATATCGAGAAATTCTAACTTGGTTATTTTTAAAGATTACTGCAAAAATAGGTCCATTTTATATCCATTTACCTTTTTTCTAACCATCATATATTTTAGGCTAAATAAAAAAAATTTAAATTAATTTTTATAAAATCAATCTCCTATTTTAATTTTTTTAAATATTAAGACCACTTTCAACGTGAGTTCTATTGAGAAAATTTAAAAAATTCGGAAAAATTTTTAAGATTATATATTTTTTTTTAAATTTATTTAAAATTTTATACAAATATTTTATGGGCTTAAAACAATTAACTTGTTAAAAGATGACAAAATTAATTTTAAACAAATTTAAATTAAAACAGTATAATTTAAAACTTAGCCTAACCAAAAACTCAAATAGGTGGCGTTGAGATGCGGATTTCAATGCTTTATAACCATAATTTACGTAAACTTTTTTGCAAAATAAGAAGTTTTAATAGGCAAGCAGCCTAACATGGTGAAAAAAATACATTTTAAGGTCAAAAAATAAAAGTTTGTCAAAATCAAAATTTAATAACAAATACAAATTTAAGGTCAAAAACGAAAACAGCTTTGCTAAAAAATACCAACAAGAACAAATAAAATGTTAAAAAACAAAAACAACGTTGACAAAAACCTAACACAAACATAAACTAGTTTCAAAAACCAAAATAATTGTTTCTGATTGTCAAACCCTAACTGGCACAATATGCATATTAAAAATAACATCCTGCTATTTTAGGCTAACCTTGAATGACATTAATAGCATAAAGGAATATTTGGTGGGCGAGTATTTTGCGGGTTAATTGGCAATTCCATTATAAAGGATGTGCCTTAAATTTCATGTCATTCAAATAACAAGATACCCCCTAATTAAGAATCAGTGTTTACTAAGTACGTAAGCTTGACCGGCCCCGGACCAGTTAACGGGTCGGAAGGTTTACTACAAATATTTTGAATTAGGATGGACATCTTAGATATTTTAACTTTTTAATATTCATGCATTTGGGCAAAAAACTTTTTTACCTTCTAACCTATTGCCTTATATTTGAATAAAATTGAATTAATTTTATACCAATTAACGTTAAAAATTTTTAAAAAATTGGACAAACATCGTTTACACCAATTTTTTGGCACCTAGTTGTTGAAAATGCGCTTTTGAACAAACGTAGTTTTACCAAGGGCTTATTCATTATATATAAGAGAGCTAAATAACATCTATTAGGTCCCTAACAAATTGTAAGAACAATTATAATGAGCTCAATGTTACAAGATTTTTCTGATTTTGGTGAATGTTATAATTCTTAATCCGTTAAAAACATGAGAGCATTAAAGCCAAAAAATCATTTTTTAATTACCTACATAAAAGAGAAGCAGTTCCGCACGGGTGTAAATAGAAAATTGAACACTATTAACAATTTACAACCCACCATCCCCTAATTCTTTTAGCAGGCTTGGTTAAAAAGTGTCACCTTATTTATATAAATAATTAAAATAATAATTATGAATTTATATTGCCTAATGTGTTTATAAAATTACTCCATTTCATATTGTTTTTACAATATTCAATACACCCAAACTAGATCCATCATTTTGAAATTATACACATATGCTAAAACAGCTTCGCAAAAACGGTTGTCCATTGAAAAAAAATTAAAATACAGGAAAAAGCCTAAGGACATTAATTATCATAATCTTTATATGACCTATTAATGGAGTTAAATATTCGGGGGTGAAGGGTTAGAAGTTAGAATGTTAGCTTGTTCGTCAGGACTGCAAATAAATTTGAGATTTAACCTATAAGGAGATGTATCAAAAACCTAATTTAGAGGTAGAAGGGAGTTATCTTGGGAAGAGAAAGATTTGTTATTTATCAGCAGACCAGACCGACTTGGAAATGATAAGCCATATAAAAATTTAGATTTCGTCGACGTTGATTGATTAAAGAGGTTTTATAAATTTAGATTTATATTATTTGCACGTAGAAGGCCTCGGAAAATGCACGTTTTAATTCTAAAATCTATTCAAGGACAATATCTCATGATTGCATGGGGTCAAGTTATCGATTTCTAATTAGGTTGCACACTTCTTCCCTGTAATACGGGTTAAATATGAAGTTTAGGTAAAACGTTGAACTTATGTATATGAATTCCATGATGTTGAGGATGGTATAAATGTAAAGCAGGAGTTCTAGGCTGTAATGCGGAATAAGGAAATCCATGATCATTTGTATGACTGAGACGGGCATCATGAATATCACAAATTCGATCGTGAGTATGAGTAACGTGAGTTTTTGGGCCTCAGTGATTTTAATCATTTTGTGGCGGGTATGTCGGGACAGGCTTTCGGCGTCTGTGATGCCTGCTACATTGGTAGCAGATGGAGAAACTTTTGAGGATAACCCAAAAAACTTCCTGAAATATGCCTTAAGAGCTCGCAAAAATTTTTGGAGCAGTGATTCATGGACCTCTAAATTCCCATGACCGGACGCCCTAGTACTCCCCAAGTTTTGTACCAGGTGACCGCGAATCACAATGGTCAGAAATTTTGAAACAACGATTATTATGAAGGGAAGAATTTTGGTACACATTTCCCTCAAAAATTGGTAGGCGATCCATAACTTTTTTGTTACGCGGCCCCCAGGTGAGAATATCACGTAACTGTAATACTGCTGTCCTTCCACCTTTAACTGTTCGGCATCGTAGACATCTGTAAGATTGTTCCATTGCACGCTACTGTTGGTAGTATAGTTGTGAGACGTTGACATATTATTTGCATCATAAAGTTCAGTTTGATTTTCGAACATGAGTTGAGGGTCGCGGCCAGAACCAAGGTGTAACAGGCTCGGGCATTCCTTAATTTGGACCAAGACTCTCCACTTGAATGTCGGGATGTACCATACGATAGAATAAATCAAGGTACTTATCATAGCGGCCCGTACATTGCGGGCCGTCATAATGTCGCGGTACTTTAGCGGGTATTTTACGGCGATCATTTGACTGGCAAAGTACATTACGTAGATGAGGAAACCCCAAACCACGAAGGGTTTAACGATAGGGTTGTGCATGCTCGCGTTATAAATGTTCCATGCTTTGCCGTACCACACGCGTTTATGGGCCAAGTCTTGGTTCCCGAAGTATTCCATGATAGGTGAAACTATGAGCGTCAACGAGTTGAATAGGTTAATTAGGTAAAAGTATTTCATGAAATACACATTGTAATTCGTTCCCCGACCTTTACTTTTTCGACGGCTAGGGGCAAAATCCTTAGTCGGGGATGCGTGCGATTGCGAATGGCCTAAAACGCGGCCAATAAAAGATTTTTCCAAGGCTCCCTGAGTAGGACGGAGTTGATCAGGCCGGGCTGTAGGTATCCCATGCGTATCATCTTCCCCAGTTATATCGCGAGAATGCTCGAACCTCGAAGTGTCTCCGGGATGCGTTGTAATAGTAGAATTTCCAGATTTGGGGGCGCGGTTGAATCTTTAATTATTGATTAGAAAAAATATAGCATTTTGATTTATTAATCTAGCGTCATCTAAAAAAACATTTTCAATGTTCGTGAAAAAGAAATTAAATTAACTTAGAGCTTAAAGTCGACTTCTAATCATATTTGATATTCTCGCCATGATTTAAATTTGTATTTTTTTACAATCACTACTATGTATATACATTCGCCAATTTATAATTTAGGTCATTCCCAAGAAACACGATTTTTGTAATTAAAATTTCATAAACGTCTTACCTTATAGTGAGGTAAAGGCCCAAGCTATTTCCAGTAACTCCTAGCACCAAAACAATCAACCCAGCAATTTGGTATATATGAGCAAATTCCCTTTGCCCGTCAGCAATTTCAGCCAAATTTCGACATCCTGTTCGGGTCCGAATCTCCCGATCAAAATTTGCCATTAGGTTATCACTCATAATTTAGATAGTAAAAATATTTTGCAGATTTTTTATCGGCTAGAGATAAATACCTGAGACCGAAATGACAGAATGACGCCAAATTCACGCGATACTTTTGTATACAGATAAGTCTAAGGCCATTGTTATTTATGTATAGATTCAATAATTTTTGACTAATCAGAATTTTGTTCCTCCTTTGATATCCAATCCCTAATAATGTACGTAATGAAAGAGGATTTTGTGAAAAGGTATGATGGAGGAAGGAAGTGTTTTATATTTTAATAAGTGTGGTCTGTCATTAAAGAGTTAGGAGAAGACCGTTGAATTTTAATTGGGTAGATTTTGACATTTTTTTTTGAAATATAAGGTATTTTATACCTGTTGATTCAGGTGGTACGAAGCACGGATGTTTAAAAATTTGTGCTGTCTCATGGAACAACAAAACAGTACTACGTAAGCATAATTATTTAATGATACAACCTGGTACTTATGAAAAACAAATATGATGTAAAGTTATTAATTTTTAAGTGATGGGAGACCCGAATTTTTCTTAAATTTCTGTCTATATAAACGTTAGCCAGCGTCAACAAGACATCGTTTCATCGATTTTAACAAAACTCTAAAATCACATTAAGTTTTGTTAATTTATTGAATGTTAATAATTAATTTATGATGATCTCATGATGCTTGTACCAGCTTATGTTTTTAAAATGCAATTTGTTTCCCTAAAACCTTAATAAAATATAGAATTAAGGTAAACAATATTTATAACTAAATTTACCCATAAAATCATTTATAATTTTCTACTTTCACAGTTAATTTCAACCCCACCTACCCACGCCCCCCCCCCCCCCACTGACACCCCGTTTTCGTCTAAATATGGGCTTCTACACAATCATGTATGCTATGATTTAATGTCGACTCGAGACCTTTTCTTTCACTGTCCCAACGATATTAAGTCATACATTGAAAATACATATACTTCTTTTGGGTGTGTCTCTAAAGTGTAAAACGAATTCTTGTAACGATTTTATTATGGTAGCTGTTTTTGAACCAAAATTAAAAATGCTAAATTTATTACGCGGATAATTATATATAAAATAATGTAATTTTCCAATAAACCGCTTTCCTCTCTATTTTTTTTTTAGTAGAATTTTACACCAATCTATTTAACTTAAGGTAGAGTTAATTTTGGGCCTACAACCAAAACGACTTAAATCAACTGTTTAGCCGGCCATATTTTGAAGGGTCTATACCAAAATGAGAGTAGGATAATATCGATCAAACAGGCCCTGTATATGACCTTAATCAAAATTACTTACTTCTTAAAAGTCTATTATATATAAGATATATAAACAAACTCCTAAGGATCGGAGGCCGCAATCAGGACCAGTACTTGGCACATGACCTTTATACAAAAATTTTAAGCCCCAAAGGCGTGTTTTTTTATAGTTTAGTATGAAAACCTACAAAATATACTCTGGGGGTACCCATATAAATAGGCCCAATTGGTTGTCACGCAGGTCTCGTAACCTCGATAAACTGCCTTAACGAGTCCTATGTTTTTAAAAATGCATTTATATTTGTAATGTAGGACATTACGCGATTTAGGCATTCGATCGAATGTTAAAAAATAGGGTAAAATTTCAATTTTATATTATATTGTGTTAAACACCAAAAGTATTTTGTTCAGTAATTTAAGATAGTTCAACAATTGAAATGTGACAATAATGACTATTTGATTTTAAAATTTTAGGAAATGTAATTAAATAAAAAGGAGCATTATATTTGCAGTGCGAAATAGACACAGCACTCTTTTTTAAGCATGACAAAACGCTTTCTCCATTAGGGCAACGACTGTTGTTATTGACTTAATGCCCTACAACATATGCACCATACATTTGATTATTTATAATTAAGCTAGATTATTTTTATACACCAAATGTGTAGAAACACTTATGATATTAAACTTTTAGTCGAGTCGTTCATGACAAAATATAAAAGATTTTTAAATAATATTTATATGTAAAGGTTCAAATTAAAAGTCAAAGCCTTCTTAAATCGAGTCTTAATCACAAAAATGGGTGGTGGAATTGGGATTGATTTCCTTAATGGCAGACTTTTATTAAATTTTGGACATAGGAAGAAGTTCATCTTTTTTGTTTGAAATTATAAGGGTGCTCTAAATCTTGTTTATCTTTATTTTGGGGATCAAAGAAAACTTTTTTTTTTTACTTTATTAATAAAAAGTTAAATGAAACTACCACCGTTATGGACTTTTATCGAAACAATTTTGTATAAAAAAACATTATGGATTAAAGTTAAAGCGGACAGTTTTAAAGTTTTTGTATATATTGAAAATTTTTGCACTATTTATCAGGCGCTCATGCATTGTCTATTAATATTTCATTTTTTTTTATTAGCCCGTAATTTTTTTATTTATCTTTTTAAATAAAACAGGACGATTTGTTAAATTTTTTAGATTATGTTTTTATTTACTAATGTTTATACCAAAAAATCAATAATACTTTTTAAAAATTCGCTCTGACTAATCTTAAATCAATTTTATTAATAGTTAGCATGATTATAGAGGCCATATTTATTGGGCATACACATTAACAATCTGCATTAAAAATGTAATTAACTCTTTGGTAAAAAAGCCTCTTTTTATTATTTTATATTATATTATGATTGTGATATATGAATTTTTACCAAAATTAAATTTTAAAACCTATCTCAAGCAGGATATAGCCATTAATATAGAACTGATTTAATTGCTTGATTATTTATTAACAAATCAAAATCTCATGTTTAGATAATATGTAATTAGTCAAGCTGTATAAAGATAAAAACAGGCGATTAATTGTAATAGACGAAATTTAATATTATAGAATATAATAATATCAATGTGCCAAAGGTAAATATATCATATATTGAAGCAGCATTAAGTGGAGCTAATTAAATATATTTCGAAGCAACAAGCAGTTAGCTCTGAATATAGAATATTTAGTTATAACAATTTTAAAAATAATTTAGAGAATTTTTTTAAACAAAATTGTTTTAAAATTATATTTATAGATTAATATATTGAATAAACAAATAAAAGGCTCCAAAATATGTATATGATTAAATTTTAAAATCAGCACCAAAAATATTAGAATAATAGTTTTTAAATAATTTCAAAAAATAAACTTCTTAAAATTTTAAAGATACAAATTAAAGAAAAATTTAGTTTTAAAAGCGCCTATATGCAGAACTAATGTTTTTGTTATAATCTATACATATATGTATTCATTTTTTATACCAAATATAATTTATTTGATAGGGGCATTTAAAGCTTATTTTTTTTTAATTTAATGTTAAAAAAATTTTTAAGCGCTACAAATTAAAAAAAAATTGTTGAAATTTATTACCTATAGTTTATGTTTATATGTATTTAGAGATAAATTTAATGAAATTTCTAAATATACAAAGCAATTACGCCAGGTGTGTAGAAAAACAAGCGTTAGTATTTTTTGATATAAAAATTAATTTTTAATTTTAAATAAATGATATTTTTGGAAATAAAAACTATTCGAACAAAACTATTTTTTTTAGTCCTGCATGTAATGCAATAATATTCCAAAAACAATTTTTTTTTAAATCACTTCCCGTTCGTTTGGATAAACAAACTTTAAAAAAAAGCTCAAATGTAAAAATCGAGAATTTTGGTAATTGTGATAATAAAATAAAACAAGTCGTAAAATATAATTTTGTTTAAACAATAAAATTTATTTTCTATTAATTTTAGCAATATTAGATCCTATGAAACAAAATTTTTTATCTTGTATTTCATTATTTTATTTGAATGAACCCCAAAAAAAATTTAAAATACACATGTTTTTATTTAAAATAGTTATTAACAGATGGGATAGCAAGGTTTAGGATTTTCTTGTAAGTGTTGCGATGTAATGTTTATTATTGTAACTTCCAAATCTCTAAAAAGAAAGAACAAGTTAAATTTTGCATTTGTATGATATTTTAAAGTTTAATAGGACAAATATCTCAGCACCAAAAAATCGTATTGACCAGTGATAATGATCTAATTTTCAACTCCTTTTCCGTTTATTTATTAGACTTTTTCTTAACCTGTTAAAACATAATATGAATGCCTAAACTGACATTTTTGCGACCTTGACCCAAAAAATATACCAAAGTTCAGATTTAATATAAATAACTTAATTAAATAAACCTTATTTGGCTTTTATGATTAGGTTTTAAAATACAAAACTCAAAAATTGCTCGAACAAAATTAAGGCTGCTGGCTGCATAGGATATTTCAACAAAGCATGAAACTCCTTAGACCTAATCAACCACATAAGTCTCCGTTTTAAACTAGCCAAATTCTTTTCCTTGTTCACATTAAATTATGTCTTAAAAATGTCTAAAATGACATTTTTGCGGCCTGTGGAGACTTTAAAACTAACTATATTTAAAAATGTTTTTGAAAGGTTAGCTATTCTAACCTTTTCAATAAAAATAATATTGTTAGTCATTTAAATATAGATTAGGAAATTATTAAATAAGGACTGCGTATCATAATTTTTTTTATCTAAATAAAATGGACCAAAAATATCATAATTTAGAGATATATTTTTTTATTAATTAACTTATAAAATATAAAAAAAATATAAAAGTGTATGTCAAAGTGGCATAAGTTATTTGGCATTTTTATAATATATTCTAGTGTGTACAGTGGGAAGGCCTAGTCTGGTAGTATTAAATCTTGTTTTATCCGGCCCGGTCTGAGGACCTAAGTATAATATTCCCGACTAATGGTAAAAATTTTATGAACTAATTGCAACAATATTTATTTAGAATATTTTTATTGCCTTCAAAGTGTATTAATTGGCAAGAAGAAATATGAATTTTCTAAAATCTACTAATTGTCATATAGATATACTTTTAAATGCGACATTTAATTAGTGAATCAATATAAACCTTTAAAATCATTAGCACAATAAATAGTATCACTTAAAGACACCTGTAAGAAATTAGATTGCCGTTGTTAGCGGTAAAAAGGTTACACTATTATAGGGGTGGGGTATGTGGATACCCTAATTTTAAATATTCAAGTAACTGAGCTATGACCTTAAAATTTTTTATTTCATAGGATTCATCTTAACTAAATAGCATAAAAAGCATTTTCAAAAGCTAATTATTTTAAATTGTAATAACCGTGGAAATATCATTTTTAAATTTTTAGAAACTTCATGGAAATTATTCAACAGTCCTAATAATGTTAATAAACCATGTAAAGACAATTCAATAATTAGTATTTAATTATCCTTAATACTTATTTTTGCTGCTTTATAATTATTTATAAATTTTTTACCACACATTACCTTTATATTAAATAGTTAACAAAATAATACTTTATAATCTTATAAACATTCATATAGAATAATGTTATATTGCTTATAAATAATTATTTTAAAAATTTAAATTGTAAGATAAATTTTAAATTTAATAAATGAATAAAAATTGTTGGTCTATCAACATAATCCACGCATGTATACGCAGGTTATTACGAAACTCAATAAAATATCTAAACGAATTTTTTTCCACAACTAAAAGGATTGGTAAATCTAAGTGTTTTATATAAAATCGTTTCCAATGTTAATAACAGTGAGATAAACAAAGTGGAAAAAAAGCTTATAAAAATAGAAGTAATATAACCTTAAGAGTTTTAATTATTTTTAGATTACAAACTCAAGCAAAACGAGTCTCATCAGTTTAATTTAACAAATATAGTGTCAAGTGCTAAATAATATTATTTGTTTTTGGCACCTTTTTATAATCGTTTAATTTTTTAAAGGCATTTAGAAACACACCACAGACAGTATCACAATTCCTAAAACATCTTGTAAAAAAATGTAAAATTTGTTTCTTCTTTGAATTTTTGTTGCTGCAAAATATTAAATAAAGTAGCTTATGGTAAATTTCAAATTACAATCGAGTCAGAACAGACCGAGCTTTAAAAGTTTGCGCAAATCTAGAATAAATTCTATGATAAGTATTCCTACTGGTATATGGAAAAGGTGTGTTGCTTTTTTAGTAAAAACAATTAAAATGTAAAAGATTTAGGGTAACTTACAAAAAGGGTTATGTTAGTTGGCGTATCAAAGTTCCAATCGCAAGTACGTTTATACATGTTTCCAGCAATAAGCGTTGGATTCTTACAGGAATAGTTAGACCACTTTAAGCATTCCGGCGTTGTCATTACAGGTGGGTCTACTAAATTTTTATTTAAAAAAGGCCATTTTTATATCTAAAGCTTACCGATAGAGCTATATCCAGCCCACCAGTTTTTTTTATATGGGTTAAAATAACGGGAAAATGGTTTTTTGATTTTTGTAGTAGTAGTTAGTTCTAGGCTTGACATACAAAACCAAAATCGTCGGGCAAGCGTCTCTAATACCCTTCTATAATTTAGTATAAACTAAATTAAATATATCTGTTTAAAGTTATTATTGTGCCTGGGATGTCCTATGGAAGAAAAATCTTTAGTATAAGGTTAAAAATAATTAAAAATTTAAAAAATGCAAATGTTTGGGAAACTCATGTATCACGCAAAGTTCCCAAATTGTGTTGCAATTGACATGTCAAAAATAGTCTTTTAATAAAAAAAAATTTGTCACATCGCACCAGGCCCGATTCTAGCTTTTCCATTTTAGGGGGGCAAAAAAAACTCGTGGGGGGGGGGGGCAGAAAAAATTTTTTTGCCGCCTTCGGCGGCAAAAGTGGCCGTGACCTTCGGTCACGGCAAAAAATATACATGTACAACAATAGAATCCATGTTCAAAATTTTTTAAGAATAATGGTAATTTATTATATTCTAAATAAAAATAATATTTGCGTTTATAATTTGGATATATGAATAAAAATTGAATGTTTTCACTAATATCAATTGCTTAAAAAAATATGAGATTTGGAAATTTATTTTAAGTATTTTATTATTTGGTATCAATGCGCATTATGAATGATAAAAATAAATTATATAAAATTTGGATTTAGAAAATGAATAGTAAAATAAGAATGATTTTCATGAAAACAAATTGTATAAGTATGCTTAAAAGAATATATATGAAAAAACACTGGTTATATATAACTAGTAATTAATATTAGGGTTAAAAATTAAATAAAACACAAACGATAAATGCGCATAAAAAAATTGCAACCATGTTTTAAAATAGTAAATAATTAGCTGATTATGAGCAGTGTTTTTTATTAATCTAACAATTTTATGCTAGAGGTTGTTTTGATTAAATTATAAAATTCATCAAAATTCAACGCCCCAGTTAATGATTTTTCGTGTCCTTGAAAAACAAAATCACCTTTACGCAGGTCACTACTTAAAAGCAAGAAGTTATTATCCTTCTTAAAGTAGAAAATGTGGCCTCACAACTCGACGTTAAAGAGCCAATTAACAAACTTATAGGTAAAATGTTAAATAGATTAGAAAACGCATCTTTGTAATCATATAAAAATTTAACAAAATCAGTAGTAACACATTCTTTGTAATTATTAAATGTCTTATTTAAAAATTTTTGGCTACGCCAATTTCTTTAGATAATGAATTTTCATCAATATTACTTATTTTTAAAATAGGCTCTAATTTATTTATATCTAAAATATTAATCAAATTTATATAGGGAATCTAAAGATTTTAAATAACTATTATCGGTAAAATCTATTATTAAAATATAAATAAATCAATAATATTAAAATAAATACTTTTTACTTAATTTTTATTATTTAAAATATTTTCAAACTTATGAGTAGAAATTAAATAAAAATTAGAAAAATCTTTAGGTTTAGTTTTTCTTTTATCCAAAGATAAATTATTGTCATTTAAAAAAGTATTAATATCAAAATAATTTTTGAATAATCTTCAAATGTATTTTAATTTCTTAATTGTTTAATTTCTAACAAACAATGGTGTATCAAATCAGAAGTTTTAGAAATATAAATCGTTCTGCATTGAAATTGGTCTATAATTATTTTTAATAAATAAAATAATTTTTCAATTAAATAAAAAAAAATAAATAGATGATTATAAATATGGTCAACCCCGATTCGGCCCTGTGATCTGAAGATATAAAAGTTTTTTTATTTTTAATTTTTAAAAGAGTATTAATTTTTGTGTAATTTTTAAAAAAAAACAATGGGCAGGGAGTTACCACATCACCAATGAGGCAACAGCCGGGGTATGGCCACGCATTCACTATCTACCTTGATTGCATCATGTTGAAAAAATATACGAAGGGAAGAAAAATTATCAAAAAAATCTTTCCCTTCACTTAAAATTTCAAGACAATCTTTTACAACAAGATGCAATCGGTCGTTAAAGCAGTGAATATACGGGACATGGTGTCCAGCTATTTTGCTTAGAAATACTTGAACACCACCTTTTTTCCAGGGCATTAGTTCGCCCCATCGTAGCATTGTGAGATCAGGTTCTTTGTTTCTAGATTTTATTCTAACAATAGATTGATGACAAGTGAGAATTTCTTAGGCATCAGAGTTATAAATTGCTTTCACAAATATAAAGCTGCCTGTAAAATCAAATTTTTCTATATATTTCTGTGTTAGTTTGATCTCTCTTGCGGATGAGAATTATTAATGATTAAAAACACTTTTAAAAAAAGTAAATATTTTTAAGATAATATTTTTTAGATATTTTTGACGGAGCAAATTTAATTATATTATATGGAAGAAATAAAATTACTATATATTTTTGGGGAGGCAAATTTAATTATTTCTGGGGGGGGGGGGGCAAACATAAAATTACTATGTATTTTTGGGGGGGCAAATTGAATTATTTTTGGGGGGGCAAACAAAAACTTTTGGGGGGGCACTGCCCCCCCAAAAGGGGTCTAGAATCGTGCCTGCATCGCACGCATCTAAGAAATTGTGTATTAGGCAACGTTCAAAAAAGTTTTGTTTTTTGGCAAAAAAAAATATGTAGGTTTTACGCTGTTATTTAAATGAGAGGAGGAAAATAAGGTCAAAGTCTGTTTAAAAAAAACACTAACTAAACTAATAAATATACAACTAATTTTTTACAAATTATTTAAATTGATGTGTAATATCAAATTAAATTTAATCTCATTATAGTCTCTATGATTTCTTTTTTAAATGTTCTGTTACACCTAAAAATAGTTTTATGCATGTTGACATTTTGCTTTTAGTAAACAGTAGAATTTTATTTAACGTAGGTGCAAAGCTGCTATTTTTTATATAAAATTCTGCTTTGAGTCAAATATAAATGTAGAGTAGTTTTTAAAATGATTATTGAATCGAAATCAAAAAAGCAAGCACATTATCATATTTAAACCATTAAAAACAGCACTGTATTTTTAGCACTTATAAAGTTATAAGGGTTAATATTATCCCACCCCTACAATTAATGTTACAATTTTTACCCTACTCCACGCGGATCAAAACACCTTATAAAATGTTTAAACCAGGCCAACCATGTAAACAAAAAAAGGATTTGAACATTAGATTTGACCGTGCTTATAACATTGTACGACAAAGTTTCTACATAATCTAGTTTTAGATTAAGGCTATTTTTATTTAAATAATACCGTTTTTTCTAATCAAATATTGAAAGCTTTAAACACTGAAAAATTATTAAACTATAAAAAAACAAATGAGATTTAAATAATAAAAAATACAATATAAATTCTTATACAATATTCATATTCATATACCCGCCGCTAAAAATTCGTGTAAATCTAAATAAACATTTTGTAAAGTTTAAATGTGGATATTGGAGCTTATAAACTATAATATTATTTTTTTATTTTTGATAAAAAAATTTAAGTTACAGTTAATTTTTATATAGAAAAATTTTATATTACGTTTTGGAATCTTTAGATCCATATATAGTTATTCGACTTTCTCGGAGGGTCAGGGGCTTTAAGATGTAAAAACGGAAACATTAGAGAGAAGGCCTTGATCTTAAACACTTCTCTGTAGTTTGATACACTTTATAGAAGTGAAATTTTAGACCATTTTGTCCTTCCCAAATTCATTAAGTCAAATTTTAATTCATAGGATTGCATTTTTTATAATTTTAATGGCGCACCCCTAGCAAACATAGAGTAATCAGGTAAGTAAAAATGTAAATATTGAAACACGATTGGTCGATTACCTGGACCGACCTTGATGATATTCATAGGATGTGAGCAACTAAATGACTAGATTGTTAATACCTCTATTTGTAACAGGGTTCTCTACACCACCTTCCAGTAACGCTCGTCCTTTCTTGCCTTTCACGCCGGAAGGAGTCGATCTTTGGGTCGCTAAGCGTGAAAATAAAGTAAATTATATAATGATCTTAAGCCTAAATTATTTCTCGGGACACGGTCCCTACCGGGTGCCGGCCCTGTCTACAGATCGGATTGCAAATTACATCTCGACTTAAACAGGCCGGATCGAATTAATATTTTTTTAAATTTTTTATTCCGATCAGACCGGGTCTGTAAACATTTAAATAATTTCACTTTGAATCGGTTTAAGTTTAGCTTATTTTATGCCAAATTTATAAGAAACGGTTATTGTTTTGTTGTATATAACTATAAATTATATATTTTATCATCGAATTTTTTGTTTATCACAATAATATATGTGAATTGAAAACATTTCACGGTAAACCTAAATGAAAAGAGAACATGAAATATTAACAATCTCATATTTAAAAAAGTATATTTTTTTTGTCGAATTTTTACCTATTAAGAGATCACAAGGCAATACTTCGAGGCTTTAAGTTTTAAACTCGTTAGAAAAATATGCCATATTTAGGAACCATGCTACAAATAATATAACATTTGCTTACTGCATATCTTTAAAATAAGTTAATCAACTTTATCTAAGCTTAAAACAACTTTTGACGATAAAAATCACACTGATCTTTTTTCCATTTGTTATTATAAAACTTTGTGTATTATCGCCATATTAAAAATATTAGTATAACTATTCTATACCTATTGAAAACTGCTCATCAATTTTTTATTTGTTTATATAAACATTTATGCATTAACCTTGTTTTCAATGCATCAATCATATATATTATCAGGTCAACAAATATTAATGTCAGAAACGTGAATTCTATGAAAGCATAAAAGAATGCATCCCTATGATGGCCTAATCTCATACATATTTTTCGTTTTTCTTAGTTTCTTCCGTCTTTGGCTCCTTAGATCCGTTTATAACGAAAAATGGCCTTTTTTGCAAATTGACAGATCTAAATATACCCTAAAAAACAAAATTTAAAAATCTTTTTTGCATATAAAAATCCCTTGTAACTTATATTTTAAATCAAAAATAATGGAAAATTAACTTTATTAATATATCAAGCTACATCGGCATTTAGAAAATACAAAATATCTTGCGTCCAAACTTAAATACGACACAATATATTATCGGTTTTTAATAAAAAAATTATTTGAAGTTTGAATTTAACAGTTTAACTATTGTGAATATGCAAAAATAAAACTTCAATTTATTTTTGTTTTTGAATCTTTTTTGGTTTTTTGACCTTTTTTTCTAAAATTATTAATGTTTATAACTGACCAACTAAGTTTGATAAGGAAAAACGTTCAGCGGATTTGATGTTCCCTAAGATGGCAGGTTTGATCTCTGTAGTTAACTCATAACTCTCAAAAAATTGTTGATTTGTGTTATGTTACGCGTTGTTTATTATTTCAAATTTCAAGCATACATATATGTTTATTGTTTGCAAGATAGTTAAAAAAAGTATAAAATTAACATATTTTTCTTGAAACATTAATCAGATTTAATTGGAACATATGTTATATTTTGCAGGGTTTTTTTAATGTTTGTATGGCCGCAGCCTTCAAAAAAAAGTTTTGAACTTACTCATGTTTAACATTTTAAAAACGCGTAATTTACGTGTTGCGGAGGCATTAATATTTCATTAAAACAACTTATTACATAAAAACATTTTGTACAAAAGCAAATTTATGAAAAAAATATGACATAAGATCATACAAAAATTTATTCAATAAAATTTTCAACAACAAAAAAATTAATTAAAAAACAAAAACAACTTTGACAATAAACCAACAAAAATAAAAACTACGTTGCCAAAAAATCAACAAAAACAAAAAACATTGTTTTAAAAATTGGCTGAGTTTTTTCCAAAACTAAACCTTTATTAGTCAATCATCATAAATTATTACTTGTTGCCGTTATATTCTCCTCAGGATCATCTTCAGCTTCTGTGGGTATCCTTACTTCTAAAATCATAAATATGATGCAGTCAGGGACCACGAATGTATAAAAGATATTAAAAACAGGGACGGCGGTATCACAGTGCATCAGATTTTTTTTACTTTCGGTGGAGTTTGAATATGCAATATTAATAAATTAAAATTCAAATGGCCTATAATTATCCAAAGCTAACAAGGCTATAGCTCTTGGTCTTTAATATTTTTGGCAAGGTATAACTTCTAAATTATAACAATAAAACCGTTTTTGGCATTTACCTGCATTAAAAGTAAGCCGGTGGGTTACAAAATACATGTAAAAAGTAACAATACACCACCCCTTTTACTGCTCAAAATTTATTTCTATTAAACTTAATCAAGCATGTAGGAACCACCACATCAAAAAATTTAGCATTCAGCCATATTTCTAGAACATTAAAATACATTTTATTTTCCGGGCAAAATTAAATTTTTTTTGGTACATTTGTCATATTTTTTATTTGTTCAAAAAAAAATATATGGAAAAGTAGAAAACCTCTATGCAAAATGAGATATTTTATTTAGTATATTTTTTCTAGTAAACTATTTTACCTTATCAACGTGACTAAATGGGAATGGAAAGAGCCGGAATAATTTTTTGTGGGCCGTGAATTTTTGACAGAAAAGGGAATCGGCAATTACTTAACCTAAACGAGTGTTTATAAAGCCTAAATATAGACGTAGGCAAAGTGTCACCCCCGGAGCTTAATGTTAATTTTTGTTTTAATTGACAACTTATTTTCAATATTTTAGTAGCTATATAAATTAAACTCTCAAACAAAAAATCCATGAGTCTATATTAACTGCTTATGAGAATTTTGATTTTGAATATATTTAAAATTACTTAAAATGTCAATACATAAAAAATTAAAAACTAATTTATGTTTTAGATTTGTGGACAAAAAAAATTACCATAGATTTGGCAATAGGTTCCGCCAAAACCGGATTGGCATTCGCATTGTCCATTGACATATCTACCATTAACACAAGGATCAGGAACTGAAATATATTTTATTGAAATTTAAGTGTGGAAAAAAACCTTAAGAATGAATTTAACAAATAGATAATTTGAAAATTAATGCTATTTTATAAAAATTAACTAATAGTGTCCTTCACAAGCCAAAATTTTCCATGTTGATTTAAATTCAAATGTCCTGCCTTATCTCGTAATTTCAACACCCATTGGGTATGATCCAATTTTATTTTGGCATACAGATAATAAATAAAAATTGACTTAAACTAAAAAACAGATGGGCGAAAATTAAAAATAGGTTAGTACATTACAATTTTCACCTAGGAAAAAAAGACAATTTCTAGAGCGGAGTCATAGAAAGCTTTTAACATCGGTTAAATATACATTAGGAAGGAAAAGCGGTGCTCGGAGGAGAAGCTTAGTGGTTATTGTGGTCACTTAAAAGCAGATTTACAGCTTAAAATAACTTTATTAGCCAATGGAGTTATAGTTTTTATAAAAGATAGGTAAAGATGCAAAATACAATGCACTACCATATTTATCATAATGGCATCCAAATGACAAGTTTACTAGTAGGAATACATAACATATTGTCTAATAAATCACTAAGCAAAGAAAAAAAGTAGGCAAAGATCATTGACGGTTGATCAAAAGGCATTAAATAACCGAAGGCAAAACTTTAGGTATATTCGTCAAAAGTCTTAAAATTAAACCTTAAAGAAACAGACCCAAAAAGAAAAATAAGATGCACCTTGAAACGCAACATCATCACTTTCACAAACAAACATTTTAAATGCTAAAGACATAAATACTTATAGAAAACAAGAGCAAAAAAGGAAAACTAAAGGGTTTTACCAAAATATCCGAAGCTTGAGGGTGTAGCGAAACTAGGTGTTATAGAAAAATTTATACTATATCAGCTAGGACCATCAGACTGTAAAAACAGATATATTATCAACAAAAAGAAAAGGCCTATGCTCGAAATATCCCGAAATAAAATATGCCATCACAGCTTAAGTTATATAAAAATGTTAACAACAAAAGCAGGACACCGAAATTTAATCTAATCGGTTAAACTAATGATTAAGATGTATACGGTAAATATAAGCACTCGCGCGATATTTAATCTCAAAAGACGTTTGGAAAAAATCCAACAAAGGTCGTATGGCGGCCATTAATTTAAGATTTATATTAAACTCCCCAAGGATGTATCATGAAATGTTACCCCCTTTAGGGCGCATGCCTTGTAATCTCGGCTTTATAAAGAACCAAAGAATTTACAAGGGCAGATTTAGAGCAGTTTACCACCAGGCCGCCTACTATATGCTGTTTATCACAGCTAAAAAACTACGGAAAGCTATAAAAACAAATTTAAATTTTATAAATAGAAAAACAAGAGCCTCGCTAATAGTTGTAATAAACCCGTAAATCCAAAAAATCAGCAAAGTTTTGGATCTAAAAATACCAAATAGTTTATAAAATAAAGGACAGATTAAATGGAAGAAATGTCAGACTTTATCAAGAGTGCTGATTCTAGCACAGAAATTAAAAGCTTACAGCAACCATAAAAAGTGTCGGGTGAGCTCTGCACACGTGATAAATAATAAAACAGTTCGATAAATTTTTGATATATATGCTAATTTTCTAGATCAGACCTTTATATTATATATTCAAATCCGTTCATAATTTTTCTGGTCACTTTAAAAGCGAGAATTAATAGTTACAGTTGATTTCAATATAGGGAATATTTTTGATATATTTGTTGACCTATGATAAACTAATGAATTGCAGAAATATCAAAAATTCGATATTCATATATGGAATAAGCATAATATACCTTATAAAGCTATATCGCGCCGGAGTGCGTATGGCCACATACTAAGCTAGCAACTATACCTCATAAAAACTCTTACAGTAGAAAATGGCAAAAAAGGTCTACATAAATGAATTGGAACAAAAATAACAGCAGCTATTAAAAGCAACAAATTAAAATGTGCAACATTAATAGAAATAAAATGAAAATGTTTTTTGAAGGGCTTATTGTATTGATAAGACAAAAAAATAAAGAGTGCCAAATTATCAAAATATTAATACCATAGTTAATTATTTTAACAATTTTTCAGACCATTAATAAACATTATTCAAAAATGAAACTTACTTTTACATTAATATCAACAAAATGAGCCGAATCCTAATTTAACAAGGGTTGTTAATACCTAAGGATCCAGCAATTTATAGGCTAGTTTGTGAAGAAGGCACATATAGCTTGGTTGGAAAAATGGCAGTTTTTTAAGTATATTAGGGTCTAAAAATTCAAATTCTGAAAGCAATGTGTTATAATAACCATGCCATGGATTGGCTTTGATTGACACAAAAATATATATTTTCACGACCAAAATCGATTCAATCTCTAACTGACTTTTGCAACCTTTATACGAATTTCGACTGATTTTTGAAATACAGATATATAAGATCAAAGCACAAAAGTGACATTTATTGGGTCGAATCAAAAGTTAAAATGATAAAAAATATTCCAAATACTCATGTAAGTGACCTAACGCTAAAAACCTATAAGTTGTCTTAGTGTAAAGATACCTCGTATAGGAGTTGTAGTAGGACTAGAAGTTGAGGTTGTAGTAGGACTAGAAGTTGAGGTTGTAGTAGGACTAGAAATTGAGGTTGTGATAGTGGCCGTTGTTGAACTAGTTGTGGAATTAATTTGATATTGAGAACAAGTACTGAAACTTTTGATATCATTTTTCAATCCTAAGAAAACATATAAAACAAACGAATTATATATATTTGTATCATTTTTTCTTCTATTCCTATAAATGATATGGCATTAGGACTATGTTGTGGCCTATGCATTTAGGAAAATCAAAATTTGGCAAAAATGTTGGTAATAGTACCTAACTAAGCAGGTATTTTGTGTTGCATATAAAGCCGTAACTCTTATTTTTACCCTATATTTTAAAACACATAATTTGTGGTTATTTAATAGCATTATGCATTCCCGTCTAAGCGCCAAATGAAAATGCTCAAGGTTTTGGTGATGTGCCCACAATTTTTCGAAAAAAATTAAACAAAAAACGCCCTAATAAGGCTGCGGCTAGTCAAAAAAAATTTGAAAAAAAATTAAACGCATATAATTAACATTAAGATGGCAGTGTTAAAAAAAATTAAGGAATAAAATTTTTTTTGAAACACTCTTTTAAAAATTGTTGACATCCTAAGAGCAATCACTTAAATTCTCATTTTTTGATAATAGCCGTTATAATTTCCTTTTTTATATAATTTTTTTTTACAATTTTGTAATTAGTATTTGCCACATCTTAAGATTAAATTCTAATTTTACAATTTTTAGGCCACGTTAAAAGTGAAATTTTTAAAAATTGGGAAATATTTTAATTTTTTATTCCAGAAAAAGTTCTTTCTGTGCTTATAATTAAATTTGATGACTTTTTGTAAAAATGCTTTCTTTTACAAAATAAATTTTTTCTATAATTAAAATTTTGAACACAAACAAGTTCACTTAAACGTGGCCTTATATGTATATTTTGGCTTTTGAGAAAACCCTACCTAGTGGACTGAAATTCACAATCTCTAGCGTGCCCAAAAACTTAAATGATCAGTTAGCGAATATCACATGAATTACGGCAAAACAAGAATTTTTTTATAATATGGAATTGTAGTTTTTTTGTTAAATAAATTTCTTTTTCTGATAAAATCATATTACATTAATATATAACGATTAATATAAAATAAATAAGCCTTAAGATACGGTGATTAAAATTTCTCAACTCGAGACTTATAAATGTTGACTAAAAATATCTGATGTATACCATATCCATGGTTATGTAGGGCAATCACTTCAAATTGGAATTTACCCTTGCAATTGACAAATGCGATATTTACATCTAATGTGTTATGGGCTAAAAGGAAAAAGGAGTTTATATAAACAAATAAAAAATATTTAAAAATTGTCAATTAGTTAGAGAATGCAAGCTTGACATGTAAAGGCCAAATTAACATGGTGCAACAAATTTGCTATACTTGTTAAGCATTATGGCAATCATAGATTCAGTTATTTTTTTAAGGTATTTCGGGTCGTTATATACAAAACAATAAGGTGGAAACAAAGGTGTAAAACATGAGGGTTAACGTACCTTTGTACCAGTATGACTAGCAAACAGAGCTGCGAAAAGCCCGTTTTTTGACTAAGCTCAAATTTTTGTTTTGTAAAAATTTTATGATAGAATAAAAAATTTAACTATATATAGATACAAATAATAAGCAGAAAATCTTAAATATTATAATATATTTTTTTGATTAAAGCAGAGCCCCTTTATTTTTTTTTAATTTCGAATAATGAAAAAATAAGTTTAACCCAAAAATGTGTTTTTTCCCAGCTCTGTAGCAAACAGCTATTAGGTTAATTTATTTTAATAACGTTTTATATAAATTAAATAGATTATTGTTATAAATTGTATAGTTTTAATATTATATTTATTTGTTTTTTAACACCATTTCAAAAAATATTGAGGCAATTAGGGAACAAAAAATAAGACCCCTAGAAAATTTTCTACAAAACCTGCTAATTTTAATCTATATTTTGTTTTCGGAATAAAATTAATATTATTGGGCCTCCACATTTTTTATCTATATAATTTGGTCCTAATTATTTTAATGCAAAATCAAATAAAGTCTATGAATAACTAGCAAGAGTTCAAAATTTCTAACACATCCAAAATTGAGGTTGAATGCGAAAATATGTTTGACCCATTAATTCCGGTTTTTTAGTTAACTTTAAAAATTCAGCTTTTTAAGATAATAAAAATACGGTTAATCTTTTCATTTCGTCTTTATGTATCGACAATCTGCTATATTTTCATATAAAAGGAATACAGGTAATTAATAATTAAAAAGGGTTTTTATGAAGTAAATAATATCTCCAGGTTTTCCCCCAAAGGCAAGGATTTTTCACACCTCCAAAATTATTAAATGCTCATTTTTTTGGCATCCCAACAAATATAATAAAACTCTAAATATATAAAAAACATGATATTTTAAATTTTATTATTCATTCACGAGTATATTAAATGAATAATAAAATTTATATAACACAGGTCAACAAATTTTAGAGATTTATGAGCCAACTACAGAGATCAAATGTGTTATAGCAATATTTAAATTCTTTTACCCTTTTTTCTAACTTATTAAGTCAGCTAATGGAAATTTAAGAAAAGTCGAAAAAATAAAAAAGAAACAAAACAAAAACAAAAAAATATCGAAAAAAAGTATTATTGTATTTAAACATTTAATGTGTTAAATTCAAAACTTAAATATTATTTTTATTAAAAATAATTGGGCCATATTTAAGTTATGGTGCCAATTATGTTGTATAATCTAAATGTTAATGATATACAAAGGAATTTTATTTCTCATTATTCGAGATGATAAAGATAAGTTACAGAGGGAGATCGTGATATTCCCAGAAAATAATTTTGTTACTGACAAAACTTTTTGTTACATTTTGAAATTGAGTCTAAGGTAGGCTTGGTAAAATTTGTTTAAAAGAAAATACAGCTCTCACAATGTAAAATCAAGAAATTACTTATGTTATTCATTCAAGTTTGTTTAATATTTTCCACATTTTGGGTTGTACATATGTAATTTTATAATAAAACTATATTAAATCCCTTATGAATTTTTAATACCAATAAATTTTATGTGTTTTGAATATGGTTAAAGAAGCCTATATTTGCAAATGGCAATATTATATTTTATCTGCATGTAAAATTAGTTTCTTCAACATCATTTTGCCAATTACCTATGGATTTTAAACTATATTGATATAGATCTTAAAATTTATTTCTAATAATGTGTATATATATGCCTATAGATTTAATTTCAAGTTCCTCTTAATTGAGTGCAACCAAATGGTTGCGTAATGTCAAAGTATTCTAATATAAAGCTTTTTTTATTTTATCAGACCGAGAAAACCTATTTACATATATGAAAGATTCTGAGAATCTGCCCCCAACCGCCATTTTTTTGATATTGACGGATTTAAGGAGCTGAAGGCGGAAAAAATACCATTAACGGCAAAATATATATGAGACAAAGCCCAGCGATGCATGCTCTGATGTTTTAATAAACTTTTTTTTGTGACATTGAAATTTGTTGACCTGTGTAATATAACAATGTGTTAAACTTTGCCGCAAAATTCCTTACTGACAAAAAATGTTATCAAATGTTTGAAAAAAACTATTTAATGGCAAAAGATCACTTTTTTGCCACCGGGTTTTACGTGACGATTAAATTTATATAAGGCTAAGTAAGCTCAAATAAATTCATTTTTGGTTCTTATTTTGTAATTGCTAATATCAAAATATTATCCTCGCTAAATTTTTGATAATTTGCCTAACAGTTAAAATCATCTATATCCTGGTAAATCAATCCCACATCATCTTCACATTTTCCATTATACCAAAGTCGCCGCTTCCTGACATTAAAAATTTATAAGAAAAAAGGTTTTACTGTATCGATTGATCCACGATCCTGTTACAAGATTGTGTTGATTAGATGGCCAAGATGGCTTGATCAAACACGCTAATATATGTATAGGAAAAATAGAGAATATTGAAATAAGTACGATTAGAGTCTAATCATTGCTCTTCATTTTAATGCATCTGTTCCACTTTTGGCCTTTTGTAATTGTCAGGGTTGTAAATCCTGCATGCTGAATATTCTGGAAAACGCGACTCCAATTCCATAAGTATTATGGTGTTGGAGAAGTGACTTAATTAACCTTATTGAACCCTGGGGTAATGGTCGTCACATAGCAATTTTACTGCTACCTAACCAATTAATTACAAAAAATCAAAGCAGGCGGCTCCTATAGGCAATATTGATCTAGACGCTTTAAATAATTTTTTTGAAAAAATTTTTGTTAAACGTTTATACATGATTTAACACCAGCTTAACCTGGATCCTTACAAACAAAATGTAAGTTGAGTGGCAAATCCGGGCTTCGAACATTCAAAGACCAAGTTTGAATTAATTTAATTGACATAAAGGGACCGATGATTTATGCCCGATTTTATTGCATGTAAGGCAAACCTTATTTAAAATGCATTAGTTTAACAAATTAGATACACTTCGAAAACAGGTTTCCAAAAAAATTATTTTAAATGAAGAACCAAAAACAATAATATCCGATCTTGATTAATTGGGAAATTTACAATGGCACAGGTTGTATAAAAGTACGAATGTAAGAATTTGAAATATCATTTTTGAGAAATATATACAAGCCTAATGAAAAAATTTTAGCTGAAAAATTTAATCAAACAAATTATTTTAAAACACAGGTTTCTCAAAAACTAAATTTTAAATTTATTTAATAAGAGGTTAAAGGTTAACTTGTTTATCTATTAATTTAAAATGGTACAGTATATATTTGTAGTACAATAATCACCGTTTTACTTAAAAAAAACTGCTGACAAGAAATTAAAATTATAGCTAGCTTTGGCCACGCTATTTAACTCTATTCAAAATTTTGGAAAAATTATTTTTGAAAGAGCGTTTTTTCACAGAATGTTGTCGAACTTCATTTAAAGCCCATAAAACACCTTTGTTATATTACAAATAAGGTTTAAAAAAAATTTTGAAAAAAATAAAACTTGTTATATAAAAATACTGACATGCCCTTATATATAAATGCAGCCAATTTATTCAAGTTTTATTTTATAAGGTAGTGTCTGCCCGGTCGTATAACACGAACCGACATTTCTAAATCGTTCGGTCTTGATTAAATTATTCATTAGGACACGTGCAAAGTGAGTTTTTATTTTCGTAAAATTTTCAAAATTTTGAAAAAAAAAATTTTGTAAAAAAACGCAAATTTTTAAAAAGTTGCCAAATTTAATATATGCACATAATATGCTTTTTCTGAAATAAAAAATTTTTGAAAAAATTTTGAAAAAAAAATATTAAAAATTTTGAAAATTTAACGAAAATAAAAACTCACTTTGCACGTGCCCTTAAGCAAAATCGTATAACACTTTTTCCTCCACGTTCTGTCTTTTTTTCAAAGGTGAAACTAAAAAGTGTCTTTGGATTTTGATAAAAGATGAATTTAACAATTTGAACTCGCAAAATACGGGAAAATATAATATATTTTTTATATAAAAACAAATCAGATTAGCCCGGCTAGGCGCAAAATTTTTCCCTACACCGGCCTGCTCCAACTGAAAATATAGTGAAGATACACTATGTGTTTTAACTACCTAAACTATTTCATTATATAGATTTACTAATGTTTTTGAAGCTAAAAAAATTTATGTGAGTTGAAATAAACACAGGTATTTTAACCTTTGAATCGTGGCAGTAAACAATAATACTACAAGAGAGAAATAGATAATATTGAAAAAATACCAGGTATTATCTGAAATTTGTTTTTCCCCTTTACCACCAACGTACTGGTAAATATCTTTTTTTTATGAAAATTTTGAAAATAAAAACTTTTTTGGACAGAAAAAAACACTTGTTTCATTTTCTATCATCACCAGAGCAACCTAACCCAAGTTTTAGGCTTCTTCCTGTTCACTTAACTCGGCTGGAAAACTTGTTTAGCAAAGTTATAAATAGCACTGGGCACACCTGGTTAATTATAAAATTTGTTTTAACTATTTAAATATAAAATCCGCCATCGTGCTAGTGATTTGTACATGCCAGCACTCTATTTGAAGTAAAAAATCTTTCAAACAAGCGTAACCATTAAAATTTTAGGACGATTTAGGTTAAATTTATTTAAATATCAATAAATAAAAATTGAACCATAGTTTTTTTGGGGGGTATTAATTTTAAAGTAAATTTGAGCCCCACTATGACTATTTATAAAATATTTTCACGCCTTATCCAGTCATGCTATAAAACAACTAATTGAACAATTTGTAATTTAGCTATGGCAAAAATAAATAAAAACAATAACACGACACATTACACATGACAAATGTCAATGAGGTAAAATAAAATTATGACACTGGGATAAAATAATGCCCATGGTCCTGTATCATATAAAGTTTACAAACAGAATTTGGCTATTTTTTCTAGATTTATATTGAAAGAGTGACGAAATTTGACCAAATTAACAAATTTTGGATTTAAAAAAAAATATATTAAAATAAGATGAATGAAGTCTGAACGCGCCCTTATATATTATGCATCTAAATTTAAATTTTATGGAAGATACATCTTCTATTAGATTTTTTTTACATAAAAATGTAAATATGGAACTTCATTCAGGTATATCCTATATAAATTATTGGAAATAAGGAATACATAAAGTAATAAAATATAGAGACTTAATATATGTTTGCCATTTTTGCGCAGACTACAATTATTTTTTAAAAAATTTTAATATTTAGAAATTTAGAAATTTTTAAAAATTTTATTTTTTATATTAATTTTTTAAAACCTTAATTATTTTAAATGCTAATAATAACGATTGGCGACTTTTTGTTAATGCGATCAATTTCAAAAAATAAAATTTGAAAATTTTTTAGTAATTTGAATTTTAAGCCCTTAGGTAAATTTAATGTTTAAATTATTATTTCTAATTTTAACATTAATTTTTTATTGATTTTAAAACTCCTTTTCAAAAGCGATATTATGGCATTGAAAATTTCTTTTTTAATAAAAAATTTAAACTCTCATTTAGAGACATAACTTGAGCGATTATTGCAATTTTATACTAATTTTCAAAAACTATTTAAATAGAATTCTTATTTTTATTAATTTAAATTAACAAAAATAATATTTTCTTTTAATAATAGTTTTTTTACCTTATTAGTTTAGAATCTTTAGATTCCATTTATAAATTGATTATCCTTTTTTTAATAAATAAATTAGTGAGCCTCTTTTAAAAATAAGAAATATTGATAAAAATTCATTATCTAAAGAAATTGACGTAGCAAAAAAATTTTTAATAAAAAAACTTAATAATTAATGTGTTACTATAACTTTTTATATAGTTACAAAGATCCGTTTCCTAATTTATTAAACATATTTTCTAAAAGTTTGTTATTTGGCTCTTCAACGTCGAGTTGTGAGGCAACATTTTTAATAATAAAAAGTTTGAACATTGATGTAATTGGTGAACATGTATATTTTTCGGCTAATTCTGCCGCCGAAGGCGGCAAAAAAAAAATTTTTTGCCCCTTCCCACGAGTTTTTTTGCCCCTCCCCCACCCCCCAATTGGAAAAGCTAATCGGGCCAGCTGTCAACAAATTAAATGTATCAATATTATGGATCAAATCGTGTTTTTAGGTCTAATAGAACATTTTTAGAAAGATTTATAAAAAAATATTTTAAAATTAAAAACTATTTTTGGCTATTATGTACCATTAAAACTAGATTTAATTATTATTATACAATACAAACATTTTATGCCTAATATGTAAAACTAGTATGAAAGAATACCTAGAAAATAAGTTGCATTTTTTTAGTTTAAATTTATTCAACATTAAAATTGAGAGTGTGGGGTCCATACGGACCCCAATATATTATATAAACGAATTTTGTTATTACACTTAAACCAAATTATATTTACTAGTTTTGTTAAGCATATATTTATGAAAAAAGTCACAAAAATTTGATATATAATATTATTAGAGATATTTAAAATTCAAGATGGGCTGGGGTCCATATGGACCCCATGGAAATAGCCCATTTTTTAACTTAGTTCAAATTTTTGTTATTTAAAATTTTATGACAGATTAAAAAAATCAACTAAATAGTTATAAAATCTAAGCAGAAAATTTTAAATTATAAATATTTTTTTTGTAAAAAGCTAAAACGCTTTATTTTTTTTTAATTTCGAAAATTGAAAAAATGAGTTCAGCTCAAAAATGGGCTTTTTTTTAGCTCTGGATTTCAGTGCTAATCGCGGGTTAAAGGTTAAAAATTGGGAATTGTTTGTTCTCCACCATGCACTTGATGTAACTTTTTTTCGTTCCACCGCATATTTGTAATGAGTGTTAATACACCCAGCATGTACATAATATAAAATTACCACAAACGCGGGGAGTTCTTACATTAATTTTGCGTTAAAAGTAAACAAATTACATAGTTTATGCTAAATTCTGCGAAAATTACATTTAATAATAGCTGCAATTTCAAAAGATAAAGATAGCTTGTCCAAACAAATATGTCATTTAATAAGAAGTGGTGGGCAATTTACACTAGTGTTTTCAACGGGCCGTAATTTAACCCACCCGAAAATTTTTTTACTAATGGCCCGGAATAAATATTTTTATTTTTAGCCCCCAGCCCGATGTTTTTTCATAAGAGGCCCGACCCGAATTTATAAATATCGGACCCAGGGGCGTATGCAAAAACTTTTCTAAGGGGGGGGGCAAGAAATATTTTTGGAGGAAAGGAACTAAAAATTTAATTATTTATATCTACTATACAATTTTCAAACTCAATTTTTCTTTGCTACGCTAGATCTCGGAGATGGTTTGTAGTTGAGCGACGTGTGAGGTGTGGTTTTGTAGGGTAGGTTGAGAAGGTGTGCGGAAAGATAGTTAGGAAGCGATCGAGACATCCGGTGGGTGTGAAAAACCTGACTTTAAAAAGTTTTTTCGAGCAGTAGCGATAAAAAAAAATCGTTTGTCGAAAAGGTGCCTAGGAATGTCGAGTTTGTATTTTTATCCACTAGGAAGTTTTATTTTTTGTTTAAACGACGAAATTCTCTCAGGGCTTTAAATGGTAAGGTTTTATTTTGAAATTTTTTTAGGTTAATTATTATCATATTGCCCACGTTTTTGGAAAGTTTTGAGATTTTATCAGCTTCTGTTACCGAGATATTTAAGGTTAAACAGGGGATTAAAATTTGAACTTTACACTCGGGATCGGTTTGACAAAAATTCTGACTACAGATTTTTCTTAAATTTTTATCGAATCATAATAGTATAGTCCTTTACCTTTTCTCAAAATTTCAGACTCTTTTAGCCCATAGGAGCCGAGTTAGCGGCCCGGTACCGAAAGGTACATAAATGTACCTTTTGGGATTTCGGTCTTAAAGAGTAGTTAAAAAATATTTTTTAAACGTCCTTATCCATAATATATGAAAGCAAGTTAGGTCCTTAAAATTTATGCAAATTGAAGCTCTTCAGCTATAGCGGTGTGAAAGACCTAGGGCGCCAAACCCTGGAAATCATGTTGCTCTGTACAAATTAAATTAACACACAAGAAGGTCGCCAAAACGATCAAAATTTGTCTTATCTTATTCCTTAATGATAGTTTTATCGTGGTATAAAGTGATTGACATAGCTACTTTATTTGTTTTGCTAAGATTGGGCCATATATTTTCAGGTACAAAAATACACCTATAAGCAGGCAATACGTAAAAGTTAAATTTTATTTATAATACATATATATTCTATTTGAAATGTTTATATTAATTTATTATATTAACCAAAGTGGTCCGGGCCCGGACCCCCTTTGTTTAGTAAAATAATATTATACTGAATAATTGTACCTTAAGACAACTGTGATTTACTCCCAGATGCAAGATCTGCATGTGATGAGCCCCGGAATTGGCTTAATCTTATTATGCCTAAATATATGATTTGTGCCCTTATAAGCCGTACAACTTTATCGGTCAAACTGTCCCCCCCCCCCCCCCCCCCCTACATTTGAAGGTATGTTTAGATTTTTGTTTTTTAACAATTAACTTAAATCATTTAGTATAAATTTTAGGATCTTTGAGTCTTGATTTGTCGGAAAGTCATTCAGAGTTAGTTTTTGGATTTAATTCTGATTTTTTTGGGCTGTATTTGCTTTAATTTTCATAGGAAAGTATATAGGAATAATTCTTTTCTTTTAACTTCAGATCTTTGATATGATGATATTTGCTACCAAATAGGTTTCTATTTAGGGATTTATATGTTACTATTTTAATTTATTGAATTAAATAGATTTAGTCTGAATTAGTACTTGAATTTGTAATTAGAATAATTAGTTATTAAAGCTTTTGGTATATTTGGATTATGTCAGATTTAATTTTATTTGGAATTTAATTTTTTATACAAATTTTTTTTAATTTTTATGTATATTTTAAAAAAAACTTTTTAAATATTTGATATTTTTTCAATTTATGCTGATTAATTTCAATTTTATTTAAAATTTAATTTTTTTTAAAAACTTTTTTTCATTTTTCATGAATTTTTTTTTAAATTTTAATAAATTTTTTTATTATTTCATAATTTTTATGAATTACTTTGAAAAAAATTTCAATTTTATTTGGAATTTAATTCTTTAGACAAATTTTTTTTAATTTTTATGTATATTTTAAAAAAAGCTTTTTAAATATTTGATATTTTTTCATGAATTTTTATTTATATTTTTCAATTTTATTTAATTAATTTTTTTTAAAATTTTTTTTTTTAATTTTTATGTATATTTTTAAAAAACTTTTTAAATTTTAATAAGTTTTTTTAAATTATTTATTTTTTAATAATTTGGTTTTTTATAATCAAATTAAATATTTAAATATATCGACTGATCGTGTACACAGCCAATCAGTTTACTTAAAATGTCGTGTACACAGCCAATCAGTTTAATTAACATGTCAAGTTGCCCGGGCGGAGCCGGGCCACATGGGCTAGTCACCTACAAATCAATATTAATTATACCAATCAATTTAAACATCCACACTTTCAATACAAGTATTTTTCTTTTAATTTTTAGATTCATCCTGTTACACCTACAAATCATTATTAATTAAATCAATAAATTCAAACATCCACACTTTCAATACAAGTATTTTTCGTTTAATTTTTAGATTCATCCTGTTACATCACCTACAAATCACTATTAATTAAAACAATTAATTTATACATCCACACTTTTAATACAAGTATTTATATTTTAATTTTTAGATTCATCCTGTTACATCACCTACAAATCACTATTAATTATAACAATTAATTTATACATCCACACTTTCAATACAAGTATTTATATTTTAATTTTTAGATTCATCCTGTTACATCACCTACAAATCACTATTAATTATAACAATTAATTTATACATCCACACTTTCAATACAAGTATTTATATATATTATTATCTTTGTAGAAATATGGTAGATTAAGATGGTTACAAACATTAAATAATAATGCATCGCCTCAGATTATATGTAAGCATTATTCAGGCACGATTCTAGACCCCTTTTGGGGGGGCAGTGCCCCCCCAAAAGTTTTTGATTGCCCCCCCAAAAATAATTGAATTTGCCCCCCCAAAAATACATAGTAATTTTATGTTTGCCCCCCCAAAAAAAATTGAATTTGCCCCCCCAAAAATACATAGTAATTTTATTTCTTCCACATAATTTAAATTTGCTCCGTCAAAAATATCTAAAAAATATTATCTTAAAAATATTTACTTTTTTTAATTGTTTTTATTCATTAATACTTCTCATCCGCAAGAGAGTTCAAACTAACAGAAATATATAAATTTGATTTTACAGAAAGCTTTATATTTGTGAAACCAATTCATAAATCTGATGCCTAAGAAATTTTCTCAGTTAACAACAATCTTTTGTTAGAATATAATCTAGAACCAAAAAACCTGATCGCACAATGCTACGATGGGGCGAACGTAATGCCCGGGAAAAAAATGGTGTTCAAGTATTTCTAAGCAAAATAGCTGGACACCATGTTCCGTATATTCACTGCTTTAACCACCGATTGCATCTTGTTGTAAAAGATTGTCTTATTTTAAGTGAAGGGAAAGATTTTTTTAAAAATTTTTCTTCCCTTCATAAATTTTTTCAACATGATGCAATCAAGGTAGTTAGTGTATGCGGGATTATACCTGCTGTTGCCCCATTGGTGGTGTGGTCACTACCTGCCCATAGTTTTTTTTTAAATTGCACAAAAATATTTAATACTCTTTTAAAAATTAAAAATAAAAAAACTTTTATATCTTCAGGTCACAGGGCCGAATCGGGGTTTTTTGACCATATTTATAATCATCTATTTATTTTTTTGTATTTAATTGAAAAATTATTTTATTTATTAAAAAAAATTATAGATCAATTTCAATGCAGAACGATTTATGTTTCTAAAACTTCTGATTTAATACACCATTGTTTGTTAGAAATTAAACAATTATGAAATAAAAATACATTTGAAGATTTATTCAAAAATTGTTTTGATATTAATATTTTTTTAAATGACAATAATTTATCTATGGATAAAAGAAAAACTAAACCTAAAGATTTTTCTGATTTTTATTTATTTTCTACTCATAAGTTTGAAAATATTTTAAATATTAATAATGAAGTAAAAAGTATTTCTTTTAATATTATTGATTTATTTATATTTTGATAATAGATTTTTTACCGATAATAGTTGTTTAAAATCTTTAGATTTCCTTTATAAATTTGATTAACTTTATTTTAGATATAAATAAATTAGAGCCTCTTTTAAAAATAAGTAATATTGATAAAAATTCATTATTCTAAGGAATTGATGTAGCCAAAAATTTTTTTAATAAGAAGCTTAATAATTACAAAGAATGTGTTACTATTGATTTTGTTAAATTTTTATATGATTACAATGATGCGTTTTCTAATCTATTTAACATTTTTCCTATAAGTTTGTTAATTGGCTCTTCAACGTCGAGTTGTGAGGCCACATTTTTTTTTAAGAAGGATAATAACGGCTGACAAGAAGTGACCTGCTTAAAGGTGATTTGGTTCTTTTAGAACACGAAAAATCATTAACTAGGGGCGTTGAATTTTTATGAATATTGTAATTTAATTAAAATCCTCTAAGATAAAATAGTTTGATCAATACAAGACACTGATCATAATCAGCTAATTATTGCTTACTATTTTAACATGGTTGCAAACTTTTTTTTATGCGCATTTAACGTTTATGTCCATGTATTATTTAATTTTTTACCCTAATATAAATAACTAGTTATATATAACCAGTGTTTTTTCATATATATATTCTTCCAAATTAGCATACTTATACATTTTGTTTTCATGATAATCAATCTTATTTCACTTTTCATAAATCCAAAGTTTTATATAATTTATTTTTATTATTCATATATATCATATTTTTAATTTGCGAAATGATGCCAAATGATAAAATTATACTTACAATTAATTCAAATCTCATGTCTTTTTAAGCAATTAATTTTAGTAAACAACTAATTTTAATTCACATATTCAATTTATAAAGTCATTTTTTTAATTAAGAATATAATAAATTACTATTAATTTGTTAAAAAATTTTGAACATGGATTCTATTGTTGTACATGTATTTTTTTTGCCGTGACCGAAGGTCACGGCTAATTTTGCCCCCGAAGGCGGCAAAAAAATTTTTTCTGCCCCCCCACGAGTTTTTTTTGCCCCCCTAAAATGGAAAAGCTAGAATCGGGCCTGGCATTATTAAATTAATTTATAATTATGAGATAAATTATATATGATTTACATATTTAGTGTCAAAAATAGATGAATATCATGGTATCCGTTATAATCTTAATCATTTGCATCCTCGCATTATACGTATATGGTCAATTCCACCTCAATCCAGCAAGTCCGGGAGGGGTACCCCTTTTGATTTGACTGAAATTTTGCATGGAGGTAGTATCTAAGGGTATCTCATAATCTGGAAATTATTTTTGACCGGAAGTGATTTTTGACGGAGATAGGGGCAAAAGAAAAAAAAATGCAAGGTGAATTTTCACATTTGATGCAACTTTGGAGTAAGTCAAAAAGTATTATAGCTAGAGACTTAATTTTTTTTTATTTTGAAGAGGACAATAAGGGCTATCTTTCATGTGTTTAATGTTTTAAAAAATTTATTTTAAATTTTTAAAATTTTATGAATAGTATTCAGTTTAAAATAACTAAAAAAGCGTTTTTTTAAATTTCTTGAAAATTTGCTAAAATATATTCCTTTATATTCTTTATAAACATTTGAACTCAAAAGTCTGGGACCAACATGACTTTTTTAAAAAATTTAAAAAAATTTTTTTTTGATTTTCAGACAAAAATTTGCTCCCTGCACTATATTAAAATATTTAAAAGTGCTAAATTTAATTATATATAAGAAGTTAGACATAGGGGCAATTAATTTAGGCTTTAACAGTTTTAGCTTTAACAGTTTTATTTATTTAATCATACTATTGTCAATTTTGGAAAGAAAAAGGGAACTTCAGATCAAAAAAATTGGTAATTTTCAGTATTTTACTCTTATCTTCAAAGCCGACTTTCTGGGTCACTACCAAACCAATTTGAAAATTTAAAATTGCATTTTATACATAAAACATCGCTAAATAACATAAATTTCCCCTAACATTTTACAACGTACCCATAGCTTTTTATGAAATAAAAACAAAAGTTTGCCAAGTATTTTGAAATTTTAAGGTGTAAAAAATAAAAAGTTAAAATTTGTATGCTTATATTTGTTAACTTTTACTAGTCCTTTTTAGTATGATGAACAATATTAGAAATTGTACATAATATTCAATATTTATCCTCGGCAAAATTCAAAAAATTTGTTAAATTTATTGTATAAAAAAATTTGGGGAGGATTTTAGAAAAAATAATAAGGTTAAAAAATTTGTAAAAATTTATTTTTTTTCCTTTATTCAATAGTTATTATATAAAACAGCCTCAAAAACGTTAAATCTGACAAAAATAAGTAAAATAGAATATATTTGGCCTATTTAGAATATTATTATTCAACATATTTTCTTTTTTTATGATTATTAACAAACTTAAAATAAACCTAAAAAGTCAATTATTTTATGAAACATAGTGATATGGTTTTTTGATATTATAAATACATAAAAGAAGTCAGTTTTAGGGTTAAACAACTTTAAATGATAACGGGCAGAATTAGCTTCAATGATGAATTTTAAGACTAAATATTAGACCCAATTTAATATAAATAAAATAGAGACATTCAGTCTTTTTTACTAATTTTTACAAATGCCAAATATGTTTTTGAAAGGCTATTTAGAACAAGGCATACAATATATATCTAATCGACCTTAATAAGGTTTTAAAACCAACAATTTTAGTTACAATTACATTTTAGTTTTATAATATAGACGCACTAGACCTATTAAAGAAAGAGGAAATATCACTGTTACTTGATTCTATAGGCATATGGGTTTGGGCATTGAACTAAAGTTTTTTATAACTAAATGCGTTCCTAACGAATTTTAACACAAGAATATGTTTTAATAAATATAACAAATTACAAATTTAATTAAAATAATAGAATGATTTCATAATCTCCTTTTTTTGTAATTTACCTATCTCGTTCTTTTAAGATTTTCTATACATAACATATCTACTATTTTTTTAACACTTAAACAGGCAAATTATGACTGATTATATAGGTTCTAGATATTATTAGTTAATTATGCAAAAATAATAAAAAAATAAGCTTGCACAGACGAATACAATCTGCGTTAGTTTTTTGACACCTGAAAATTTGCTGTTTTTTGGCAAATTTAGGTATTTTTATTGTAGAGGCGTCAAAATCGAATGAAAAAAGCTGGGGCTATGATATGTTATTAAGCGATATCTTATCTATAAAATAAATGTTAAATATTAAAAAAAGGTTGGCTGGTTAACCAGAGAGTCGATTTTGAAAATTGGCAAAATTTTCACTTTTTTTGGTTTTGAGGTTCACTTTTTCATTAAAAATTTTATAATAGTAATAATCAAATAAATCAAACTATTATGGTCTAACATAATATAATTAAAAAGATTTTATTTATGAGATTTCCAGCATTAATATATTATAATATCAAATTAACAATGTTAAATATAATTAATAAATTTATATTAAATGTAATATATGAAAGAAGTAATTAAAATAAATTTAAAAAAAAAATAAAAAATAATAAAAATATTATATTTACTAAATTTTAGAGTCTATTGCCCATATGTCCTGCTTTTTAAATACTGTGAAATTTGGCACTTTGGCATATTCCAATATAGTGCAAAGGGCATAAATATGTCTCAAAATTAGGGCAAAAAATTAATTTTTTTAAATTTTGTAAAAAGTCAACCCGGTCCCAAACTTTTGAAATCATATAGTTATTAACATTATTAAGGGCCATGTTTTATAAATTTTTTAGAAAATTTAAAGATACGTTTTTTGAGCTATTTGTGTCTAAACTTGACTTTAATTTTTTGGTAATTCAATAAAAATTTTTTTAAATATTTTTTGCGTCTAAGGTAGCCCTTATTACGATCTTCAAAATAAAAAAAAAATTATGACTCTAGCTACAATATTTTTGATGACACATGCGCGCAAAGTTGCCTCAATTTTTTTTTTTTGCAAAAAAATGAAAAACATTTTTGCTTATATCTCGGTCAAAAATCACTTCCGGTAAAAAAAAATTTAGGTTTTTATCAGCACCCAAGGATCCTACCAGTGTACCAATTTTCAGCCAAAACTGAGACTTCAAGGGAAAAAGTTTGTCGATTTGAGGTGGAATTGACCATATATATTTTTTATACGTAATATCTACTTTATACACAAATATATACTTATTTTTTAATTTTATATTTATGATGGATAAATAATAGTTTCACCAATTGAAAATCGCAGAAGTATTGGCCAATTGATTAACCCAAAAAGAAAAATTCAACGATGGAAAAAATATCGAGGCAGTGTAACACAAAAGCAAAATTATATATCTAAAAAAGGGGGGTTTTCAACAACTGTTAACAATGTTCAGATGTTACACCAGTCAACCTCTTCGAATGATATCGTTCATGAACAATCTGCTAATCTGGATCATAATTTTAACCCTGTGATTAACAACATATTTACCAAATGGAATCATTTAATCGACTAGCTTTCAGTTATAACTCAGACCTCCAAATTACTCAAAGCTCTTTATTTAATATTGGAAAGATGTCAAGTTGCCCGGGCGGAGCCGGGCCACATGGGCTAGTTTTATTTATGTTTTATAAGGCTGCATATTATCCAAAAAATAGCAATTTTATTTATTTCTATTCTCTTTTATATGTTTGATATATAAATTTAAACGCTGGTTACATCATAAGAGTTAAAAAAAATTTCTAAAGGGGAGCAATCGTCCCCTTTTGACCCCCCCCCCCCCCCCCCCATTACGCCTCTGATTGCCCGTATTATTGGCTAAATATAAAAAAAAGTATAATGTAAAAAAATAACTCTTGCAAAAAAATGATATATTTTGTAGTGCATCAAATATAGCTTTATTGGAATTTAATATCAAAAGCATCATTTGATTTGAAGTAATCATTTAAAAAAATTATACTTTTGGTATATATTTGGACTGCCGAAAAGGTACGTTCTGCAGTTCAGCTCACAGGAGTTGCAAAGATTTTGTTTGTATAAATATTCAACTTAGGTAGAAATTTTTTAATGTTTCCCACCACTGCAAAAGAGTTTGATTATCTACATCTTGTAATCGGAGGTTTATATAAGTTGTAATTTCGTTTTCGGTTCTAATATCGTCATCTACCCACCTAACTCCTTGATAAGTTGAAAAGTTTATATTTGTCAAATTAAGCTGAAACCATATTTTGCAAATCACTCCGCTCGTTCATCATTAATCATTTTCATTTTTCTGTTCAAAAATCTTCATATCTAACTTTTTAGCACTAATTATAGCGCAAAAAAATAGGCAAATTAAAGCATCAAAAATTTTTGGCCCGGCCTGGCCCGGCCCGAGTATAAATTAAATTTAAAACGGCCCGGCCCGCCCGACGAATATTTTAATTTAGGCCTTGCCCGGCCCGGCCGACATTTCGGGCCAGGCGGCACCGGGCCGGATGAGCTTTTGGGTCACGACTGAGAACAAATTTACACTAACTCAGATAGGAGAAAATAGGTTTTTTACGAATCAAATTTTGAATAATAGGCAATTTTAGTTTTATTTTTAAAAATTCAAATTAATTAAGATTTTAATATATTTTGATGAAAGCATATCTTTTAACGCAATATAAACTTACTTATTTGCATCAAATAGTATTGTGAAGGTTTCTATATAAAATTTTAAACAAATCTTAAAAATTTTTTTTTTTTTTAAATAGTATTTTACATGGTGGTAGCGATCTATGTAGTGTCTTACAGGGTGTTTTTTTTTAAAAAAAAAATTTAACAATATAATTTTTTATCTACAAAATGCGTTTTTAACACGTTCTATTGATTTAAGTTTTTTTATGATTTTATTAGGCAAATTAAAATTAGACATGAACATGCCTCATTATGATCTATGATCAGCTGGAAAATTTTGATTTGAGTTTTATAAAACATGCTTTTTTTGATATTTGCATCTTTATTGTCTTCCCCTATTCCTACATCTGGTATTTAGTATATCCTTTTATTTTAGCATCTTTGGGGGATATATTTCGGTATAAATATTTAACGAGAAATAGTTTTAATGAAAGCTTCTCATCAGATGTATTAATATCTTTATTGTGGGAAAATATTGATAAATCTTATTATCAAACTGGCGTTAGTCGTTTATATGAGCTTAAGGTATGAAAAAATATGCTTAAATTTAGATTACAAATGCTAATACAAACTTTTTAAATGAGCCTCTATATTTTCATTCATATGATAATCAAATATCACCTGTAATTGTTTCGCAAAAAGATAATAATTGGGAGGTTCAAATTAAAAAAGCAGTTGCAAGTTTGTTTCAGTTAACCCATCATAATATGACTGAAGTAATGTATATTTTATATAACATATTTTTTTAGCGAGACACACATCATGATTGCTCTGTCAAATATATAATGAAAAGCAAAGACTTATTTATAAAATCAAAAATTTGTCATCATCCAGCTTTTTCTGACTATTCTATTGATAAGGGATTAGTAATATTTAAATATTTTCTATATAGTATATGGGGCATAAGTGTTTTTTACAAATCAATTCATTGTTAATCTACCCATAGTCAAATGATATAGCCTCGTCCTTAAAAATAAATTTTAAAATTTTTTACGAAAAAAATTGTAAAGACTAATTATATATTAATTTAACATGCAAAAAATTTTAACCTAAAATTGACTTGACTTGGAGTTGAAATGGTTGCTTTATAAATAATCTTTTACACATATGGGGAATTAACATTACCAATATATATTGAGAGTAATGCTAGGCTAAGGGGAAAATAGCTAAGTTAAGGTTAGGTCTTTTAGTTAGAAATAGGTCAGTTTAGACTCTGTTCCTTGGGTTGGAGTAAAAAATGTTTTCAATTTTTTATGCGTGTGATTTCAAACTAAAGAAAATCTTTATCAAAATTATGATATAATTTGGCTTGGCCATATTTTTTTTATCTAAGCTTATCTGAATTTTATATTTTGCTTGACCCATGAAATTTTTTGTATTTTGTCCACCAGTTGTGCCAAATATATTAATATTTTGTGCAAGAAGGGGAGCTAACCTCAATCCTTATTTTTTTTTTATATCTCTGTTTTAATTATATGCTTGCCAAAAATTAAATATAATTGCAAATTTCTCATAAGCGTGTTCCTTAATTTCAGTTTGTTGGATAACCTAAGACCAAATTTAAAATTTCTTGATTTTAAAAACATTTGTTTTGACAAACATAAAAGTCTTTATAGGCATTGTTATTCTTATTTGATAATTTGTCAAAGCTATATGTGTTTAAAAAAATATTGCTCTTTATATTTGTAAATTAAATTTCGAGTATACCCTAAAAATTATATAATTTTTTGCTAGCAAATTTTCCAAATTTTTAACCCATGTACCACAAAAGATCTAAATTAAAAAAGAAGGATGAATTTTAAAATTATTGAAAGTGTCAAACTAGGCCAGATAAACTGGTGAAATAACTTTTATGAAATAGAGGTTTTTAGTTTACTAACCTACCAAATGTGGATTAATTAAATAAAAATTTATTTTTTATGTCCTGAGATTTTATTTTAAAGGTTTTTTTCACTGCAATGTCAGATTTTAATAATATTATGTTTACTTATAGCTTATAAACTTAAAAAATATTTTTCATTTTTATAGCTCCCTAGTTTAAATATGAGAACAGTGTCTAAATCAAGATACAAATTGCACGCTGGTAGTTATTTTGTAAAAAATGTTGATAGCTTATCAAGGACTGTTCTTACTTCCTCTTTCTTACCATATTTGAAGTTTGTTGATTGCACAGCAAGGTAATAACACTCTGTTAGTATTATCTAATTATATTGCATCTAGATTTTTGTTTGTTTTATCTGCAAACAATTTTTTTAAAGCATTTTTTATTTTTTTGTTTAAGCATTTTATTTTTGTATTATTTTGGAATAAAAATTTACATAAAAGTGTTAACTTAATGGTAATTACACCATTTAACAAAACTTGCTTCACTACGCAATGCATTTGTGGCAACTTTTTTTCTACGAAATTTATTTCCTTGAGGAATTTTGGGTTACTTTAAGAATCAACAATAATTTCAAAATAAATGTCAATCGTTATAAAAAACTTTAATATTAATTTAATTTGCCCGTTTGATAAGCCTAAAAGTTTTAGTTTTTAAAAACATTAAACAGGCAATTAACGTTAATAATGCGTTTAATTTTTATTATACAAGTTTAATCAGCCAATCATTAAGGGCATTTTAATTCTTTCTTAATAATTTGTTTTACTACTTTTTTTTAATTTTATTTGTATTTTGTCTATTTATTTTTTGACCTTGCTTATTCGAAAGGAAATCTCTGATAACGTATAATTAACCTTTTAAATTTTTTTTGAGAAATTTAATGATGTCGGTAGATATATTTTTCTATAAAAATTTATTTTTAACTCTAATAAAAAATTGGAAGCATTGAGGGACAAAAAAAAACTTTATCCACATTTAGGGGCGCCGTACCCCTTTAAGGCTTTGACTCTTTTAACCTGAGCAAAGCAATTAACAATCCAGACGGGAGTAAGAATTGCTTTCCGCCTGTGACCTAGCCTCTCAGCCTAGGCTCTTACATTAGGCATATAGTTTATGGCCTGTTGCCTAAGCAAGCCACTCAGCAGCTTCAAAGTGGTTGTACACGTTAACGAAGAAAAAAAGCCGTCAATGCACGGTTATAACTCAAACCTCCTGCATGTAAGACAGAAATGTTTGCTACGGAGCTGAGATCATTGGAAAACAAGATCATTAAAAATTCTGTACAAAACCTTGTATACAATTAAATATTTAATCAATCCCCTAAAATTAATTTTATCAAAGGCATGTTTTTATATATTTTGAAAAGAAGCCCTGTTTCAAAAAATAGTAAAAAACCCAACAGACAATAATTATGCATTGCCAATATATGTTCTGCTAAAACAAACATAAAGCTCTATTTTTTTGCTTTTTTATGACCCTAAATAAGACAGAATTGCATAACTTAGACGGTCTTAAGCATCATTTACCAAAATTATCATTTTTAATCAATTTTTTCGTGCTGATTATCATTATGGAATAAAAAACTTAATAATTTTAAAAATTTTATGGATTTTTTTGGTCTTTAAAAATGATTGTGAGAAAAATTTGCAAGAAGATCTTTGTATTTGTTGTTTAGTGTATATGTTAATCATTTTTTTTATTTTTAAAAGACCCTTCTTAACCTTCCGATTAAAGTTGAAATGTGTGGCAATTTCTCATCTTTTTTTTAAATTATAAATATTATACTTTTTTTTGTTAAAAATAACTATCTCAATATTAAAAAAACAACATTTTAACCCAATTTTACCGCTGTCAAGTGGTTTCCATCCAAAATATAATTAATATGGGTTTTAGAATTTAGCTACCAATATATGTATATATTTTAAATTTGAAGATGTTTAAAATGTTATTGGTTTTTAAAAAATAAATTGAGGCTCAAAAGTTAAATTATAGTTTTATATAATTATTAAAAAAAAATTTTTGATCAATAAAACTTTTTTAATATCGACCATTTGTTAAATATATTTGCATAAACTTTAACATAATTAAATTTTTAATAAATCTAATTAGATAAAAAAATGTTTTTAAAAATTCACTGTTTAATTCCGTTGCTAAGGGGTCTTGAGGCCCCAAAAACGCTATTTCTGGTGAATAATATTTTTTGGCATACGACAGACTATTAATTAGGATTGAAGTTTGATTTACGCATGGTTAACACATTAGTTAAATTTCGTGCATTTGTGACACTATCAATATAAATTATTGCTTTTTATTGATACTACTTCTAGAAATATGCCTACGTATTATTATTATTATTATATAACATTTAGTTTTTACATATTTACTATTCAAAAGATTTATGTTTGTTTATATTAAAGACAAAAATTGACCCTTATTAAAGTGGAGCAAATGAACGCCAACAAAGTCATTTATGCTGATAACCTAAATCAAGCCCTTTTCACTCTTAACCCAAGTTTTTCTTTTTGAATTATAACATAATTTGTTTTTGCTTTTAGATAAATAAAAAATATTTTCTAGTTATTGTCATATTTTAATTACAGTAGGGTACTACTTATATGATTTTCCAATGTATATTAGAATACACGGTGGAATATCAAACTGAAACACTTAAATTTAACCCGTTCATAATGCAAGAAACATTCTTGGAATATGAGGTAAACTGCATTTATTAAAAATAGTTCTGTTGATATACTTTTTTATGTGTAGAGTTTACACTTAAATATAATTTTTTTAAATTGATATTTATAACTTTTACAAATAATGAAACCAAAAGAGTACCATATTGATAGCTCATTTTTCAAATTGCTTTTTTTTTATTTTTAAGCTTAAATCCTGTTTCTTAGAATTAAGTTATAATCTGTAAATACTTTGATTAAAGCCAAAAATTATTCAAAGATTTTTTGAAAGTAATTATATTTTGAATCTTCTCTTTTTATGTAAATATTTAATTTTTTAATCAAGCTCTGTTTGCGCCACTCTTGGATTGTAAAAAAGGTTTTGCGTCTAAGCTTGTTTATGTCTTTAGCCAACTTTAAAAATTGCAAAAACAAAGTTCATTAAAATCAGACACAATAGATAATTAGATTAATTGATGTGTGATGAGTATTATGGGTGTGGAATAATATTTAACAGTTAAATTCAAAGGCGGTATTTTACCTTCCAGCCTAAATGTAGTTAATGATATTGCTTTAGCTTAGCCTTACTCATATATATTTTTAGCCCGGCTTGCTGGTGAGTAAAAAATTTATAATGTATAGAATTTTAATATACAGGATAAAATAAAGAAAAGGTGGGTAAGAATCTGGCCACACTATTGAAAAAAGAATAATAACCAGCCTTTCCCGAAACCCCTCCGGCTCGCCCGGCAATGTAAGGGCCTACATGATTGTAAAAATATATATGCCAAATAAACTATAAGGAAACGTAAAATATCATTAATTTATTTGTAATTTTTATATAGGGTAATTATTTATATCTCATTTTGTCCATATTAATTGTTATTTATATATAATTATATTTATATTATATGGGATGAGAATGTATATTTATTTTAGGCCAAACTCGTTCAAGCTCAATTTATACAATATTTTGAGGCACTTTCGGCTGTCCCTGAAAAAAGTTCATACAACCACAATGATTTAATTTCTATATTAGCAACTACTCGGCGTTTCAAATCAACTGATTCATTTGAACAGATATTAGAGCTCATTAATACTAAATACCCACGATATTTGTTAGTTTTCATCTATCTTTTCTTAGCCTTACATATATATATAATGTTGAATTTCTATGACCTAAAATTTGCCACGCCTATATTTATATCACTTATAACACAGGACAACAAAATTTAGACGACCTCAAGCATCATATATGGTTTCGTTTTGGTCAAGGTTTTGGTGCTGATTACTAATATAGAATCAGAATTTTAGCCAATGCCTCTGATTTTTAGTTGTTCGGTATCAAAAATGAGATTTTCTAATTTTGGGGATTGTGTTTTTATAATAAAAATTTATGGTTGGAAAAAAAGTTTAAATATATATTTAGATTAACGAAACATTTATTCACCTGAACCTTTCGATTTTTTTTTAAATTAATGGTTTTCAGCATAAAATCCGTTTTTTAATCTTATGTATCAAATTAAAATGCGAATAATTTTATTTAATAAACTTTTTTAGATTAGTTTTGTTCAATAAATCTAAATATGTGAATATATTTTTTGTAAATATAATAGTTTTTCATATGGATTGTTTTTGCATTTTGGTTTCAATATAAATGAGTGGCATTGGGATAAAAACTAAAATTGGAATCGTAATCGCACCTCTCTAGAGAACCATGTAAAATCGTCCATATTTTTTCGTTGTCCAATGCAATATTATTAAAATTTTTTAATTTGTTAAGAAGCAGAAAATTAAACTATTTTTATAACACCGAAATTTGCCTCTGCTTTTTGGTATAGGACAATCATCGATGGTCAAGTTGTTTATGATAAAATTTATTTTTCTAAACTGATTTTGAATGTCAAAAAGAATTTATGATTTGAGGGTTATTGGGCTGTTTATAAACTTGGAAAGGAGTATAAAAATACCTATGAAATAACATGATATTCTTTAATACATTTGGTTTTTTTAATTAAATTTATTTAATTTTTTTAAGTTTAAATTTAGGGTCTCGTTATAAAGTTTGTTTTGGGACCCATTACACAGGTCAACAAATATCAATGTCAGAAACGTGAATTTTATGAAAACATAAAAGAATGCATCCCCATTATGGCCTTATCTGATATATATTTTTCGTTTTTCCTAGTTTCTTCCGTCTTTGGCTCCTTAGATCCGTCTATAACGAAAAATGACCTTTTTTGACCAAATTCACAGATCTAATTATACCCTAAAAAAAAATTAAAAATCTTTTTTCCATATAAAAATCCCTTGTAACTTATATTTTTAATCACAAAAAAATGAAAAAAAATTTTATTAACATACCAAGCTCTTCATCGACATTTAGATAATACAAAATATTTCGCGTCCAAACTTAATACGTCACGATATATTATTGGTTATTAATGAAAATATTATTTGAAGTTTGAATTTAACAGTTTAACAATTGTGAATATGCAAAAACTTTAATTTTTGTTTTTGAATTTTTTTTGGTTTTTTGACCTTTTTTTCTAAAATTTTCAATGTTTATAATTGACTAACTAAGTTTGATTAGGAAAAACGGTAAACGGATTTGATATTCCCTAAGATGGCAGGTTTGATCTTTGTAGTTAAATCATAACTCTCAAAAAATTGTTGATCTGTGTTATATTAAAAGGAAATCGCTGTTGAGTAATTATTTATTTAGACCTGTTTTATTTACAAATAAAATTGTACCGAAATATTTATAGTTTTAAAATTGTATGTTTAACTTTGCATTCAAAAAAAATAAAGGCGGAGAAAAATAATTCCTGATTCGCAATCTCAAAAATCTTTATAAAACCTTCTAAAAATCCTGTTTATTTTAAATTTTTGTTGTTTATTGTTATCAAATTGCAAAAATTATGTTGTTCAAAAAAATTAAATAATATTATTGGGTCCTTAAACGTCTTATTTTACATATATTTTGGTTAAGTACTTGTTTTTTTTTATTATTTACTTATATTGAAATAATTGTGTTCTCATTATTCAATTTTTCGGTTTTCATAAAATAATTGTATTAAAAGGACAAACAAAATATTTTTTTTTAGTTCTTCTCTTATTTAAATTTGAACAGCCTTTGGCTGATTAATCAAAACAAGTTGAGCATTTTAGCAATTACTTCATTTTATATCTTTCCTTTATTATTGGGCGCGTTTAAAGTTTTTTCATTTTTTGTGAAATTTTGATAAATTTAAGAATTTTCTATACAAAAATATTGGTTTAATGTTAGTTTTTTAAGTGGTAGAATTTTAAGGGATGCGTAGAGATGAGCTCTGTTTATATGGATTAAATGTAAATTATAAAATTTTTAAATATACTCACAGCAATTACACCGGGGTTAAAAAAATATTGTATAAAAATATTGGTTAGTATTTTCGTTGTAACAACCCATTCAAAAATTTAATTTATAAAATTTTGAAAAAATGAATGCTTCTTACACGTCTTTATATAATTGAAACTGATTATTATATATTTGATATTTGAATTATCTTGATTTTTTTGACAGACCTGCTTTTATTGAGATGGTAATTTTAACGCAAACTTCAACTTCAAACGCTTTCTTATTTAACAAATTTATTACTCCATCCTTTGACGACAAATCAGAAAAACCTCTGATAACTCTTATAACCAATTTACCCAATGCGTTTGATATTATAGTTACTGCCTTAAGCCAGGCCAAACAGGTCGATGACGGCTTTTTGGCAAATATTTTGGTATGAAAATTATGTTTTTTATATTGCTAATACAGAGATCATTAAATTTTTGAAAGTTATGACCTGTCATCAGAGACCAAACCATCTTAAGAATTTTCAAATCCGTTTAGTTTTTTTAGAAACAAAAAAAATTGAAAAAAAATATTTTTTAATTGAAACCGAAAATATATCGTGTCCTATTTAGGTTGGGTCAAATGTTCTTTATAACCAAAAATCTAAGAGCTTATTTTACATAAAAATTTTATTTCTTATTGTTTATAAATAATATAAGTTTTAAGTAATTTTAAGATGAAAAAAAAATTTTTAATTTGTTTTCCAAGGGTATTCTTTAGGTCGCGAAATCTGTTTATTTGGTCAAATTGGCTATTTTTTTCGATATAAACCTAAGATAATAGCCAGAGATTGAAAATACTTCGGAATGAATTATATATATGAGATAAGACCATCATGGGTATTTTCACCCCAGTGTCGTAATTTTCTTTTTACTCATTATTTTGTCGACCTGTTTATTATCACTGATTTAATAATATTTTATTTGAAGTTTAATATAATTATTTAACATTAATTTATATTTAAATTTTGTCTACATGTAATTGTTTATTAACAACTTATTTGTAATTATATTTAATTAGTGCAGCAAATGCGGTAAATTTTATTATTTTCAAAACTTTTTTAATTTCCTTTCTGCAAATGTGTTTAATCTATTTAAGCAAATAATGTTTTGTTTTGGAATGTATAAAATGTCTAAAACGACTTATATAGTCTTTCTGTGTGTCTTACATTAAAAAATTTAATTTTTTTATAAAAGAAAATACACTTGGATAGCCAATATGAAATATTTGAACTTGTTTGAATGTCTTAACAGGCTGGTCACATAGCATTTTTTAATGTTACAAACAATAATAAAAATATTTTGATGCTTTTCACTCACAACTATTGTTTTTACTAAATTCTTGGATGATATTAGTTAAATATTATGGTTTAAAATTGAATCTAATAACACCTGTTAACCTTATGTTATAGATATTCTTACTATTAATCATATTTGAATATGCTTCCATCAAATGGTATAATATGTTGGCTCAGTTAGCTCAGTAATCTTGTCTTCAATGCAAAAAATTTAGTGTTTGATCCCGCGCATAGGCAGCTTTGTTCCTCGAAACAAAAAACATATTCACGTATAAACCACTTTGAAGCTTTTAAGTTAGCTTACGCCGCAGGCGCTCGAGCAAATTAGACTATTTAACCCGACGGCAATTTAAATTGCTTTGCTCGGATGTCTATACCCTTACTAGTATAGCTATATTTTAAAAAGGATATGGGATAAACCCCAGTTCAAATTATTCTTTAAATGATATAATAAGTTATATACTTTTTAATAAACAATTTTGTGTAATTTAAAGGATTTGGCTCAACTAAAGGTTTATGGTGATCAGAAGCGGAAGGCCTATGCCTTACTTAACCTAGCCAGTATTTTTATATGGAGAAAGTGCAAATTCAATCATTATTGCTTCCAAAATCAAGTTTCAAATTTAAGTTTTTTATTAATTTAAATGCTTATTTGTTAACGAATTTTACTCTTCATTTTTATGTTTTGGCCTTTATATGGCTATTTCTATTTTTAAAAAATTATACATATTATTTTTGTGACTTTCTTCTAAATACCATTTTATATCAATTGATTAAAGCCTTATAATATACTTGAATATTATGGTTTATTTAGATAATCAAAGATAAGTTACTTAACGAGTTTTATCATTATACGGATGGCGAACTTACTAGACTTTTGGCACTACTAACTGCCAACATAGATGTATCCCCGTCACTTTTGGACGATCTTGATTTAGTTGATGATTCAGACACTCAATCCAAAAATTCTGATAATATTAACCCAAATTATCCCATATCACAGCAAATTACGAGCATAGTCACGGCTCTCAGTAATGTTAAAACGATTCAAAGTCTCTTATTACTCACGCGAACTCTACAAGAGATTTTGGATATTTTTAAGAATTTTAACATTCATCTCTCGAACTCAAACGATTTGTTTTTTATTATTTTAAGCACGTTAAAAGGACTCGATACCTTCCCATGTACTGTTATTCAGATGCGTAACGCCCGTCAAATTTTGGAAAGTTATAAATTCTATGTGCCCCATTTGAATAACTTGAATAACGTTGATTCCAAAAAGTTTGGTGGGCCAGATAATTTTATGGTAAATTTAAATATTTTAATATTTACCAGTTTTAGTTTGATATTCTTTTATATATATATATCCAAGTGAAATACAATGGTTTTTCGTTACTTCGATGATTATTTTCACATAAAATTAAATAAGGTTAGGTATCATTTTAATTTATTACACAGGTTAACAAATTTGTGAGAGTTATGAGCTAACTATAGAGATCAAACCTGTTATCTTAGGAATTTCCAAATTTGCTTATCTTTTTTTTATCAAACTTAGTTAATCAACATTGAAAATTTTAGAAAAAATGTAAAAAAAAAAAAGATTTAAAAAATTGAAATTTTTGTAAACTTCAATTATATTAAAAACCGATTTTATTCTCGAGGTCGCAAAATCTGTTAAAAAGGATATTTTTCCGATGGACGGATCTAAGGAGCCAAAGGCGGAAGAAATTAAGAAAACCGAAAAATACATATGAGATTAGGCCATCATGGGGATGCATTCTTTTATGTTTTCATAAAATTCATTTTTCTGACATTGATATTTGTTGACCTGTATTATATATCCAATTTTTTTAATTTGTTTTGTATAATGCACCAGACTCTTCCTTTGTTAAACCACATCTTATTCGAGCGTTCTTTCGACCATTTACCTAAAACGGCTGCTCTTTTATATGGGGCTACAGCTAAAACTCTTTTTCGTTGCGATAATTCACCCATGTTTATGTGGGATTTTACCACACATATTTTGCCACCAACCTTGGATAAATTAGTTAACGATGCAGAATTTTCAATTATTCACGAAACTATTGAAAGCTACATAAGAAAACAAAATTATATAAGTGGAAATGACAGGATAACCATTGAGAATAGGTTCGTTTGATGGTTGATTGAGCTAATTTTGAATTTTTGTCCCGTTTACGATTAGGGCATGTTAAAACTCCGGGAGCCAGAAGGAGTCCATAAGCTCCGAAGTTTTATTCCTTTGGAATTCGCTAGTTAACATTAGCTTATTGGAATTTGTATTTTTGTAGTCCAAACTCATTTCTTTTTTAGAAAGTTGTAAATAAATGAAAGAGCAGCTAATTATGTAATAATTACTTGTATTAACTAGAGAATTCCAAAAAAAACTTGGGAGTTTATAGACCTTATCCTCCCAGAGTTTTATATGCCCTATTTACAATGGCTTCAATTAAAATGATTGCTTTAAGATTTGTAATTAAAAAATTATTAATTTCATCTTTTTTATTATTTAATAACGTAAACTTTAACAATTTTTTTGTTCTTTGTTATAAGCGGCTCATTTTGTTGGTATTTATACCTAGAAAATTCTATCATATTATACTTACGCGACTTTTTCCACATCGTCTGTTCTCGCGGGAAGCTACTAAAAAAGAACGCCCATTTTCAATTAGCTCTTTCTCAAATAATTTTGGTAAGTCAATTTTTGTAATGTAAATTTTTCATCTATAATATGCCTAATAATATGATTTGTTTATATATTGTATTATTATTTTTTATATCTATTGTTAATATTATTATCCATATTTAATCTAAACAAGGTCCAAAACTAGGATTTAACATTGACACTCAGAGTGATCAATTTGGGATACCTCTCCAGACAAGCTTAAGCCTTAATTTTGATCATCAAAATTTATATGATGTAAGTGACACATTTTGAATAATAAATTCACCTGGTAGCTGTTTTCATTAAGTCACATCAAATACTTATTTTTTTTTTCAATTAATAAATTAGTTTTTAGCAAATCCAATTTTTAGTTATGTCCTATATTTTTTAAATTAATTTAGCCTAAATTTAAATAAATTTACAATTTCCATTTTTATTTGTGAGAGTCTATGGAAACAATGAAAAATATATAAATTAATTTTTATTAATTTTTTTTAATTTAAATTAACAGTTTCTTAAATTCACTGTTAAAAGGTTCGAAATTAGACATTCGTGTAATATGTTGGATTATTTTAATTTTATGCACAACAATTTTAAATTTCCTTTTATTATTTAACTTTTTATAGTTTATTGATTTACAACTTACTTATTGACTATATAAATACGTATTTAGATCGAAATAAACACGCAAAATGTTGCGGACTCAATCAGTCGTTTAACCTCTTTTACTTCGTACTTTTTTGGTTCGGCCAAAGAAACCGAAACTAGACCATTTGTTACTATTTCCACCTCCGCGTTAGGTTTAATTTATATTATTTTTCAGCTAGCTTTTAGCTCCTTAGAGCTATTAGTCTTATTTAAATATTTTTTTATGCATTAGATAATTAAAATTGTTGGCCATATTTTTTAAAGATGTGTATCAAAAAAATAAAATCTGCTCTAGGATAGCAGAAATTCTTATTGAGCATTATATTAAAATTTAACACTTAAAATTAAGCTGGCGTACGTATGGTCGAGGATATAGCTGTTTGAATATTAATTCAATAGAAAATAATATGGTTCAATCCAATAAACATTGCTCATATATGTAGACATCCTTGGTTGAATTCATCAACCTTTATATGTTAAGCAAAAGTAATAATATGTTAATTAGATAACGGCCTAATTATAGATATGCTAATTAATTAAAGGTTAAATAAGTAATACCCAAACTTGTAAAACCATGTTAAATTATTTGAAGGTTAAATAAGTTATATCCAAACCACATCGTTAGACCATGTTAATTGGTTAAAGGTTAGGTAATCGGTGGCCAAGGAGTTAAACTCGCGACCTTGTGTAGGAAGTCTAATTTTTTTCCTTGCTCATTTGTCGGTAAGGCAAACTTAACCCCGGTTATATGGCATATTTAGGATTGACATGATGGCCAATTAATTAAAACTAAATCATAATGAATGAATAACGGTTAACGGAATCAAAAGGAGCAAAATAGATCAGACCACCTCGTACTCTAAGTTGTAATAAAAAAATTTAAATTTGTCTTTTTAATTTTTGATCAATATCATTATCCTTGGGCTGTTAAATTTTTTGATATTAATATTATGTTTATATTAATAATTTATAAAATATAGCCCAGCCAATAGAATTACACGATAACCAAGATCCAAAAGAACGTTTAGAAGTTTTATCCAATGATGCCTTCCATAACAAGAAGATATTTCCAATATCACCAAAAGTCTTAATCTCAAATGACAATGATCTCAGCGATATATTTTTTAAAGGGAATAAGGAAGAAAGTGGAAAAACATTGATGGATGTAATTATTTGTCAAAAATTTTTGATAATTTAGAACTAGGTAGAAGTCAAGGTTTTTTTTATTTTTGGCTCGAGTATGTTTGGGTAAGGGGCAAGATCGTATATAAAAAATCATAATAACTTTTTCATGTTATTTATTTTGAATTAGGGCACGTGCGAAAATTCTGAAAATTTTATTTTTTTCAAAATTTTTCAAAAAAATTATTATTTCAGAAAAAGCATTTTATATGCATAAACGAAATTTGGCAACGTTTTAAAAATTCGCGTTTTATTACACAATAAAATTTTTCAAAATTTTGAATTGATCACGAAATTAAAAACTCACTTTGCACGTGCCCTTATTAAAAAACTTATGTTTTTTATTTTCCTATAAGGTTTTATTTTAGTAACCAACAATTTCCAATTTCAGCCATATACAACGACAGAAGGATGGTTTTTTTAGCAAAAAAGACAATTTATTAAACAAATTAAATGTAAATTTTTTAATTGAAAAATGAATATTTTCTTTACAAATAACAATTTACCTAAAAAAATTTTTTAGCAGAATATAAACTTTTGTTAAAGGATTTGTAATTAAAAAATTTTCGTAAGAAACAAATATATTTTGAATCTTGAGGTATTTTTGGTAGAAAGTTACTTAAATAAAATTATAAAGAAATATAAATTTTTTTGGTATGAATATATATTTGTAAAAAAATAATTTTTTTTGTTTAATTATTTAGCATTTTAATTTTACAAATTCCTTTTTTTTACCAAACAAAATATTTATTAACATATCTACAAAGAAATTTTTTAATAGACGCCAAAAAATATATAATATTTTTGTTTTAATAAGCCTAAAAAATAAAAGTAACATTTTTTTTAATCGGTTTTAAGAATTTTTTTTATTATTATGTTTAAACAAACTTTTCTTTTTGCTCGTTGACTATATTAACAAAATACATTTAAACTTTACAAACAACTTTGTTCGAATCAAATTGCTATCCAATATTGAGGATATATAAAAAAATTGAGCGTTTAGGGGTTTTTATACAAATATAAATATCATCATTATAGCAGCATTTCATTGCAGTACTTTTTTTTAGAATAATTTTATGGTTCAAGACATGCGTGCAGCTTTTTGCTTGGCCAATGGATTTCCCGTTCAAATTGATATAATGGGTGTTTTACATCTCAACTTACATCATAAAATTAATGTCAACCTGTTTGAACAAAGTTACGCCTCAGAAATTGATATAAAGTAATTGAAATTTTTGCATTTTGAAATTAGTTTTGCGTTTTTGCCAATGTTTAAATAACTTGTAAGCAAGAAAAAATTTAAAATTTAAAGCGGGTTGTTGTCATCTAGTATTCAAAGTAATTTTATCCTTTCTGTTTTTTTTTCAAATTTTTATTAACAAAGACAATTTAGCAAAATTGTTTATAAATAACACAGGTCAACAAATTTTTGAGAGTTATGAGCTAACCACGGATATCAAACCTGCTATATTAGGGATTTTCAAATCCGTTTACCGTTTTTTTAAATCAAACTTAGTCAGCTATAAAAATTGAAAATTTTAGAATAAAAAAGATTCAAAAACAAAAATAAATTGAATTTTTTTTTGCATATTTACAACAGCTAAACTGTTAAATTTAAACTTTAAATAAACTTTTATTAAAAACCGATAATATATCATGTCGTATTTAAGGTTGGACACGAAATATTTTGTATTATCTAAATGCTGATGTAAGAGCTTGATATACTATAAAACTATATTTCTCAAGATTTAAGTGATAAATATAAGTTACAAGAGGTTTTTTTTTAAAAAAAAATGTTTAATTTTTTTTTTTTTGTATTTTCTTTTTGGTTTAAAAAAAAAAGGTTTTTTTTTGGGTGGGTGGGAGGGAGGGGGAGGAGGGAGAAAAAAAGGAAAAAAAAAAAAATATATGGAAAAGGGATTTGAAAAAAAATTTTTTTTAAATGGGTGGATTCACCTGTGTGATAAGGAAAAGCGCAATTTATTTATTATCAACGATATAATTGCTAAATCTTCTTCGTTTCATTCTAAGATCCACTTTTTATTCCGAAATAAAAACAACTGTGTTTAATCGTGATACATCGATCTTAACCAAGAAATCTAGTGTTACTCCAGTTAATTATGGCATGACTGCTCGACATTCTTTATTAACCAATGGGAGTTTGAGACTTAGACCTACAATTAAACACGAATCTAGCAGTTACATATCAGAAAACTTTGTGAACTATTTCAAGTAACTATATGGTTTGCTTTTTTTTAAAGAAAGGTAATTAAATTTAATTTATTGTGAGAAATTAAATTTTCTCTAATATTTTTTATTATTTATAAAATTAAAGGATTTCTTTAAAAATGAGAGTGTTTGTTTGCGAGGTTTAAAATCTAATTGTGATTTAATAGTATAAATACGCTTTAGCCAAATTGAGCAAAAAATGTTTTATTTTATTAATTAAAAACAATCAATAACAAATCATTCAAGGTTAAAGCCCATTCAGGCATATATTTCAATATATACGTACTGATATTACCTAAAAAAAATATTATTTTAATTACCAGCCAAGAAAATTTGCCGTCTGAAAACAGATTTCAATGGGGAAAATGCTATATGGTTCACAAATAATTTAATTTATCTATTGTTATTGAGTTTATTTTTTTCATGTTAGATAAAGTTAAAAAATATTTTTTTTATATTTCTTGTTATTTTCCTATTTTCTCTATAATATTTATGTTCTCACGCTAATTTACATTTAAAATAAACTGTTCTTTTGATAAAATTCTAATCAAGATACTTAAGCAATAATCATACTGTTCGCATTTTTTAAATATACAAAATTCTGTATTAAATTTCTTTATTTTGTTATTACAATCAGGATGTGCAATTTTTTTTATACGTCTTCCGAACCCTACAAAAAATTTATTGTTTTCCTTTCAAAATTTTTGAAAACTGATGTAATTTTTGAATTTTTAATCGTAAATTTTATATGATTTACCATACATTAATTTTTTGTATACAATTATCAACAATAGTATTGATTTTTAATAATAAATTTTTAATATTCCTAAAAAGGAATCCAAAATACCGTATTTCCATTAATCATTGTAAGGCACTTTAATCAGTTTTCCTGCTTTTGCCATATCTAGTAGATAACAAAAATTAATAACACAATACTAAGCAATTAATAGATCTCTTAAAAAGGTCAAGTTAATCACCAAAATACAAAACATATGGTAATCTATTACCTGGAAAATAGACAAAAGTTTATGGTTTTTAAAAAACTTGGCTTAAAATTATCATACTACTATTCTGATATACTTTCGCCCGCTATTTAACCCGGAACAATTTTTCATTGAGTAATTTGGAACTCCCAATTATTAATTAAAGCTTAACTACTTTAAAGATAAATTTAACAGGAGATATATTAGAAAAATACTTAAAAATTATATTTTAATTAAATATTGTCTCATTTTTTGAAATAAAGACAATTGTAATATTTACAAAAATATTAGGAAAGTAAAAAAGGTGGCAACAATCTGTCTAACGATTTTTTTATCGTAAAAAGATTTTTTTATATTTAATAAAAACTAGAAGCACAATTTTTTTACAATTTGAAGCTTAAATTAATTTATTCCTATTTTTTTTAATTAAAAAAAAATTAATCTTAATGTCGCAAGTCTCTCCACTTTTAAATGTTTATATCATGTTAATTTGTCAAATGAAAAAACAGAAATATTTAAGACAACAGAGTTAATTGGTTTTAAACATTGCAAATAATTCTGTAAGCCTAACACTTTTTTTTTTTAAAATAATATTAAATATGTTAAAGTAATATAAATTTTAACCTATGTTATAGGCGTATTTGCTGAAATCAGATTGACCTTTTAGCGTCTTGAGGATGTCTTCGTCGATACAGAAATTGCCCGTAAATATGTTTGATCCACCATCTTTTGATTTAACACTTAAGCTTTTCAAACAGTTTTCTATTAGTGCTAAACAGGCATCAGCCATAATTTCAGGCTTCCTGCAAAAATCTTGACTTTTCGCACCAGCATTTCGTTCCATCGATTGCGTGAAAATTGCTAAAGTTTCGAGAAAAATATTTTCAAATATAGCATAAAAACCGCATTCCAAAATAACAATTTGAGCTTTATTTGCTTGCAATGCGTTTATGTTTTAAGGATTTAGCGCACCCACCTATATTGTAAAATATGTCGGGCGGGCCGGGCCGAAATATCACAGTCCGGTTTTAACTCTAGTCGCAAAATGTGTTTTTTTAATTTTTATTAGAATAAATTTCGCTGGTCAAAAAATATATATTTTAACTTAAGAGTAGAATGTCTCTTGCTTGGTTTTAAGCCAAATAAGCGACTGATATAGTTGAAATGAAATTTGAATTTTTAAATTTAATCATATAAAAATCTAATTTGATTATACAAAAATATAGTCTTTATTAATAACATCAAGTTCAAAATTATCATATTAAAAAAACATACATTTTTTGGTTTTTAAGTCTTTAAGTTGCAACACTTTTGATGTTTTAACTAATTTTGAATAACTATAACAGGCTGGGAAAATTCCATTAAAATAAATAAAGAAATTTAAATGGTTATATAATATATATTCGATTTGCCAAAGTTTGATAAGGACATGAATTTTTTTTGCTGACACGACCTATAAACAGCAAATATAAATTGATTACAACTCGGACAGCGCCATCTTATTTTAAATCGCCAGCCTAGATAATTCCTTCAATGCAAAAACAAGAATTTCAGAAAAATTATATTTTTTTATTACCATCTAATCTCGTCGTGACCATCAACTTGTTAAATACAACGACATTTGTTGCAAAACCAAAACATGTGGGCTGAGACAATTAACAACACTGGACAACAAAATTTGGACGACCCTAAGCATCATTTATGGCAACTATGGTTTTTGGTCAAGTTTTTGGCGCTGAACACGAATATGAAATTAGAATTTTAGCCAATGCCTTAGATTTTTAGTTATTCGGTGTCAAAGGTGAGATTTTTCAAATTTTGGGGTATTTTGGGCTTCTATATCATAAAACCTATGGGTAGTAACAAAAGTTTAAAAATATATTTAGATAACGAAAACATTCATTACACTGGACAACAAAAAAAAACAACATAAACGATTTTTTGAGGGTTTTGTAGAGAATTTTCTTGCGATAACGATCCCGGGTTTAGTTTTTTTTCCAATGCCTCCAATTTTTTTTAATCCACGTCCAAAGTTCAGAAAAAAATTCACAAAATTTCTTTTAGTATTAATTCTACAAAAAATCTATTGGCATATTCAGATTCCTTATAAAAAACATATCTAAAAAAAGGTTATTACATAAAATTTATAGCAATTTACTTTCAAGTTATTTAGGATCAAAAAACGGAGTTTAGGACAAAAACCACTAATTTTACAATAATGAAAAAATAAAAAAAAATTAAATATTTAAAAAAAATTAAACCCCTTACGTTAATAATGAATGTTTTTGTCATCTAAATATATATTTTTAAACTTTTGTTACTACCCATAGGTTTTATGATATAGAAGCCCAAAATACCCCAAAAATTGAAAATTCTCAACTTTGACACCGAATAACTAAAAATCTGAGGCATTGGCTAAAATTCTGATTTCATATTCGTGATCAGCGCCAAAAACTTGACCAAAAACCATAGTTGCCATAAATGATGCTTAGGGTCGTCCAAATTTTGTTGTCCAATGTTATTAACGGGTTTTGGTATAGAAGGGGGCTGTGAAATTGCGATTCACGCCACCCGCCTTACCTTAGAATCAATGAATTCTGACGAATATTTAGTTAAACTGGACTTAAAAAACGCTTTTAATTGCCTAGATCGTTCTTACCTTATCGAATCTTTTTTAAAAATTTTTCCCCAATACCACAACTATATACATTTAAGTTATGGTATTGATTCAATATTAAAATTTCAGGATGTAATAATTTCTTCCTCACAGGGAGTTCAACAAGGTGACCCTTTAGGTCCGCCTTTGTTTTGCATTGGGCTTAAAAACTTGATAGATGAAATTTCTAATTCAACAAATCTCCGTTTGAACTTATGGTATTTAGATGATTGTACCATGTGTGGCAAGCTGGATGATATCAATTTAGCACTTAGTATAGCCCAAAGCCACTTTTCTGTTTTAAACTTATCTCTTAATCCTAACAAATGTGAGATATATCCTTTCCCGCCATTTACAAATTCTATAGTTGAAACCTTTAATAAAACCTCATATGAAAATTTAATAATCTTAGGTTCACCCGTAGGAGGTTTTGTTGCGGTTGAAAAATTTTTAGAGAATCATTTACTTGTTTTAAGAGAAAATTAGAAATTTTAAAAAAATTACCCTTTATCAGGGTTTTTTTCTTTAAAAAATGTTTTTTTAATTCCTCAATTGCAATTTTGCTTCCGGACATCCGAGCTTTTGTTTTTAATTCTCTGCTCAAAAATTTGAGCACGAATTGATTTTAATTTTTCAAAATCTTTTAATTTAAAATTTGATTTGAATAATTACGTCCAATTTACCCTACCAGGCAAGCTGGGTGGACTTGGGGTCAGGTCACCCAGTAATATAGCGCTTGTCGCTTTCCTTGCTTCCTTTTCATCCTTCAAGGATACAATTTTTAAAATCACAAATTTTAACTCGGACCCGATTTTTTTTCAAGCCTTAACTACCTGGGCTTTTGAGGCCGGCCCTACCAGGCCATACCCTGAAACGGGTGATCAAAAAGAATGGGATATGTGTTTAGCGTTAAACTCTCTTGCTTACCTTTTACAGAGTGAAAACACAACGCACAAATCCCTTCTTAGATCACTCTCTTCATACAATTCAGGTCATGAATGGTTAGAGGCGTTTCCCAGTAAGTTAAATAATCAATTACTTCCTAACGAAGCGTTTCAATATGCTTTGTATTTGCGTTTAGGAATTCCTTTTTCAACTCCTTACATTTCCAGCAAATGCAAGACTCTCACCGATAGTTTTGGCAGGCATCCCTTACATTGTTTGTCGAATTTAAAGATAAGGCGACACAATAAGGTTAATATCATTATCGCCACTTTTTTTAAAAAGGCTAATATACCGTGTGTTTTAGAACCTGGTCTATCTTTTAATTCTAAAAGACCGGATGGAAAAACTCTTGTTCCCTTCTCTGAGGGGAAACCTTTATTTTGGGATTTCACCTGTGTTGATCCTCTGGCCCCTTCAAATTATAATTTTGATCCAATTTTGAATGCCGAAATTTTAAAGACAAAAAAATATTGTTTTTTAAATTCCGATAATATTTTTATACCAATTGTTGCCACAACTTCTGGATCATTTGGTCCTGAAGCCTTGAAAATTTTCAAACAAATTGGTAAACTAATTAAAAATAATTTTATTTCAGGGGTTTAAATTTTTTTTAAATATTTAATTTTTTTTTATATTTTTATTTTTATAAAATTAGTGGTTTTCGTCATAAAATCCGTTTTTTGATCCTAAATAACTTGAAAGTAAATTGCTAATAATTTTAGGTAATAACCTTTTTTTTAGATATGTTTTTTATAAGGAATCTGAATATGCCAATTAATTTTTTGTAGAATTAATAGTAAAAGAAATTTTGTGAATTTTTTTCTGAACTTTAGACGCGGTTAAAAAATTGGAGGCATTGGAAAAAAAACTAAACCCGGGATCGTTATCGCAAGAAAATTCTCTACAACACCCACAAAAAATCGTTTATGTTGTTTTTTGTCCAGTGTAATATATCATTCAACACTCTCTCTACATTGAACGCTTTTTTGTTACAAAAAGTCGCCAATTTTGGTAATCAGCATTTAGATAGTTTTTCTGTGAGAAAAGTTTTTAAAAAATTTAAAAAAAAAAATAAAATTTTTAATTTCAAAAAATAAGTCTGAACGCACCCTTATGTATGCCTACAAAAACATTTTCAATGTTAAAATATATTACAATTAATATTACCATATTTAGGCCAAAGGGAGTTGACACATATTCCTGAATTTTTCAATTCTGTTGACAATCCAATAGTTAACAATGAGGTTAGATATTTGGTTATTGTGTAAGCTAAAAATATTCAAATTAAATATACAGTAGTGTTGGATAAAAAGTTGAATGGGTCAGGGTGTTTTAATTACAAGTCGGCTTATGAGGCACAGGTCGACAAAAATCATTGTGTAAAAGAAAAATTACGACATTGGGGGGGGGGGGGGGGGGGGGGTGATTACCATGATGGCCTTATCTCATATAGTTTCCGTTTTTTTAAATTACTTCTGCCTTCCGCTATTTTCTTATTATAACGAAGAGATGGCCACATTGACTAATTTTGCGATTTCGAAATTACCTAAACAAAAAATTTTGCATATTAAAATCACTTGTAACTTATGTTTTTTATCTCAATTAATGAGAAATAAAATTTTTTAAATATATCAAGCTTTACATCAACATTTAGGCTATACAGAATATTTGGCACCCCAACTAATAAGACATGATGTATTATCGGGTTTAAAAAATAATAATATTGAAGTTTGAATATAACAGTTAAACGGTAAATATATAAATAATTATTTTTAAAATTTTTGAATCTTATTTATTTTTTCAAACGATTTCATAGCTGGTTTACAAAATTTGATTAAAATAGTTATACGAATTTGGAAATCCTTAAGATAGCAGGCAGAGCTGGTCTACAAATTTAGCTCATAGGTCACAAAAATTTTTTGACCTGTGTAGTTTAACGCATCCTCTTGGACTCTAGATTCTTTAATATAATAAGTGGTCATGGTAAATATAAAAAAAGATATAAGCCCCTAAATAAGGCAAGTATTTTGTTGTCCCTACACATTTTAAATCTTTAACCGTCCACAGTTTAAAGAAATTTAGTTAACCTTCATTACAAATTATTCTTTAATTCAATATTATTTAATATAATTATGTCTTGTGTATAAATTTTTTTTAAAATAGACATTTTACAAAATTGTCTTGTTTATTTAGATAAACTTATATATGTAAAATTTTTGAGATACAATTTTTTAGTATTAAGTTTAAAAATAACTGATATATATGTTGCATTTACAGTTTAGCCCATTATAAGATTTTCTTCATAAATTAATAAATACCTATAATTTGTATTTTAATAAGAACACTAAATAATTCAAATAAAAATTATTAGACAAGTAATTTTTAAAATTTTGAGTTTCAATGTACTGCTAACACAATATTAAAGTCAACCTTGAGCACTTGACTTTGTGTTTTACCAAGTTAAGCAGTGTTGAGCTTGGTTTTAGATGGGTGACTGTCAACATATTCCCCATCCATTTTTCGAGCCTAGGCTTAAAACCAGATGTTAAATCTTAACTGTGGCCTGCTCAATGGCAAAACTGGAGAAAATTCCTATACCACATGTTTTTTAACACAATATTAAACATTAATTAGGCTTGGTTTCATTTATACTTTAAAATAAACTACGATATATTATATAAAATTAATTTGCCATTATAAATAAAAAGTAAATAGGTAATTATGAAAGTAGAAAAATATTATTAATATATATTGTAAAACTAACCAATTTTGTTTGAAAAATTTTCAGACCCAATTTTAATACAAGGACTAATATTAATTATAACACTTCTGTTTTGTTCCATATGTGGCAAACAAAGTTTGCTCCTATATTATATTTTAGTACAATGTTTTACAAAATGTTTGGTGCTCTAGTATTAATTCTATGCATGTAATCAAAATCTTTGGTCAAAAAATTAGCATCTCTTCCAAATTTGATAAAGCCTGCATTGTTTATAAGTATATTGATATCTAAGCATTTAATATTAATAGCATACTATTAAATTTTTTGGTGAAACAATCAACTGCACTTTCAATTTGTTCATCTTTTGCTATATCTGCTGGTAAAGGTATTCCATGACCACCATTCTTCTCAACTAAAATTATATTTTAGAATTGTTTTAGGTTTAGTTTAATTTCTTAATCTATACTTAATTCACAAGTAGTCTCAACTGAATTTTGATCACTTTTTCCGGTAGTTTTACCGATAACACCAATTTTGTATCCATTTTGAGCAAGTTTTAAGCTTATTGCTTTACCAATACCTTTATTTGCACCACTTATCAAGGCAGTCAAACCGTTAACAACACACATTCACAGATTTCCATATGTAATACATATGGGATAGGCAAAGAATTTCAGACGCTATGGCTGCGGCTAGTGGAAAAAAAAATTTTGACGAAAAAAAATTGCACGCATTTGAATAACATTGAGGCGGCTATTGTGAAAAATTATTAAAAAATTTAAAATTTGTTAAATAGAAAAAGCATTTTATGTGCATATATTAAATTTGGCAACTTTTTAAAAATTTGCGTTATATTTCAAAAATTTTATTTTGAAAATTTTACGAAAATAAAAACTCACTTTGCACGTGCCCTTAGGCATATCCTAAAACGACCAAAAAACCTAAATTCTCATTTTTTGATATTAGCCGCTAAAAATTTTTTTAATTTAGAAATATTTTTTTACAATTTTGAAAAGAGTATTAGCCGCAGCCTATTGTAAAAGAAAAAAAATTAAACGCATATTTACATTAAGGTAGCTAATGTTAAAAAAATTTATGATTCAAAATTTGCAAAAAAAATTTGTTAGGCATGTTCGAAAACGGCCAACATTAATTTCCATTTTTTCACATAAAAATTATTTTTTAAAATTGGTATTAGCGGGCATACCTCTTTTTTTTAATTCAAAAAAAGTAAAAAAACACATGAATTAATAGAAGGATTGCCTCGGTGCCATTGATAAATTGAGTTAAAAAGCGTTTTTGTATAGGGTGCGTTCAGACTAAGTTCGTTGTTTTTAGGGTTAATTTCATGAAAAATCTAAGAATTTTTGATTGTTTGACCAATTAAACGCTTTTTGTATATATTAAAGTCGCCAATTTTTGGTATTAGCGATTTTATATAGTTTTTAAAAATTTTAATTAAAAGTTTTTAAAAAAAAAATTAAATTTTAAAAAATTTAAAATTTTAAAATTTTTTAAATTTGAAATGAGTCTGAACGCGCCCATATGAGAAAATCCATCTTTTAAAATTTAAAAAATAACTTTTATAAGATAATGCCCTACCGCTACTGTAGAATTTAGGCGGCTTTTCACCGCCTTTAATTTTAATGTGCTCTTACAAGCAATAAGTAATATTTCATCTGATTCTCACCTTAGCCCTTTTTCTTAACTTAATAACCCTAACCACAAAATAACATTTACATTATAATAGCACCTGTATAATCCAAACCTAATGAATGTAGTATTAATAAAAATGCAATGCCCGACCATGTACTTTACACATGTACAAACTCGAAAAATAAAAACACTCTTTTGAGCTTTGCTATATAATACCGGTCAACAAATTTTTGAAAGTTATGAGCTAAACAGAGATACGTGCTACCTTAGGGATTTTCAAATCCGTTTACCGTTTTTCTAATCAAATTTACTCAGCTATAAACTTTAAAAATTCAAGAAAAAAATGTTAAAAAACAAAAAAGAAACAAAAAAAAATTGAAAAAATTATTTTTATATATAAGTTAACTGTTGAAGATGAAATTTAAAAATTAAAAAATTCTTATTATATGCTTCAAAAAACTTAACGCGGATTTTAAGGTGTCTAAATATTTCATAAAAAGTGAAACTCGTTAATGGCAACGTTATCCATTTGATAATTAGCCCAATATAACGCGGGGTTCTTGGCTTAGTTAAAGGTTTAGATAATCCAGCTTTGGTAGCCAAACTCTCTGCCTCGGCAAATACTTCGCAAACCTCTCCGGCATTTTCTCGATGGTGTTTAAAACACCAATTATATCCTAAGTACTAAAAGCGGTTTCAATAAAACCAATGCCACTTTATTAAATTTGACTAACTGGTTTTAAAAAACTTGAATATTTATACAAAATTAAACATAAAATGAAAGTTGGATCGGCAAGACTTTTTGATATGCTTGCTAAAGCTCGAGTTTAAATTCCCTTCAAAGAAAATATCTATTATTATATTATCAAATGTTTTATAAAAACTATTAATGACCCTAAATTTATCGACGAATCTAGTTTCGCAGATAAGAGGTATATTTAAGCCCTTGCTATAGAACCAGACCGACAAAATTCTATAGATTGCTTGATATATACAACACTATTTTGGATATTAAAAATGTTAAAACTTTCTTGCACCGCCAAATTTTGTGCGAGGCACAATGAATATGAGTTGCCTTTGGGTAAAGATCCTGAATTTCTGTACGCCATATATATGACCGGCCATTTGGCTACACCCGTCGTAAGATTGCCAGACAAAATTGTTTAAATTCAGGTGTTTTTTTTTTGCAAATATTAAGTATGTCATCTGCCTTTTGGTAACCTTTATTATTATTTTCGCGGTCATTAACAGATTTGCTGATTAAAACAAATTAAACCATTCATCGTCCAATTATTCTTAGTAAATAATAAATGCTCAAATATTGTTAAGAATTTTAATGGCCTAAAAATTAAAAGAGCAATAGATGAAATGTAAACAAAAAAGAGTGGAGTCTGCAGTGGGGATTCGGAAAATAATAATGGGTCAAAAGAGAGAAAACAAGCATAAAAGGCAACATGTGAAAAATAAACAACTTATGTATTAAAAAAGCGGGTGGGCAAAAAGGTGATAAAATAATAAATAAAAAAATATAATGGAATTTGTGTTAATTAAATAAAAGTAAAAAGTACATCTAAATTTGGGAGAAAAGTGAATCGAGTTTAAAGCGACACCTGATACCCGGCCTGCGCCATATCGTTGACACCTACGAGTCGGCCCGTTTATTATTTTACTTATTCTCCTTCCGATCAAAGACGGAAAAAATTTTAAGCAATAATTGTGGAATAAAATTTTAATACAATTAATTGAAGTGCGTCGAAATATTCACCTTTACAATGTAACAATTAAATCGTCGGTTTAAGTCGTTATTAAAGATCGGACGACCTTGAGCGCATGTTAATTTGGTTGTGTTCTACACTCAAGAAGCAGCGTTGACCTGGTTAGTAGTTAAATTGGTGACCGCCAACAAAATTCAAAACCGTTCATTTCTCTGGAACCTAGGCAAACTTAGGTCACGTATTAAATACCTGCGGGGCCTGTAGCGTTAAAAGTGGCAAATTGTAAAAAGATCTGGAAGAAATTCCATTGCCACAGATTAAGTCCTCTAATGGCCAGAAAAAATACAATGATAAATGTGGCTCCCGATTTTGTTCTTTAGTTTTAGTTAGAATCAATAGAATAAGGGCCAGGAACAGAACCGGTTCATTTATAATGGCAATCTAAGCCATGCTGGGCATCAAGCTAATTTTACTTAAAATATTGAGGTATGTAAGCAAAAATATTGAAAAAATACGCATTTTAAGCGGTTAGAAACAATTGGCTTAAAGGTGCCAATGCGTCAAGGACCGGCCTTGGTCAAGAGATACATAATGTTATTTTATATGCATGTCATTTTTCTAAAGGGGCCCAGCCGTTTTTAGATCGACAATGCGACTAACCTGGCAAAACCCAACTACCTTTGGGATTAGGGAGCGCGCCAGGCAATTTTTATCAAAGTTATCGTTAAAAATAAAATTCTGTCGGAGAGGGAGCCCGAGCCAGGTTTGCCCCCCCCCCCGCTAGGGCTCTGGCCGCAGAATTTTTATATAAAATTTCTAAAAATTTCATATTCTTTTTCTTTGTTACTAATAAGCGTCAAAATTTAAAACACCAACTTTATTTTATTTACCTAAAAAAACACAAAACTATATAATTTGTCAATTAAGTACAATATGCATTTATTTTGACTTCGACCATGTCCATTTTTGTTTTCATTTTTCCTAAAATTGAGAACAAACACACATGAAGGCATTATTGTCTTGGCGTCATTGAGCGAACGCGTTAAAAACGGGTTTGACTGTTTTACATTTTACAAAAAAAAAACAAACCATTAACAAGGCACAACCTTAATTGCGAAATATGCTTAATTGATATTTATATCTATATTTTCTTATCTCAAAAGCCATTTAGGTATTTTTTGATTAATTAAATAGCATCGAAGATATAATGACGGGTGCAGAGTTTGTATAAAACCCCATTAATTCAATTTTACAAAGAAGGTGCCGCGGTGTGACTATTTTTATAATTAATTAATTTTGAAATCGGCTCGGATTTTAAAAATTGCCCTAAAAATTCAAAAATCACCCTAGTATTTTTATTATTATAAAGAACAGTTAAGGCTTATTTACGTATTATTCAACATAAGGGTTCACGACCCAACAACATTTTTAAACTCACGGTTTTCTCATAAATATTTAATTAAAAAGGTAAAACTTTAGCTGAACTCCTTTTAGCGTGTAAGGTGAGAAGGCAAAATGATAAACTTCACACCAAACCATTAATAATAAAAATAAATCTATAGTTTTATTAGATAATTTAAAATTTATTTCCATCTAAATATAAATAAAAAAATGAGTTTTACAAATTTCGGTGTTTACCTCATCGTTTTAGCCATGTTAATATTGCAGTATCCAAAATATTTGAATTGCACAAAATTAGATTATATCGCACCAAAGGAAGAATCGACCGTGGAATTGAACGATATTGTCATCCCGTCCCCATTGGCCACCAAATTTAGACAAACTTCTCGGTTAATTAGACACCTGAGTGCCTTACTTGCGAGTTACAGTGAATGCCTGCAAAGTTCGGATTTGGACCTTCTGCGTGAGCTATATGCCCTGCAATTGACACTTTACATCCGAAATGGTAATAATAATAATAATAATAAAAATAATGAAAACAACGATTTTCAACAACCTAAAAGCTATTATTATGGGAGCACCTCGCCTGCCATCGTAGAGATTTATCGAGCTTGGCAAAAGCAAATATTGGGTTATTTTGATTCGCTGGTGGATTGGTCACTTCAACGTGATAACTTGGAACGAATAACGAATCAAAAACTGAAAAGGTTGCGTAATGGCGGATCGAGTAAATTTACTTATGCCTTTGCAGCAAACCCTTACAAAAGGTTAGACGCAAGAGACGGCAGCAACTGGAACTATTTTAACGATTTGACCAAAAAGATGAAAGGTGATCTGGGTGACTTGGAAGAGCTGGAGAATCGTATCAAAGATGGTAATAAATTTGGACTTGATTCTGCCAAAGTTAATGAAAGAGGTGAAAGTTCGAACGGTACAATGATTGGAGCCAATGCGTATAAAAGTTTGGAAAAGTACGAAACCTCTATCCCTGGGTGTCGGCAAGCCATTCTTCAAGCCCGGCTATGCACCGCCGGTCGTAGAAGAAAAAGATATTAATTGATAAAATGTTATATAATGACTTATTTGTTTGTTTGTTTATGTTCACACAATTTATCAATGGTTCAATTTTATAAAAATTTCTTTGGTCATATCTTATTGCAGCCTCTTTTTTTATAAATAAAATATTTAAGTATACGTTTGTTGTTAAGCTAATAAAATGATCTTTTAATCTTACATATTTGCCTATACAACAGGTCAAAAAATATTATTTTTTTAACGAGAATTTTTTGAAAAAAAAAAAAAGGGCCCCCCCCCGACGGCCCCCACTCTTATATTTTTTTCTTTTTTCTTTGTTTCTCCCCCTTTTTCCCCCTTTGATATTATAAAAAAAAAAGGGCCTTTTTTTCCACAAAGACACATATAAAAATATATTAAAAAAAATTTAAAAATTTTTTTTTTATAATAAAACCCCTTTTATAAAATTATTATCATAAAAAATAAAAAAAAAAAATTTTATAAAAAAAAACCCCTTCACTTCCCATTTAATAAAAAAAAAAATATTTCTCCCCCAAACTAAAATAACACAACATAATTTATTTTTATTAAATAAATATTTTATTATAAAATTAAAAATATAACTTTTACTATATTAAAAATAAAAAAAAAAAAATTTAATTTTTTTTTTGGTTTGTGTTTTATTTTTATTTTTTAACAATTTCTAAAATTTTTATTATTAATAACTAATTAATAAATATTAATAAAAAAAAAAAAAAGATATATTAATATTCCTTTGTTGTATGTTTTTTTTTTAACTTATAACTCTCAAAAAATTGTTGACCTGTGTAATAATGACGTTGTGGCTATGACACAGGTCAACAAAATTAAACTCTAATCTATAACACAAAGTCTATCTATTTTTTTGTTCTCTGTTAAAAATGAAAAATGCGCCATGTTTAGCATATTTATTAATTATAAATTTTTATGAAAGGTTGAGTAAAATTGTAATGAAAAAACGAGTATGAAAACTAAGCTCGAAAAGAGCCAGCTTTTAAAGGAGATTTTTTAAGGGCTTTTGTATTAAGCCAGCACTAAAAAAGCCAAAAGGAAAAAAAATTACGATTTTTTTCAATAAAAGAACCTTTTGAAAAAGCCCCAATTTTTTCTAACAAATAAAGTTTTTATCTGAGAATAAGCTACACTCAATTTTTTTGTTTATTAAGAAATAATATAGAATTTTAGCTTAACTAAGAAAATATTAAGATGTTCTGCTCAAGAGTTGTATCTATTTATAGTTGATTTTTCTAAATTTTTATAAAATTTTGAAATATAAAACAAGATAGCCAAAAAATGGGGCTATTTTCTTACTTTTGTTGAAAGCGTTTCATCTAATTTTTGGAAACACAAAAGGTTTTTTTCGCTTTTGTTGGCCAAACCATTTTTCTCCATTGGCTTAAACTTTTCCCAGGCCTGTTGAAAACTAGTACACACTATGAGATCAATCTAAATTTTTCACTTTTGAATCTGGAATTTTTTGTCCACTTGTTTTAACTTAAAGTTTTTTAATTGTTTATAAGGGTTTATGTTTGACATATAAATATAATTATTTAGTTAGATGAATAAATGATTTGTATCAAACGGTGGTCTTCATTGATTTTAAATTCACACAACAAGATTTGTGGTTATTTCATAGCATTAATATTATCGTCTCGGCGCCTTGTAGAAAAAAGCGTTTTAAAATCAAAATTTTATATAAGTCCACAGTCATTGAGTTAGGGCGCGTTCAGAGCTCATTCGTTTTTGGAAAATAATTATTTAAAAAAAAAATCGGTTAATTATTGAAAACTTTGTTGAGCTAGAATTTTATATGGAGTCATTTTAAAATATTAATTAGCTATGTTTTATTGATATTAATTTAACAAAGTTTTTATACTAATTTTTTTGGTTGTTTATTGAAATTGATAAAATCACATTATAATTTTTTTGCTTATTAGTGTAACTAACTTTGGGTGGGGCATCAGATGATGGGCGGACAAGATTGAGAATTTAAAATAAAGTGACAGGTTATCTGCCAAAATATTTTTGACTGGCTGGATTTAAATTCCGACCAAGAGAAATCACAATGTCGCATAAATGAAAATTTCACGGTGAGAAAAATATGCTCACTTATTTCAGGAGTAGTGATTGCTGCCACGAAGTAAATAGAGGTAACGCCCTTTTGTATTCCTGAATACATATTTACCTCATATACCTTTAATTCCGTATTTTTTTTGATTTAACCATGCATGTGACATGAATATGGTAAAAGTCAGTAACTTTCTTTGACACACGCGTGCTGCGTATATGAAACTACGTCGTTAGACTTCCTAGAATTTAGGCAAACAGTAGGAAATATCTAATCCCTCTGGCAGGTTGTTTTTAAGCTTGCCTAATATTAATTTATTAACTTTTTATCAAAAGCCTATGCAAGCCTAGAAAAATTATTCATGGTTTGTATCGGGTAAGATGAATTGACGACGAACTTATATCAATTTCGATTAAAACCTTAGATGTAATCATGGTTAAAACAAAATATTTATTCATTTTAAGCTGCTGGTGAGGTGTAAATGACTTAAGAACAATTGGGATATCCCAACATACCATTTTATCAAATTTTATTAAAAAAAACTTAGACCTCTCGCTAAAGCAAGTAAAGTGTTAATTTTATTTTAATTAAATCTAATATAACAAAAATGTAATAAAATGGTAATTTTAAAATTTGCTAAATTGCATCATATTTTGAGTAAAACTGGTTGTAACAACCCGTGACTCATTTTCTTTTATCTCGAAGCGGTTTCTATTAACGGCCGGACCGGGTAAACCTTAAAAACCCATTGAAAAACTTGCAAACTTTTTCCGCTACGATATAGTCTCCACCCATTTATACGTTGCTTTAGCAAGATTTTAGAAAGAAACTATATACCATACTCGGCATTTTTCAGTCTTTGCAACAGAGTGATTAAACTACGAATACGAGACCGTTAATAAGTGGAACATACTGTAGTTTGATAGAAGTGTTCTTTCAAAGATAGTAGTGATGAGATATATATATTCTGTGGATGACATGTTATAGATCAACATGGCTTATTCCCCACATAGATCTTCTCATCAATAAGCGTAAATAGCGCGACAGAATTGTTTCTTTATACCTTAATATTTTATTTTTTATGGAGGCATAGGTAGGTAGGTAGGTAGGTGTGTAGATATGGAAAAAAGGATGGCTGATTTGGTGACCTGGTTTTAACATCAATTACTGGGAGTTCTCTTCTTTACCTGACTTTTATGCAAGCGCTAGCGATAAAACACTACTTAAATTACTACTCTTTATACATATATACACTACAATAATAAAAAAATTTTGCTTATTTCTAGATTAATACATTATTTTTTTTTTTTTCATTTTTTGACTTGTACCCGAAATTAACTAAACCGTAGCTTCTTGGTTGCTTTTAATGTTTGTTTAACACAGTAATTTTTGTCATAAAAAATTGGCTTTAGTTTAATAATTCATAGAGATAATATATAGACATGCTTTGTGTTCCTACAGGTGACAAATTTTTCAGCTAATTATGATTTTCATTAAAAACTTTAAAAAATTATTTCTTGAGAAAATTTTCAATTAAATGTATAATATTGAGGCAATGTGTGGTGCTCTAATACTTCAATAAATTAGTAGAAAGAATGGGGGTTAATTATCGTGAATATTCGACAATCAAAACCATCCAAAATTCGTAATTCCAGAAATATGAAGCGATCAGATGATGTAGAATGATCTTAAAAATTTTTTTATGCGACCTCCATATTTCTTCACATGTCCATGCGATCGATTTCGAAACATTTCCGTTGTTTAAGGGCCAAATTTTATCATATTTGTAAAAAGTTCAATTAAAATTTGATTTGATGGCACTACGGTATCAACATCGTTCTTCGTCCAGGATAACAATATTCCTTACCTTCGCCATATTGTCAAGTCTAATTGAGGTAATTATTGTTTAATTAATAAGCATTAAAAATGTTTTTCTGACACTCTAAATGTGTTAAAAATTGGTTTTCTCAAATTATCCCTCGAGTAATATTAAGAAATTTACGTACTGGTGAATTTGTCCCTGCAGCCCCCATGATTTTGCACTGAATGTCACATTAAATATTGCAAATTATGTTGGTAGTCGAGCACAATACCAAAAATAAAAAATTTTTATTTATTAAAAATGGTTGTGATTAAAAATTCTCTTTTCGAACCCCATAGAATTTAAAATTTTTAGAAATAATTTTTTTAGGCTCTAATGTAATAAATTTTATTTAAATTGGGGCATATTTAACTCCGCAGATAGTCACCGGACAATCGGACATCTCGATGAATGCGATGAAAATCCTTAAAAAAGGTATATTGATGCATTATTTGCCATACATTAACATTCAAAATGTTTTTGAGTGAGGGAATAAACCTTTGCATAAAAATTACATACAATTTCATAGTAAACCCGCGATTGGTAGGGTGAGAGTAGGGACCCCAGTCCATTTAAAACCTTTTTAATAATCAATCTAAATTTTATGGTATTGTGAGCTAAACATTTTATAACCCATATAACAAAATTATGTTAAAATCTATATTATTTGAAAAGTATAACTTGTAAAATATAATTATTTAACCCTTTCAATAATCTCTTAACGGCTGGTAGGCACTCTCCGGGATTGACCCTTTTCGTGGGTCTCAAAAATTTTGTAAAACAATCCGATCTGCCTTGGTGATAAATTAGAAAGAATATTGAAAGGGCTACAGATAACATTTTAGATGTTGCATCATTTATTCAAAAAAACAGCTAAGTCAGATTAAAAAATTTAACCCGTATAGACTAACTATGGGTGGGCTTTTTTGAATATATCCGCTTCTTAAAACTTTCGATGCCGGTTGATTATTTTATAATTTATAAGAGCCAATTGCGGCCCAAAAATATATTATATTTATGGGCCGGTCGGGATTTTTAACTTTCACGGGCTGTAAATCCTATTTTATTAAACATCAAAGACGTTGCCATAGACTGCGATCACGATACCATAAACATGACGTTTGATTTCAACGTGCCCTTTAGTGGCCTCGCGTTCCCCCAAGATTATTACAACCACGAGGAATGCTTGCATCGCATCGAACGAAAAACGGAATACATCCTGACACTCCCTACCGATATATGTGGGACGGTGTATCAGGTAATAGCATAGTAACAAACATTCCTGTCTCACACAGGAGGTTGGGAGTTCGAATCCCGTGGAGAGGCCTCTTTTTTCTTCGGAAAATAGAACACATGGGAAACCACTTTAAAGCTACTTAGTGGCCTACCAAGGCAGTAGGTCCTAAACAATGTGCCTAAAGTGAGAACTTAGGCTAAAAACCTAGGTTGCCGGCTTGCGATCAAATCTTACTATGAGTCAAAATATACGATTATGGTGCCCCTATATAAGGAAAGGTATGGAAACCTCAAACCCATTTTTTAGATAAGCGTTTTTACCATTACCTATATGTAAGGATTTATTATGTTTGCAATCTAGCGTAAAAAGGATGCTCTATATATATTGTGAATTCTACATATACAAACACCCCTAAAAAAATTTCAAGTGACCCGAGCTTGAATGGCTCAGTAGAAATTGGATTAAAAAATTAAATTTTAACTATATTTGAAGCAATTCTAATTCTAAGATTTCTATTAGAACGAAACTTTTATCAACGTAATATACGTTCTCAAAAATCCAAATGTGATTAGTTCCGAAGACTTCATATTCGAGTTCCACTGCAAACCTACGAGCAATTTTCCGGCATTTGACACAAAACAGTAATATGTGTGACATTTATTTTATTCTTTTTTTAATTATAATTTAATCAACAATACCAAGATATTTTTACAAAAATTTTTTTTGAAGGAAGCATTATTTTTTAAGATTTATATATCTATAAATAAACTCAACTTTTTTTTGAAGCTTTTTCAAAATGGCAATAAACATAGTTCCAGGAGGTAGGGTTACAATACTTGAGGAGCTCAAACTGATTATAATTTGGGACGGGGTGAAATGAGGTGAGGTCGCACTCCTCATTTATTAAAATTGTGTTTTTTGAAAAAAAAATTTATTTTGAATTATGCAACAATTTTTTTTTCAAACTCAAATTAAAAAATGTTGCAATATATTCATATGATAAGATGTATCACTCAAATCACAATGGGTTGCAAGCTCGCTCATTTTTGAGTGAGCTCACTATTTTTAGCTCAAAAAATATGAATTTATTTTAATGTATAGATATAGCTTAAAGCGGTTAAATATTTAATTTATTATTTATAAAAATGAACAGCCAAGTCATAAAGCGTTCATTGGCAAAGCGCCCTAAACGGTCGCAACCGACGCTTACTTTGAATTCTTTGGAAGATCTAACGAAAGTTTTACCAAGCCTCACAGGAAAAGGGAATAAACGCAACAGTATACACAATTTTGATTTTTCCACCAAAGTTTGCCTTATAGAAAATTTTGTTGATAAAGGCGCGTTCAGACTTCATTCAAACTTTTGAAAATTTTTTAAAATTTTGCTAATAAAAATTAGTTTAATGTTGAATATTTTAGGGGTTAGAATTTTACTAAGAGTCTTGTTAAAATGGTTATCAGCTATGTTTATATAGATTTAGATATAATTAAGATCTTCAAATGTACTAAGAGCAGCTGACCCGAGTGTTAGAAAATAACAATGGTAAATATTTTCGACGTAAAAACTTAAAATTTAAAAAATTTAAAATTTCTGAATTTTTAAATTTTTTTTATAAAAACGAATGAAGTCTGAACGCGCCCTAAAATCTTGCGCTTTTTGGGGGAATTTAATAAGGATATATATTACCAAAAAAGGAATTGTTTTCTTACCCAAATTGTTAGGTTTAATTTAAATATCTAGATTCACAAACTGTTAATTTTTTACAATCCGCCGGTGGCGGGCTACGCAGTTTCCCCGAAATCAAATTCAAAATTGTCCGAGGTGTCGAGCCCATGGGGAAAGATGTTGACCAACTCCCACTTTCGCGTACCGCATCGATTGTCGCACTTATGGACGATATACATTGTAAATTATTTTTACGACCATTTTACTTATTTTACACACAAAAATTCAAATTTTATGGACCCTGTCCCAAATGATTATATAAGGGCGCGTTCAGACTCATTTCATTTTTTTGAAAAATTTTAAAAATTTTAAAGTTTTTACCTTTTGACATTGAACGCTTTTTTACAAAAATTCGCCAATTGTGGTTATTAGCATTTAAATAGTTTTTCTGAGAAAAAAGTTTTTAAAAAATTTTGAAAAAAAAAATAATATTTCAAAAAATTCGAAATTTTTAAAATTTTTGAAATTTTTCAAAAAATGAAACGAGTTTGAACGCGCCCTATAAATTTTATTTTTTTGTTTCAAATTGGGAATAAGACATGGCCTATGGCGATGTTCAGCTTAAACTATAGATATTATTTATATGAGTTGGAATTAATTAAATCGTTCGCTATTTTTTGTTAGGTCGTAAATAACCTTTAAAAAAAGAAACTTAAAAAACGCCCAGGTCAAAATGACTTAAAATAGAGCGAACTCAACTGTTACTAAGTTTTAGACTTAGTAATGGTTTAATATTAATATGGTTTATTTTATTACATTAGCCTTATACGATTTCTACCTTGTAAACTGTTATGCCACAAACGTTAATCACAAAATGAAATGGCTCATTGATCATCACGGGTAGGCATTTGTATGTTTAATAATTCGAGTAAATTTTGTGGACAGAATTTATTGTGAGCAAATAAATTTGGGTTTAGAAAAAAATACATTTCATTTCAATACAAAAAAAACAAAATTTAATCTCAAAGTAAAAAACGTTCGTAACATTCGATACAATAACCAACAATACAACGCGTGCAAAACTGAAAGAGAATTTCATAATTTGGGATGTTTAACGCCATATTTAGTCTAAGAAATGAATTCGTTCTAAATCAGCTGTTTATAAGACAGGTCAACAAATTTTTGAGAGTTTTGGGTCAAATTCAGAGATCAGACCTGCCATCTTATGAATATTTATATCCGTTTGTTTTTTCTAAATAAACTTTGTAAGCCAGCTAAAAACACTGAAAACTTTTGAGGCCATGCAAATTGAGTTTTTATTTTCGTAAAATTTTGAAATTTTATTTTTTTTTTTAAATTTTTAAATTTTCGTTTTTTATAAAATAAATTTTTTTGAAATTTCGATTTCATGAAAATAAAACACGTGCCCAAACAAAAAAGATCCACAAAATAATACATTTTGAAAAAATTAGTTATATATTTACAACAGCTAAAATGTTAAATACAAGCTTCAATTAATATATTTGAAATATATCGTGTCCTTAATAGGTTGGGGTGCCAAATAAGCTGTATAACCTAAATATTGATGTAAGAGCTTGTATTTTAATATTATTACGAGTGAAATTTTTTTTGGTATTCTCGATACTTTTAAGAAAATAGCCGAAGTCTGAAAATAACTTTAAAAAACGAAAATTATATATATATGAGATAAGACCATCATTATTTTTCCCCCAGTGTAGATAATTTTCTCTTTTTTCACTCATTAATTTTTGTCGACCTGTGATTTACATAGGTGTCCATCTTCGCCCGGCCTAGTCAACAATCAAAGGCACGGCATTACACCTAGCGGGGAAAAGGTCGCTTTCGCTAGTTTTAGGGTGTTTATGTTCCCAGACACGAATGACGTTACCGTCAATTGCGAAGTCCAGCTTTGTTTCCACAAATGCGTTCGGGTATGTTTGAGAGATTACTGTTTTTTTTAATAAAATTTAACTAATGCTACGTGCAAAATAAGTTTTTATTTTCGTAAAATTTAAAAATTTTTTAAATTTAGTTTCAATTTTAGAAAATCATTTATTACAGTAAAGTATCTTATGTGCTTAACACTAATTTTGGCAACTTTTTTAAAAATTTGAAAATTTGACCAAATTAAAACTCAGTTTGCACCTAGCCTTAAACAAATTATTTCTTTAAAGTTTAGCATATTAGTCTATTTTAATAAAATTTATTTCACAATTCAAATTTTTATAGGAAACCTGCAAAATGAGTCGATTTAGGAGACAATCAAGTATATATTTATTTTACATTTCGAAATGGAATTTTAGTGTTTTTTTTTCACTCCAAAAAATATTTAAATATTTAATAATAATTCATTTAATTATATAAATCATGGACAAAATTATATAATTTTATTAAATATTACCATGTTTTAACAGTAAAAGACGGCGGAACCGTGAACGGGCAAGTGTTTTATGACGATCCCAATGTCAAGCTAGGTGACCTAATACAGGACTGGGCGACAAAACATAATATCGCCAGAAGCGCAATCATCCAAGATACTGCCAAAACTGCTGCTACATCGGATTCCGCTCAATCCTACGTTAAAAATGCAAATTACCGGGATAAAACACATAAAAACTACGTAGTTGCCGGTAACGGACCACCTATACCAACAACACACGAACATCAGCAACAAGGTTTCCCACGAAATCCTATAGATCAGATGAATAGGAAGGCGGCGCAACCACCTTATAACTCGGAGTTCATGCTTCCCTTTGAGGATCATACTATGAGAATCTCTGCGGGATTTGGGATACCCCCAGAACAATCGAAAGCGAATGTACCTCAGAATTTAAATCAGGGACCTTTGTCAAATCAACGTAGTCAACTAATAAATTCCCAGCCCTTTCCCTCGTCCCATAATCCACACCTTTTTGAAAATAATAAAAACTACAATGGTCGAATGTCCTCCTACGCCTACCCTAGCACGAATAATAATATTAACAGTAACTATTACAAATATGACCAGCAAAACTTACCTGCCAAAAGCTCAAACACCGATAGATTCCGATATGGGATGGGTAGAGAGCCGCACGTCGAGATACCTAGGCAATCAAGTAATATCGCCAACCATCCTAAAATTAATATGGCGGACAAAAATTTTGAACAAACCGTCGCTGAAAATGGCGAAACAACTATTTTACAAACCAGTTTGGGGAGACCCCTAAAGGCTTTTCAAACCAGGGTTCCTCATTTTCCGGTGTCTTTCGTCGACCAAGGTTTACCATCATATGACTCGCCTAACAATAATTACAATAATAATAACAATAATATTAAAGACGATAGCAATACCGAAGATTGGGGCAAATTCGACTTCAACTCTCAAATTAGTAGAGTATCTACTCAGCCGGTAACGCCCAGAGCACGTGAAGACCTATTACCTTTTCCGACAAAAAGAGTTCCCCATTTTTTGCGTTCGCTCGAAATAACAACCACCACTGCGTTCGGGATGTCCTCAGACTACGTTAACGCGCCATCTGTTAGGACGGCTGAGAATTTAAAATTTGCTACTACGGCAGCCAAAGGGTTATACACGTCTTCAGACATATTACCGGAATCTACTACGCTGTTTGACAAACATTACGAGACCCCTGAAGATTATCAAAGTTATATTAGAAGTTCAGGTGCCGATTATTCATTAGATTCGTTCGATAACGCATCGTTTTCGTTTGACCTCAACGATGCGGCCCAGGTAAATCGACTAAAATCACTCGGTATAAACAGTTACATCGACATTTTCAACTACACTGCGGAATTGTTAGCTCTTCGAGGTAAAAATCATACCATGGCTACCAAAGTGATTGAGAATGCAGATTCCGTGCAACGAGAAACCTCACCCGTCATTAAAAATATACCGACTAATGAGACTGAAAAATTGGTTGAATCGTTGATTGAGCTAAAACAGGTTAACGATCAGTTCGGAAGCATTTTTCCCAATCACGAAAAATTATATTCAAGCACTGGAAAAAGTTTCATTCCGAATCATCCGTTCAATATTTTCAAGTCAGGGTCAACGAATAGCGAGCACCAAAAGCAGTATCATAATTCTGCAAAGTTGTCAGCCCCTAGGGGCCATAGCTCAATAAATAGCAATAACCATATTTATCCACCGGCAAACGGGTCTCACTTCAAACATATGCAAAACGTGACGCAAGTCATTGATACAAACATAACGATTCACCTGAATACGACAAACATTATGCGTTTCAAATTTAAGAAAACTTTTGAGATTATGCCTTTTGAAGTTGCCGCGGACCTCATACCCAACATAACGATACTGGAATCCCCCAAAACACCTAAAGGTATAAAATAAAAATTGAATTTAAAACAAAATAGATGCTCTTCACAATTGTAAAAACCAATCTATGTATAATATTACAAACAAATGTTTGCTTCAGGAACGAATATTTTGCCGTTTTAATTCAAAACACATTGCTGTAATTGAAATCTTGCCAAACCTATTTTCGGTCTTTTATGATAGAATCGTGTCGCGGATGAACTGAAATCCCACGGAACAACATTTTTTGCGATTTGAACAAAACCGATAAAAGATTTGGCGTGATTCTTTCAAAAGATGTGCATTTAGCGCCTTTAAAATGAAATTTTAGAATTTTAACAAATATTATATATTTAACGATTTGCCTAAAAAATAATATAACTGGACCAAAGGAGTTTTAAAATTTCTTCCCAAATAAATTAAACGCATAATCCAAATAAAAACATATTTAAAAAAAGTGATCTAAGGGGCTATGCCCTGACGGGTATACCGTTTCTTTCAAGAGATGCAGGGCAAGGGGGGCATTGTTTTAACAGGTGAATGACTCTGGCCTTCGACTTTTGCCAGGGTTTTAAAGCCTGCATGCTGTAATATTCCGGTGAGTGCGGCGTCATTTCGATGGATATTATGGTAATGGCGGAGAGACGCGCTTACTCCTATTGAACCTAGAGGTTATGAATGTCGCCGCATAGCAATTTCAATGCTCCTCACCCCACCCCCCAAAGCGATTGATTTGGGGCATGCCCATGCTTTAAAAGATATTTTGGTAAAGGGGATATTTAAACCTTTAGCGGCCCTATTTAATCTAGCAAAGATCTATCAATAATAGATATCATCATTTTTGTTTATTTTTTTGCGCAGCGGTCATCAAATCCGACATAGCGGTCGAGCGTATATGCTTTAGAAAAGTTTCCTTTTTCATAACCCTAACCACGATTGCATTCCTTTCTCTGCTTTGTGCAATCTTGTATGCCGGAGTGAGGCTCAGACTCACGAGTCCGGAAGCCATGACTAAAGGAAAACAATGTTATCATCCAGGTTATAATTTATTTACTATGTTTAACCCGCGACAGGTGTGGTAAGGTTCATACAAAGCACTAAATTTTATATACCTTTAAAAGCATGCAACATTATCTTTCACATTTTTATGATTAATATATAAGTCTAATGAATAAAATTTGCTCTATGTCTTATAAAAATGTTTGAAAGAAGTTACATTGATGTATATACGGACCCCACAAGGTCAATTTCATTGTTAAAAAACTAGCCTCATAAATTAAAAAATAAACCCTGTTTTTTAGATATTTTTTTTAATGTTTATATTTGATAGATACATAAGAGGTTTGTATTTAAGATGATAAAATTAAATTTTTTTCTTATAAATATTAAAAAATCTCTAATTTTCAGGATTAATATTAGCCAAAAATAACTTCTCAACAATATGTTTTTTTTTAGTTTTTTTAGGTTGTTTAATGGCCCTAAATTTATTCCATGATATTCATGTATTTCTTATTTAATGTAGTAAAAAATAAATTAAGATTTATTTCTGCTTTGTATCAAATAAAATATATAGTAAAAAAAATAATTTTGTTGAACTTATATGCGCGTTCTTCTCTAAAATAATAAAAAAAAAAGTCTAGCTCTTAAAAACTCGTGACTTAGGGGTTTAAAATTGAGGTTCTTAAGAACCCGACCATACCATTTGCGCAATTTTCTTACTTTACCTGTCGCTAGTTAAAAAAGTTTTATATTTTTTTAACTAAGTTGTTTATAACTTAGGCCATGTCTAGTTTCATTTTCATTATTCCAAACTGTGATTTTTTATTAATATAAATTAATAAATTTTCTTGTTTGATGAATGCCTAGCAGCAGCCAACATAAGCAAGAGTTGCCTAAGCTCGCCTTTTCAAAACGATCAACAATCTTACGTTCTCGAGCACCCTTGCGCGAGAAATGGTGTGGGCCGTGGAGGGGGTGGAGGAGGTACACCCCGACCAGGTTCGTACAATTGCAGTACCGGTAATTATTATATGGTTCGATCTAACAACCAAACACCTACCAGTTACCTCTATCATCATTCACCACCTGCCCTACAAAATCTGCCCAACCATTCAAACAATATGTATACCCCAAATAATCTAAATAACTTTAATAATAGTAATAATAATAATAATAATAATCACTTCAATTATAAAAACCACTTAAATAACCATCTTTGATATTCTGCTTCGTTGGTAGGGAGACACCTTGCATAATTATATTCTTCACTGCCATAATTACCTTTCGGCGCCCTCTAAAACGATTTTACACCTGCGAAATATTATTCGGAGGAAGTGCACAAGTCGTGAAAAACCAAGGATGTTACAGAGATGGATTTTTTTTACGTTAATGTCAGCCTGAGAATATTTTATTTACATGGTGGTTGAGAATTTTGTTGACCAAAGGCTGTCTGGAAATAGGTTTAAAGGCAATAATTTTGTGCACTTTGTCTAAAGAATATATCGCCATATTCGTTTTGGACGCTAACACAATATTTTTTGCTCGGTTGTTTAGGTGATGTATACTTGAGATTCGATAATATTCCAATTTAAATTATGTTATGTTTTTTTTACAAAGTTTTATGGGCATGGTATTTTCAAAATTCCCTAATATCCCGAAAAATAAAGCTCGATGCAAGTAATATTTAAAAAAAAATATATTTGCGAAGGTAGTTAGAATCTTTAACTCATCAATACTTTAGGATAACACTTGTAATTTAATAAAAATATTTGAAGCTAAAATATTGAATCTGCCCTATTCTTCCATATCTCGTACGACCTTAATACTAATCACATAACAAACAAATTTTAACTTTGTTAGAATTTAGACAAACGAAAATCTTAATAAGAAATCCATTTTTAAATCCATTTTTCGTTTACAACGCATGTTGTGTGATTTATTGTTAAAAGTTAAACAATACTTAAAAATATTTAGTATATAATTTTTAAAGCATAACCTCGATTTTTGTACCTATTGATAAATAGACAATTGTTTTTTTTTTAATTTTTTAAAAGGCCACGTGCAAAGTGAGTTTTTATTTTCATAAAACATTCAAAATTTGTAAAAATTTTATTTTGTAAATGAACGCATTTTTTTAAAAGTTGCCAAATTAAGTTTCTGCACATAAAATACTTTTTCTGAAAAAAAAAATTCTAACAAAATTACAAAAAATTTAAAATTTTACGAAAATAAAAACTAACTTTGCAAGTGGCCTAACACAAAAATGTCTTTTTTAAGCTCCTCTATAATTTTACTCACCTTTTGCAATCTTAATTTATATGATATTTTTTAATTATTAATAAAAATTAATGAGCTTGAACTTAAAAAATAAAGCAGATTTGGCATTGAAAGGGAAATATAATAATTTGCCAGTTAAAAGCCAATAAAAAGCTTACTGACTAAACCCCATTTAAATATTTTATAATTTTTGTTTTAATATTTACTTTTTTTTGGTTGCAAAAATAGAAAAAAAACAAATTTGAAGGTCAAGTTTTAAAGCATATTTCTATGCATAATGTTTTATTTACTACTTTTCGAGTCAAGAAGTGACGTTTGGCCCATTTTAAAAAAATATTAAAAAATGATAAAGAAACAAAAAAAAGTTGTTATTGTTATATAATTTTTTATCTATTCTGACAAATTTTTTGTTAATATATTTATATTTTAAAATGCACTTAAATCTGTAATACCTTCAAACATATGATGTATTTTGTTAAATGTACATATGGCCAATTTTTGGATAATCTATAAATGTTTGAAGGTGTATTTTGATTATTTGTCCATCAATTTTGCAATATTGACAATCATCTATAATTTATTTATTTAATTATGATATGGTGAATAAAATTTTATATAATAAGTTGACGGCATATTTTAGCGGGTAGTAACTACTGCAAAATATAAAAATTAATTAGCCTCAATATATAGTTATATTTTTTAATTATTAACTATTACATATTTTATAAAACTTCTAGCCCTGTAAAATAAAATTTTTCATTTTACTATATAATAGCATGGTTTAATTTTTATAGTTGATTTCTTAAAAAAGGGGCTAGCCAATGCCTATAACCAAAAGTATCTGTCATGTCAAATTAAGTAAAAATTATTAAAAAGCAAAAACCCAATAACAAAATAAAAACTTTTTATTAAAAATAATTGAAGTCTTCTGTTTTTCGCGTTTTGGGTGTTTGCGTTTGAGCCCTACAATTTATAATTGAGGTTTATTAAATTTTAATCCTATAAAAATCACTTTTTGAATTTTCAAATCTAATATATAATGAGCACCAAAAAAATAGATTTAAATCGGATTAAATAAAAAAATTGCGCTTAATTTAACTTTAACCCTAACCCTAACCCTAACCTATTTAACCAAACTTAATCCTAACCTAACTCCAACCTAAAGCCATATTCTAATCAATATATACCTTAACGAAAATTCCAATAGAACCGGTAAATACCTGTAGGTAATAATGCCTATTTATGATTCGAAGGCTTTGCACCTGAAGCTATTTCATTGCCGATTAATGTTTTAAAATTATAGCCAATAAAACTTAAGTACAGAATTAATTATTATGTTAAGGCGACAACTCGCAAACGAATGGGCCAATTTGCTTAGCGAAAAACTTAATCTTGAACCAAACATTAGTGCGCAACTGTCTATGGGCTTAAGGTATAGCAGAAGGGAGCAAGAATTTTGGTTCTATGCTAAAATAGCCATCTAATGATAATGCGTTTTCCCCAACAGATTTAATTTATATAAAATTCAACTATTCTCTCACATTAATGGAATTAATTTGAGACCTCCAAGTGCATTTCATAATGTAAAATTAACGCTTGCCGCCGCCACGTAAATGGCCAAAATTTAAAAGGGTGGGCACAATTAACATGGAGTTCTCATGGTTGGTAATTAGGTTAAAAATTTTAGCGTTTTATCCGTTAAAAAAAGAACTCCATTTATTTTGGATTTTTGGGCACCCAGACAAATATGAAGGTTACTTGTTGATAAAGATAAATCAAGTTATATATCCCGTAGATTGATGTATTATAAGTCCCTATGAGTAACCAAAAATTAGAAAAATAAACGTTTAATATTTAATAAGGGAAGTACTGGGCAGTGCCACCTTATATTTGTTCCTAATAGGTGTATCCTTCAATGTTCAAAATAACAGGCCCAGCAAAATAATTGTTAACAAGTTGCCCTATATCGCTCGTAACATTTACCTATTTGCTATACTATACCAAAACATGCGGGGACAATAATTTTTTAGGTAATTATAATCGATTTTTGATTTTTGTTGTGACCGCAAAGGCATTTTGATATTAATAAGAGTCAGAACTTAAGTAGTTCATGACCATTGGAAAAAATATTTAAAATTGGCTCGAAAAACAATAAAATCAAGAATTTAAAAATGAAGAGATAGTTGAATGTAAACACCTTGTATTTACTTTATTCGTTTTATTCTTACGGTTTTATACATTTTTTTAAATGATTTGATTGACCTAAACTTATAAATCAAATTGCATCTTTTATATTATTTTAAATTAAGATGAGGTTTAATTTAGCGAAGAACTTTTGCTCAAAGTCATTATCCTTCAGCGTCCGGGTTTTAAACCCAAAAGCACCTGGGTAATTTTTTTTGTATAAAGCATATTTTCAAATTTTAAAAGTTTCAACAATACTTTGCGGTAAAAATTAAAATTACCTAAATTGTCTCATTTAATAATTAAAATGCTAATACGAGGCAACATTGTAGGTTCGACTTGAAACAAAGAACAGCGCACCATTATAATAAAATCAAAAAAAACAGTTAAAATTGTCATTTGTCGTTCTCCTCCTATACCCAAGTTCAATTAGGTCACCAGAGAAGAAATTTTTCTGCTCTTGAAATTTTTCAAGAAAAAAGTTTTTTTAGTAATTTCTTAAAAAAAAGTAAGAAATTTGATGAACGTACTTCCAAGTTTGCTTTTACTTTTTAAGGTATCTTGACTGTAGATGGCGCACAGGTAAATTAAAGTGATATGTTATGAAATTTCAACAGTGTACTCGGCATATGAAGCTCCCAAAAACATGATTCACATTTACTTTTCTAAACGATATTGTTCCAATTACAAAATTTTAAAAGTAGAATATTAAATTATAAAAGCAGTTAAAACGCCTAAAAAATATACCACGAATTGAAGAACCTCAACTTGTTACAGTTAAACAAAAATAGGAACAATCGGCACGAGAACAATGCAAGGTGGTTGGTTTTGTGATCGAATTTAGAAACCAAAATTTTTGGCGACATAAATATCTGTCAAACTTTTACTTTCTAATTAGTAACCTAGTAAATTTAAAAATGTAGAGACGTTATGTACTGACTAAAAAAGTCATTAGCATGTAAAATAGATGCAAAAAAATATTCAGAGTTTTTAAGACAATTAGTTCCTCTATTTGTTAACAATTGAATTATATTTCTTTATTTCTTAAAAAGTGGGCTTCAATGTGACCCTTTCTTAATCACTACAAAACTAGCCACCGCGTCAAATGATTATTCGAAATATTCTCTACGTAAATCATAATTATATTTAATACCATCATTGCATGTAGTTAACTAAATCATATAAGTTAAAGGTTTGCCCATAATTGCACTTTTGTTTCCTACCTAATGGCCCCAGTAGCATTATCGAATTTTAAAGACCCGCGCAACTCAGAGCCGCCAGTCCTAGCTTAAAAATAAGTTGGCCCAGAGGGTCAAGAATAGATGTTAAAAAGTTGCGGGCCATACTATGTTAGGTCGTATTTTTACAATGATGTTAGACTTAAGATACCACATTTTACTTTTTTATCCTATGGCTATATTTAAAAATAGATATAAATACCTTATTTACTTATTAATACAAATATAACGGGCATAACGGGTCCGAAAGTTTAGAAGCTGACACGACCCGAGTTAGTATCAAACTTTAAAATCAGATGACAGGCTGAGCTGCCAGATCAAAATATATGATTATATGTGAGCTGAGCCTAAATTTCGATCATGGACAACACTATGCCAGACTTTTTAGGTTCTACCCGTCAAAAATTTTGTCAAAAAATTTCACCCCAGCTCGGCTTGTTAACTGAATTTGAATTTTACCTGGCTAGCTATACAGCTGATTCTAGGCAGAATTTGAATAATATTATGAAATAGATGAAGCACAAAGCAAAGAAAGTGTGAATTGTGGAGTTTTTGGCAAAAGAGAACATCGAAAAATTAAGATAAATCTTATCCGACCCTACCCCCCGAGAACCAATTTTTTCAATTTTAAAAAACTATTCTGTAAAAGGCTTCCATGTACCAATTTTAGCTGTGTTAAAAAGCTAAAGTCTAATCACGGATCATTTGTATACGATTAGTTTTGATTGCAGTGGGATTTAAGCAATTATAATCGACAAACTTTTGAGAAACAATCTATCATAGTTTTTGCGTATGTAGTAAAACTTTTAATTTATAGATTTTATACTTCCTAACAACGTCAGCCACAGTGCTATGCGCCGGAAATCTTAAAAGTTCATCTTCCAATCCAATGTTTCTGTACAAATGGGAACGTGAATTAAGCCTATGGGACCATTCGCCGATCAAAGGGAATCATGGCAGTGATAATACATTTGGGGATGTCGAAAACGGACGTAGAATTTTAGTAAAAAGAGATTTGGGCCCACCGCCGTCAAAGTCACCTGAAACAGCGTCGCAGCAGGAAAAGGATAAAATCCTAACGCACATGCTGGAGAAGCTGGCAGCAAGGAGTAAGCAAGCCGAAATATATAAAACTAATATAAAGAAATCTAATATGGCTGCATACAACGTGCCTGAAACTAAATTTAACGAAACCTCAGCTTCAAGGAAGCCAACGCAAGATTATGTTCTCAGTTTATTTAACCTGCCTCAAAACATTAAAAAATTGAGTTCCCCATCAGGCGAGCAGTATGGCGAAACAGACAGGCCTCGATTTGAATTTTTAAAGGCCCCACACCCATACCATAAAAACAACATCGAAAAGGGCAATAATAATGGAAACAATAGGAGTCATTCCTTAGATGGTGATTCAGATAACCTACTAAACTACGTGGATAACGGTACACATACCCTAGCTCTAAACTCCGAGGGTAATCAACAATTCATACCTTACGCTTATGAAAGGGGCTACGCCTACTCGATCAAACAAATTGGACCACCCACTGATAACATTGATAAACTCTATCCGGCTTTCATGAAACCACCCGGAGATCCACCTGGACTGCCCTCGTCAGCCTTATTTCCCGCTTACTATCCCCAACCCCTGCCCACGACCCCATTGCCTGGTGGCATTCACATGTATAAAAATCATAACTCACTGAATGTAGATATCGAAAACCAGGCACCACATCCCCAGTTTGGATACGATAGTTACGATCCGGACATAGGTCCTCATGGCAGCATTGGATCTGACAAATCCCATATTAAGAACCATGAAAAGAAGCATGATTCAAGTCGAAAGGGGGGAAGTAATAATAGCAAAAGGTCAAGGAAACGTCATAAAAAGGGCCGTAACCGTGATGATTATAAGGACAAGTCGCGAAAAGAGTTTGGCATGACATCTAAAAACAGATGGAACCTGAAACATTTTGCTAGTAGTGAGTCTACTAAAGGCAATTCTGATAACATTGGAAAAGCTTCCGGCGTATCAGCAAGTACGGGTAATAATAACAACAAGGAGGGTCTTGTTAATGATGAAAACGTGCACTTTTACGGTTCGGTTCACGGCAAATATATTGAACCGGTGAGTAATTCCTTCACTAAACGGATATCCGTGGTAAATAGAAAGGACAGTAGGGATGAGAATAAAAATTTGGACCGACCAGGTTTAAGACATCATAAAAGGGTTAAGAGCCTAACGTCGTCCTCCAATTCGCTAAATACAACTACAAAGCGGCGACATTCTACGACAAATAGCGGATTTAAATTTTACAACTCTCGGTTTAAGAAGGGCGATAAGGACGCATCCGGTGGGACAGATGAAAGTGGGTTGACAACCAAATTTCAAGATTATCATCGTGTAGTTAACCCGTTGCAAAAGAAGGACCTTTTGTTTTCGAGTGATTTATACAGCTCCGATGGACACGAACTCGACGAGAATGGGAGCGATCACGATAAATATGACGTTGATAATGATGCTTCCCACGGTATTAAAACGTCCAAACTCGAAGGATTCGACCACAACGTACAATTCTACCCAAAAGTGAACAGATTTATGAAGGGCAATGGGGATAAAGCGGATAATGGTTAGCATATAGACTATCTTTAAAATTTTAGATTCATACCCGTAAAATAATATCTGTCGCCCCGCCCCCACCCCCCTTTTTTTTATATTTGTAAAACGCTTTCTATATATTTTATTCCAAAGCGTGAAAACATAATTTTTTTAATTGTCACATGGAAGAGTTTGGACAACACACCTGCACAAATATTGCCCATAATTTTATTCTTAAAAATACATATATAATTGTAAATTCTTTCTTTCTAGACGACAAAGCATCATCGAGCTCCTCATCCAAAACTCAATCGGCGGCTGAGAGTCATTCCCACCACGACAATAATAAGGTAGAGGAAGAGATGGAAGAAGAGGAATTCTACTCTCCGCCCATTTTCCAGCAAACGCCAACCAATTCAAGGGTCGGGCAATACCGGGAACATTTTGGGAAACAGGAATACATACCTTACAGTCAAAGTGGTAGGAGTGGTAGCGACGATAACCGCAACCCGGCCCCTAGCATTGTTACCGATAAAACTAAGCCCTCAAAATTTTTAAAAAATTCACAAAACAAGATAAACAGTTAATCCATTATTCTATTTTAGTCATAAATTTAGTTCATAAGAGTTTAAAAGCGCTTTAGATAGGTATTAAAATTGCCCCATACTTACCTTCGAGTCATAACGATTTATTAACATCAAAAATGTTTATAGTATCGATCGCGTATCGTATACATCAAATTTTTGGCAACTTGGTGTTTAAAATGCTTATAACTTATGAAAACGTCCTTTTTTGATGGTTTAGGGTTCAGGTTAAATTTGATTGACAAAGCAAAGTACGAAGGAGGGGAGTGGACTTTACAGGCATAATAACACCTGTTTAAAAATATAAACATTTTTTATTTATTCAATAAGGATTAAATTGAATTTCTTAAAATGAGAGTTCACAAACAGAGATATAAACGTTAATTTTATTGTCTTGATAAAATGCGTTTTTCGCATTTTTTTTAGAATCGCTAATGACCGAGTAGAGCTCGATAGTTTTACTATGCGTAATAAACTGTCAAAAGCTTCAACTTGGAGAGAATTAGCAGTTTTAATTGTAAAAAACCATGAATTAGGCTTATTAAATTTGGTGTTTGTTTAAATGGGCGATTGCTATGATGGATTTCATTAAAGAACATATAAAAATTGTCATTAAATTTAAGTATAAGTCGTACAAAATTATTATTTAAATACGTTTTGAGGTGCTAAATATTATGTAGGTCTAATATCTGGCATTTTTAGATTTCTGATCAGGGGTTTCAAAATATGAAATATTCATAATGTACATTTCGATCCGAAATTTAGTGAGCCTGGCAGCATACATATTTTTCCTTGGTTTAAACAAAGATCATTTGAGCACTTCAGAGCCGGCAACCTTTTTTAGCTTTGCCAGCACAAGGACCTATATGTAAGTATGTTCCCATAACGATCATGTGTAAGGCCCTGCCCTTTAATATATTCGGAAAATTCAAAACAATGGGATTTGACGTCAATTAAAACATGTACTGTGTGTCAATGACGCCGAAATGAAATGCAAAATGCCAAAAGACATGAATTATATGCTAAGTTATTTAATAAAAAATATAAAAACGAAAAGCATGGTCTAAAAAAAAGATAATATTAACCATAAAAAACTAATTTTTTCTTTCTATTCTTTTTATAAGTCTTGACCAATCAACCTTAAATTACCCTTAATAAAACTATTTTGCCTTTTGTCGGCTGAGATAAATTGTAATCTTTCCGGGGTTAAATAAATATCAAATATAGAAGCCGAAAACCCTTTTTTCTTTTTACCTGCATAAATGCCTTAAGAGGTGTAATTCTACTTATATATTTTATATTTTAAATAAAATATTTTGACGTATCAATGGTGTTTGATGGGTCGGAGAAGGCGGGTTGTATGGGTTGAATAATTTTTAATAAATGAAGGACTTTGCTAAGAATGTAAACAGAAAATGAATAGGGTCGGAACTTAATCAACATCACCCCAGGCTTTATATTTGTTCACTATTTTGGAAAGAGACATTTAAATTTTTTTAGCATTTAACCTCATTAAACTAGCTATCTGTAGCTATGATCTATCAAGTACGTTGGGACTTTATCTTGTAACTTTTGATGCAAAGTGGTAATGTTTGTGTCTAGCTGTCATTTAAGCGGGTTTTTTTTTATTTTTTTCCAGCTATATGAAAGTTGACGGTGGGTGGTTGCTATCTTTTGGCATTGTTAGCCACAGCACCTCAGACGTGATACGTTCCGGCTTTGTTAAAAATTTGTGTTTTAGCTGAGAATAGAATTATCATTTTTCTCATTGATGTTTTTAGAAATAAATTTCTTTATCACCTTTCAGAAGTGAGAGCTATTTTATCTTTAGATGGGATTTTCTCTGACAATTTGTAAAACTTTGACGAATGTCTTCTGTATATCGATAAATGTCGCTTAAAGAGTCTTTTTCGCCATAAATTATCTTTTTTTAATTTAAACCCAAGTTACCTGTATTCATTTAATCCAAAAACTGAGTCCCGATGATAATGTTTTTCCTTATGTTAAATTAGATATTCAGGTATCGTGTGATCTTTTCAAGGACATTATGGAGGTGAGAATAGATTTTGCCGACCCGTTTCACGGCATCATATACACAAAGGGCTTCTTCAAAGGTTCCAATTGCAAAGGATACGGGGCAGGGGGCCGTGACATGTACTTCCAATTCCCGCTCGATGCTTGCGGTACCGAAATCAAGAATCAAAAGGTTGCTATTTTTTGCAAGGGTTTTCACTTAGTCGTGGCATTGTATAATACGTTTGATCATATATAGCAAAACATATTTTGTAACTTTAACAAAAGAATTAAATCATTTTAAAGATCTTTGCAATAGCTTTTGCACATATTAAGGTCAGGGCTTAAAAATTCAATGGGCTGGAGGCAGAGCCGTAGCCAGGATTTTAAAAAGGGGGGGGGGGCACCCCAAAATTTTATGAGTTACAATCATTGATAATAAAAAATTTGCATAAAAAATTTATATACATACAACATTTAAATATTTATATACATTAAATATTATAATTTTATTAAAATTTTTTTCTATATAAATCGATAATTTCTAGATAATGAAATAAATAGATAAATATTAAATAAAAATTTATTAATGAAAGATATCAAAGAGGTTTCAACATTTAAAATATCCTAAACAATGTTTTTAAATTCGACTAATAAATAGTGGGGAATTTTAGCGAATACTTAAGAAAGCAGGTATATAAATTACCATATTGTAGTTAAGCTGTTAAATAAGCCACCAACCATGTTGCAATTCCGGCTAGTTTTTTAACAATCATTAATAAGACTTGGGAAGGAACAAAATATTTTCTTAACGTGACTTTGAAGATTAGATATGTGTAAAATTATTTGATTCAATACACTGGACAACAAAATTTGGACGACCCTAAGCATCATTTATGGCAACTATGGTTTTTGGTCAAGTTTTTGGCGCTGATCACGAATATGAAATTAGATTTTTAGCCAATGCCTCAGATTTTTAGTTATTCGGTGTCAAAGTTGAGATTTTTTAATTTTTGGGGTATTTTGGGCTTCTATATCTTAAATCCTATGGGTAGTAACTAAAGTTTAAAAATATATTTAGATAACAAAAACATTCATTATTAACGTAAGGGGTTTAAATTTTTTTTAAATATTTAATTTTTTTTTATTTTCTCATTTTTATAAAATTAGTGGTTTTCGTCATAAAATCCGTTTTTTGATCCTAAATAACTTGAAAGTAAAATGCTATAATTTTAGGTAATAACCTTTTTTAGATATGTTTTTTAAGGAATCTAAAGATGCCAATAGATTTTTTGTAGAATAAATAGTAAAAAAAATTTGTGAATTTTTTTCTGAACTTTGGACGCGGTTTAAAAAAATTGGAGGCATTGGAAAAAAAACTAAACCCGGGATCGTTATCGCAAGAAAATTCTCTACAAAACCCTCAAAAAATCGTTTATGTTGTCTTTTTTTGTTGTCCAGTGATATAGCATCCTTCGAAAGTCTGATTTAAACCAAAGGTTTTTTCAACGAAAATACTTTTCCAGATTATGTTTGTATGTGTGTTTAGTAAACATAAATCAGATAAACGATTGGTTTCCATTGTTGATCGCAAATAAAATTTTATAAGCTTCATTGTACTAAAACTACGTTCGGCCATGCAAGTGTTTTGAAGGGCCAAACCAATTAACATTAGATCTTTGACACCATCCAATAAACTTGCATGGCTGTAAAGATCATTAAGGAAAGTTTTCTGTAATCTGTTTTCGTTGCCCAATGTTCTCTACATATTATAAACTCACTTTTAAATATTATCTAAGCCATATGGCTTTCGACTTTAATCTTTAATAGGATTACATAAGGGTCAGGAAAAGAACCGGTTCATTTATAAAGGCAATACAATAAATGCTGAGCGAGCGTCAAGCTAATTTTACTAAATATAAGATTTTTGAGCAAAAATATTGAAAAGATACATTTTAAGAGCCTAGAAACAGTTGACTATGCCAATGAGTCACGGACCGGCCTTGTTAGAGCGTTTTCATATGCACTAGGCGGCTAACCTAGCAAAACCCAACCCTTTGAGATTGGGGGCAGAAGGGGGGGAGGGGGCGTGCCAGGCAATTTTTATCAAAATTACCAGTAAAAATTAAAAGTTGGCCGGAAAAGGGGGGCCGGGCTAGGTTTGACCCCACCCTACGGCTCTGGCTTGAGGCGAGCGCAAATATGTTAAATGAGTGTCTGAAGCCGTAATATTTTGCTATTTAAGGACGTGTTTAGGGTTCATTCATGTTTTATAGAATTTTTATAAATTTTTAAATTTTATAAAAAAAATAATGTTGGTTCAATGTTAAAATTCTTTTTTAAAAGCTAGAATTATTAAAAAATAATGGAATGATTATCATATGGTTATAAAAAATTAAATAGAAATTCAATATAAATTCAAAATATACACAGAGCAATTGTTTGGGGTGTAAGAAAAAATTATAGAAAGCATTCACAATTTTCGATGTAAAAACCAATATTGGAAAATTTAAAATTTTTAAATTTCCTAATAATGAGTGAACTCTCTGAAAGGGTAATAAATAATAAATTTTATCTAAATTCCTAGTTTCATTTTGTTCAAATTTGATAGAATCGCATGTTTTTTAGTGCCTTTGTGTTGGTTAAAAAACATAAACTGGGTCGGGTGAGTCGATAATTTTAGACGACATCAGGCTCGGGATGGGCTGTATATTTAATAGTTGACCACATTTGAAATTATTTATCTACGGACAAACTGAATATAATCATATAATATGCTCTAGATATTCCCTGGTCAAAAAATTCTACCTAGGCTTCCAGGTAATTTGATAAAACAGGATTGATACCGCTATTAAAACTCTTTTTTAATACTCTCCTTTTGTATAAACTAAAAATTTATCTTAAAAAAAGGTACATCAGTTTTTTTTTTCAATATCTTAAATTTATCTACATTATTTAAACAAAAAAAATTGAAATTGGACATTAGTCTTATGACCGGTTAGTGGCTCAATTGTAGACCTGCTTTTTTTTATTCATCTCTTTACGACACTTTATATTTATAGTTTAAGCAGACCGACAAAAGTAGCGAAGATTTGTTCACCTCACGTGACTACGCCTCTTACGATCATCTAAACGTCGACTCGGCATCTACGGCGCTTAAGAGGCGCTCGGACGAGGCGCAACAGGAGGAGTTAAATGATACGGGCGACATTTATTACTCAAACACGATAATCATCCTAAACGAGGCCAAATGGGCCATCTTAGATGGACTTGATAAGGCCTTTCGCATCAGCTGTCACGTTGGGATGGAGGGTATCAAAAAGATTGAAAGCTACCTGAAAGTACCGTAAGTCACGACGAGTTATTTGTAGAGGGAGGGCCGGGTACGTTATTGCCAGTGTGATTGCGTTGTTAATTATTGTTACTCATTTAGTAACAGAAATAATCCTTTTTTGGCTAATTGTTTTTTGTTTGGCTAAATGGTAATTCGCCGTTTAACCTGAGATATGAGTTCAAAATACCACCGGCTCACACTTTTTGAAACAATTTATATTGCTCTAGCCCAATAACAAAAATGGATTATTTTTTCGGCTCAAATATAAATTTGAAAAACAAATATTAATTGCTACCTTCCAATTTTAGCCCAAACAGCATTAACGTATCTATTCCGGTGAGCACTGATCTACAATTATTTTGATTGCCACGACCGGGCTTGCTCGTAGAAATTTTAATTTTATCTTATAATATGGATATGAAAGCGTCCAAAAACAAAATTCAGCGGCCCGAACAATCATACTTAGTGTAAAACGTCTAAAACAACGGAAACTACCTGTTTTCCTACGTTTAGCAGAATAAAATAGAACTACCGTTTTTAAAATTACTTTTTCAACTTGTTAACAATGTTCGGATAGCGAGAATTATTTTGGGCGCTGTAAATAAGTTATAAAAAACTACGTTATTCTAATTTTGTAGCCGCTAAGAAATGGACCTTTTCTGGGTTCATTTTAAATTTGAATTGTAGTAATTTGCTTTACTTCTTGTAATTTTAAAATTTATTTATGGTGCACAGGATGTTCCACACGGAAGAGACTCAACCGTTTGAGCTAACGCTGCCAGACGTTTGGATGAAAATTGTACAAGGGACCGACCCTTTTGAACGTGGTAGCGAAGTCCTTGAGCTTGGAAATATTGGGAGCCTTGTTGTCCTTCTGCATGACCTATCTTGTTATATGACAGAATTTTATACTAACATACTTGTTTAAAATTGCCTATAATTCAACACCTCAACAGGCCCCTTAATTTATATTATACTCTCAATCTAAAATCACATTCGTTTTGACTTACCTGTTTGTATCCTAAACATACCCTATATTTATTTAAAAAAATGGATCTGGCCGGGCAAAAATTTAAACATGCCAAGGCTGAGCTGGAACGGGCCACAGTCATAAACATTTTTTTTTTCAGAAAATGACTAAAAATATTGTGTAATTGAAAAACCGCCTGACAATGCATAAGAGCTTAATTTTTACCTGCCACGGCCATTTTTTTCTATAACCTATATTATAAAAATTCTTTATCATTGCAGAGGTTATATCAAATTATTGTACATATATTGGTTTAACTGTAAAATAGGTTCGTATGATTTGTACGTCTTCAACTGCTTCGCCCATGACGGTTTTAACCAGGACAAAGTCAAATTAATTGACGAAAACGGGTAAGGTTTGTTTTGGGCGGGCTCTTAAACATGCAAAAAGTCCGCGCACTTAATAATCAAAATTTTCTTTGTGGCCATTTCAATTATATCTATTTATAAATAACACAGGTCAACAAATATTAATGTCAGAAACGTGAATTTTGTGAAAACATAAAAGAATGAGTCCCCATGATGGCCTAATCTCATATATATTTTTCGTTTTTCTTAGCTTCTTCCGTCTTTGGCTCCTTAGATGCGTCTAAAACGCAAAATGGCCTTTTTTGATTGACAGATCTAAATACACCCTAAATAGAAAAAATTCAAAAATCTTTTTTGCATATAAAAATACCTTGTAACTTATATTTTTAATCACAAATAATGGAAAATTAATTTTATTATATATCAAGCACTTCGACATTTAGATAATACAAAATATTTCGCGTCCAAACTAAAATACGACAAGATATAATATCGGTTTTTAATAAAAAAATTATTTGAAGTTTGAATTTAACAGTTTAACTATAGTGAATATGCAAAAATAAAATTTTATTTTATTTTTGTTTTGAATATTTTTTGGTTTTTTGACCTTTTTTTCTAAATTTTTCAATGTTTATAACTGAATGACTAAGTTTGATTAGGAAAAACGGTAAACGGATTTGATATTCCCTAAGATGGCAGGTTTGATCTCTGAAGTTAACTCATAACTCTTAAAAAATTGTTCACCTGTGTATTTGCATTAAATTTTTTAAAAGAAGTTTAGGGCAAAATTCACTTATCCCCACGAAATAGAGATCATTTAAATAAATAAAAAAAAAATTTTTTTAAACTGTATAAGCAGTTTTAATTGTCCAGTAATGTTTGATCTAAAAAACATTATTTTAATTTTAACCGCTGAAACTATAAATTTATAAACACTGGCCTTATTTGTTAATATACAACATAGTCTTGCATTATAGCAATATTATATATTTGTTTCCATTACAAAGTTGTCCGATCGAGAAAAATTTAATCCTACCCCAACTAATCGAAAAAGCCGATTGTGATAAAGAAACGTCCACGCTTAAGGATACGTACAGTGTTTCGTCCTTTAAGATATTTAAATTTCCGGATCAATCCCAAGTCTATTTCGAATGCCATGCCAAAATTTGCTTCTATGATTGCTATAAAGTACCACCTTAATTTTTTAAAACAAGATAAGTCTTGCAAATGTCCTTGTACATCTTGTAAGGCAATAAATTGCTTAGCTTCTGAACCCCCAACTTGTTCTAAAGCATAGTACCTTTATAAACATTATTTAAAAAACCATTAGATACATTTTCATTTTTTGGTTTTAAAGGAAAATTTTATATTCGAATACTTGAAAAATAGTACATGCGTGTAAAAAAGTTGTCCTAAATTGCTTAATGCCAATTACACTTATATAATCTATAACCTATTCTTTTAATAGCCTAAATGTCCCCAATTAGCGGAATACGATATAGGGGGCTATCAGTTAGAAGATTATTACAATCAACAAAGAAGGAAACGGCAAATTTCATTAAATAGCACCTTGGCTCACTTAGGCTTGCTAGGAAATGATGACAATGGTCAAAATAATTTGGGAAATACTACACAACGTAATTCTTTTTAAAAATTTTTGAATATATGTAATATTCCACCACATAAAATTTTTTTTGTGATCTTATAATTTACATAGTTCCTTTAATATTCCACACCGAAAACCTATGCATTATTGGAGGAACACCAATTAATTGCTAACGCACAAAATTATGCGACATGTGCGCCCAGGCCTGGAAAAAAGAGAGCCAGTCCTTAAAGGGGAATTGTAAGGGGTTTTTCAAAAAAGCTCGTGAAAAAGGCCTTTTAAAAAGCCCCATTGTTTTCTTAGTAGAGAGGGGCTTTTTATCTAAAAGACTATTTGGGCTTTTTAATATTCTTAATGAATTTAATTCCAACTTCAAATAAAGAAGAAAAAAACTATAAAAGGGCTTTGGAGAAGGCTTTTTTGTATTTTTTGGGGGGCTTTGTTTAAATTTAAAATTGCTATAAGCTTTTTTCCTCTTTTTTTGCCCGAAAAGAAAAAACCCATTTTCCCTTTAGCCCTCACTTTTTTCAGCAGTGTCTACGCCACGCTAACACACATCAATTTAAAGCGTGGTTAATAATAATTAATATAAAATCTAGTTTAAAAAAAACATTTTTAAGCGAAATAATTTTAAAAAACATTTTGTTTTTTTTTAATTATTAAAATCATAATACCTACCTCATAAATTTAGGCTTGCCTCTAGAAATAAAAGGTGCATAAAAGTAAAGGTGTTACATTTGAATATTAGTAATAGCATAACCCAGGTGTTACAAAAGTATTTTACAAAATCCGCTTATAATACTAAGGGCTTTTTCTCCCTTTATTTTGGCCCGAAAAAAAATAATAAGATAAGCTGCGAGAAGCCCATAAACACAGTATAATTCGTTCACAATATTGTAAGGGATCCCGCTTGGTTTTCACCCAGTCCTAGAACCTCTGCTATTGTTTTATATCTTACTGTTAGTAAAATAATTCAAGCCATCAAACTCTAGATTACACAGGTTAACAATTATCAATGTCACAAAATATAATTTATGAAAACATAAAAGAATGCTTCCCCATGTAGCCTTATTCTTTGTTTATTCCGCCTTCGGCTCCTTAGATCCGTCCATAACGAGAAATGTCTTTTTTGACCAAATTGACATATCTTAATATACCCTAAAAAAATTATCTTTTTTTTATATATAAATCCCTTGTAACTTATCACAAATAATGAGAAATAAATTTTATATATCAAGCTCTTACATCAGCATTTAAATTTAAATACGACACATATATTATCGGGTTATAATAAAAATTAGAGGTTTGAATTCAACAGTTTAGCTGTGTGAATATGCACAAAAAAATTCAATTTATATATGTTTTGATTTTTTTTTGTTTATATGACCTTTTTTATCTAAATTTTCAATGTTTATAGCTAACTAACTAAGTTTGATTAGGAAAAAGGGTAAACGGATTTGATATCCCCTATGATGGCAGATTTGATCTCTGTAGTTAGCTCATAACTCTTAAAAATTTGTTGACCTGTTATTTTTAAAACATTATAATCATGACTATTTTTTATTTTGTTTCCACAGTTCATTTACGGTCCAATCGCACGGCCGACGTAAATTTGTATCAGGCTATCAAAGTCAAAATACGAAACGCTGAAGAACGAAATGCTTTTGGAGATAATTTCACCAATAATGGTACATTCTCAACATAGATTTTTATATAACATAGATATCTAACGCCTTACCAAAAAAGGAAGCGAAAATTATTGGTAGACAAAGTTACATGAAACTCTTTAAATTTTGCTGCAAAAAAATGTTAAAAATTTAAGAAATTCGAAAGTAATATATATTATAATGTTTTAATTTTGCGAAAAAAAATTACCTTATTAGAAAAAATTTTTTTTGTTTTTTTATTAAAAAATAAAATTACCATAATTTGTTGGAGTTATTAATTTTTAGAATAAAATTTCATATTTTAGAAAAAAAAATTATTTCTCTTATTTTAGCTAATTTTAAACAATTACCAACATTCTCCATACTAGTTGCATCATTTTTTTTCAACAAATAAGCTATTTTTGTTTTTCAAAAGCAATTTTCACTGTGTCCCGTGTGCTGGTCCTTTCGGCCCAGTGCCAAAGTCTGGTTGTCTTAAAAATCTGTTGAGTTATTTAAAAAATAATTTCGGCGGGACTAAAGTAAACAATTTTATTTTTTAATTAATATATGCTATATAGAAAAATCTATTTAATATGTAATGTTGTTATTTAAAAAAAAAGTCACATAATTTAATTAGTTTTCAATTTAACAATTAAAAATATGGATAAAGTCAAATACACTAGAAAAGTGTATAATTTGCTGACTAAAATGGGGCAAAAATTGCTGAATATTGGTTCTTAAGATCCTGCTCAGATTTTCGAAAAGTCATTGAAGAGTGAGTATAGCACCAGTGGCCAATAACTTTGTAAGTGTGAGTGGGGATTTATTACTTTTACGAAAGAACTTAGGATTGGATGGAGATGAGATTTTCTAAAGAGAGGTACGTAAATAGGGAAGGTGCATAAGATTGGTTTGATATTTAACTCACCTGTAGGGTTTGGGAAATTCCCTATAAACGTTTTGTAAAACAATTACCTAATGGAAACAAACGAAAGGCACACATAATATGTCTTGAAACAACGCTAAGCAAGTTTTTAGAAATAGAATCGAAAAAAAAACGATAAATATAACCAACCTTCGTATATAAGTTTTTTTTTAGCTTAAATTATAGCTAGCTTTAACTTTTTGAAGCAACCGAAGTCGTAGAGACTAGACGGTGGCCTAAGCACAACTACAAGAAATACAAAATACCTAAAGTAATGATAATAATTTACCCTATATTTAGGCTCATAATTGATCCGAGGAATTTAATAAAAATATCTTTTATAAGGTTTAAAACCTACCAAGTTAAAAGGCGCAAATTCGGCTCTGCAAGAAACTACGAGCCCCCCCCCTCCCTCCATAAATATATTTTACCCCCTAAGGCCTTAAACGCACCCATTTAAATGTTTTGAAACGAGACAAATTACCGCAGCGAATGACCCGAAATTAATTCAATTTTTGTTTTGTGATTTTATATTAGGTGCCATATACGTGAATCGCGTTCCACCCGCACAAAATAAAATTTGTTTTCCGATCGTTGGGTTTATTAGCAGTGCCGGCTTACTGACCACCTTTATCTTCACCATCATTTTCGTATACATATATTACACATCGCTAAAGAAGATGAATAATTAAATTAAAACTATCCAGTGAGATCGTTAAGGCAAAATGTGTATTCATACCTTTTTATATCATAAATATGGCTTAATCATTGACTTAAAAATTAAAAAAATATCGCCCCAAAAGCTTAAAAAACGCAAAAAATGTATCGCATTGGGCCTCGCGTATAGGATATTGGCAAGTTTAATTGCTTTTAGCCGAAATGGATCATACTTAAATAGTTGAAATTATTTAAATTATTGTATATTTGCGAATAATATACATGACATTTGATTAATAACACAGGACAACAAATAAAACATAAACGCTTTTAACACATTTTTGTGGAGATTTTTTTTTAAATTACGATCCCCGATTTGATATTTTCTCCCAATTCCCCAAATTTTTAATTTGGGTCCAAATCTCATAAAAAAATTTATAAAATTTCTAAAAGTTCTATGTTTTCGAAAATTCTATTAGCACATCTAGATTCCTTATAAAAACTGGTATAAAAAAGTAAATTAATTAAAACTATTATCAATGATATATTTTTAAAACAGTAAATGTATTTTATAATACAAAACACTAATTATAGAAAAACAAAACATAAAAAATATTAAATACAATTAAACGTTTTACGCAATTACGTGTGTTTTATTTATCCAAAATTTTTTTTAACTCATGTTTCAACTCTTCGATTAAAGGATATAAAAGCCCAAAATACTCATATTCTCATTTTCAACACCGAATAACTAATATCTGAGGTATTGATTCTAACTAAGTCGTAATCAGCAACAAAAATCTGACCAAGGATTGTTGCCTTAAATGATGATTAAGGTCGTCTAAATACATTTGTGCTGTGTAATTAACTAAATCTACATTCATTAACCTATATTGATAAGTTGATCTAGAATTCTTTATATTTTAATAAGTTCAATAACCTAAAAATATAGCCAAGAATGGCATTCGATATATATGGAATCTGTTAATATTTGTTAAATATGATTTTTAAAAATATTCCCATTTACCCAAAATTAGCAATTAGTTAAGGGCAGCTATAATAATACCAAATTTGCTTATACGTGCGCGTTCAAAGTTTGTTTATTTAAAAAAAATGATTTATGAAATTCGATTTTCATCGAAGATTATTAACAACTTTTTTTTTAAACATTTTTTTACATATCTGCATTTTCTTTAATTATGTTTAGGAATTATATCTAAATCCAAATTAAAATAGCTAATACAACTCGGAAAATTGTCAACATTAAACCAATATGAATAAATTCTGCGCCCAATCTTAAAAATATTTACTATGGTTTTATTTTTTTTTAATATCTTCAGGCCATGTTATATGACACTCTGTATTTGTCAAATAAAATTTAAACTGTAAGATGTTCAAAAATATAAAAACAGAAAGAATTTCCAAATATAATCGTCTCAATTTTTGATTTGTTACAAATATTTATTGCACAATAACAGGCCTCATTTGCCCATAATAAATGTTAATAAAATTGTTTTTTAAACTATATAATTTTTGTTGTTAACTATATATTTACAAATTTCTTAATAATTTAAATTGATTTTAATCTGGAGCAAATTATCTAAAATTAATGCTTACTTGTCTTAATTATCAATCACTATGTTACCTTGAATGTTTAAATATATTTGAAACATTATAACATATATTCTATTATTTCTGGTGTACCTGCTAATTTCAAAACCCCCTCTATTTTTTGACTTAGTTTTAAAAACTGAACTTTTTACTTACGCCTCCTAATCAAATAATGCAAAGTCAATTTTTTTAATTAACCCGCCATCATATGCGTTTAAAAAAATTACACCATTAAGAGAGTGGGATATGTGAATACCATTTAACCCTCAACCAAAATAGTTTTATGCTAAAAACATAATTTTTTTTTTGAAAGGTGTTTTCAGAGTGCATTTATGAAAGAATATATTCATTATGTTTGTTAAAAATATTTTAAACCGTATAATTTTTAAATGTTGAAATGATTATTAGCTAGGTTGTATATTTAGATAAAAAGGATTAATGAAATTCCTGAAAAAAAAATAAATAAAATATAATGTTAGGAGTTTTAGATATAAAAAATCTAATTTATAAAATTCAAAATTTATTTCAAAAAAAAATGAATTAACTTTAAGCGCGCCCTTTATGGCATATAAACCCAACAAACGAGTCACTGTATAACACAAAGTCCACATTTTGAGCGGCATCGGTCAGAATGTATCAGCTAAGATTTATTTTATCATGTTAAAAATATATATAAAAAAAACTTCGACAAATTGCGGTAATTTTATAGTTTAATATAAGAATTTAAGTCCGGAATCATAATATATATTTAAGAATGGTATTTTCCGGTATTAAACGTATAAAAAATTATATATAAAAAATTAAAATATAACCAAAATTTTCGAGAATTTTAATCTCTTTGTCAATGAATAATAAAAAATAGAATGGAATGGTGTATACCACGTGTAAATATTATAATTGGATATGGTCAAAAAGTTTATTAAGATGGTGGTATTAGTAATGAGAAATAATTTAAAAAAAACACATAGAGTACGTATATATTACAAAAATAATGAAAAATTTCAAAAGGGCACAAATTTGTTTTATTTAATTAAGCTTATTTGTATTTATTGAAATTATATAATTAAATAAAATGGTAACTGATTTTTAAAAAAATTAATTAATTAAATAAAAAATGGTGATTATTGATAAAATGTGTCGCTTTATTTGAAATGTAATTATAATCAATTTTTCTATTTAATGAATGGGGATTATTTTGTATAGCAAAACTTTCTAAGATTTTTTTTTTAAATTATTTTGTTCAACATTTTAGATTTGTGGCGCAATATTTAATGAGTGAGAGGTTAAAAGGTGATTTCTGCTAAGCTGATTTAAAAAATTGGTTGTTTTTTACAGCAGATTTGTGTTTCTTATATTTAAAAACCGACTAGTTTTGACTAAAATTCTTAAGACATTGATTTGGCAAGAAGATTGATTAGGTAGGATAACCCTTATTTAATATAAATTTAAATCACAAGTTCTTTCCTAGGTAATGGATATCAGTAGCTATTTTCTGTCCTAATTAGTGAACGGATACCCGCGCAATATTTTTGAACGAGTTTTTAGTAAATTATTGAGCTGGACCTACCGGAATAATTAGCATAATTTTTTATATATAAAAGCTGCCAGGCAATATAAAAATCTAAAATTTCTTGGCCAATGGCTAATTTTTTGTTATAATTATGGCCATAAAAACTTTTGAATGCGACAGTAATGTTTTGGATGATGATGATAAATGTATATGCAATTAAGTATGCAATTTTAAAGCATTTTTTTCCCCACAAATGTTGTCTAGGACTACAAACTTATTTGTTTGAACTTATTTTGAAAGTTTTTTTTATGTTGAGAATATACTTAATCATGAGTGTGGACTACATGTATATAGTGAATGGGAAAAATCATTTTGCCAAAGTCCAGGTCTTTTAGAGCCAAAGTACAGAAGGGCAGAGTATTATACAAAAAGGTTCATTATTATAATTTATAAATTACGACAGCCAAGTTCATCTATACCCAACATATTGTCACACAATTTATCTTAAAATGATAGGCGGCTTAAAAATATTTTGCATTACATACATTTTGGTTGTTTTTTTTAGTTTAGTCTTCACATTAATTATTTTCAAATTACCAACCAAACAGCGAAATTTTTTTTTATATCTCCGATGAAGTTGAACTACAATTTTTAAAATTTTACTTGTGGTAAGATAAAAAAAATTAATTTTTAGAGTTTTTATTGTCTTTGAAATTAAAAAAGTCATAGTTATCGGCACATCGTTTCGGACTTATAAACTGTGCCGGCCGAATAATCCGGGGTACTCAAAGAGACTATTAAATTATTGGCGAATAATTATATAATTTTGTCCATTTTCACGTTTTTTTTTGTATTCAATATTCAAAATAATTTTTTTTTAACTTTTACAACTAATTTTCACTCGTTTGTTCAAATTCAAGCATTAAAGAAAAAAAAAGGTGCTCAGCCCAGCCAAACCAGTTATCACTATCACTTTTATTTTAACCTGAAGCAGAGGCTGAGAAAAAGTTGATTTTTGTGCTTAACCCTTTTTAGATTCTTAAAGAGCACGTTTAAAGTTTTCTATTTTTTTTTACAAATATATTTTGTTTTAATATAATAAAATAAAATTCATATGCAGCAAACTTTTCGTAAAAATGCGTTTAATCACAAAACACAATTTGAATTTGAATTTTTTGTAAAAATGATTCCATTTTTAAGGCATATTAAGGATTATTACCTTGTTTATTACATATTTTTGCTTTTTGCCATTTCTTTCTTTATAAATACAAAAAACCTTAAAAAAGTCCAATTTTATTAATGTAGCTGGTAAGTATGGTCGTTTTTATTAAACGGCAAAAAGAAATATTAGTTTTTTCTTCATAATTTTAAAAGCCGCCCTGGCCGCATTTAGACCTTTGTAATAAATAAATGCCCACGCTTTATCTTTCACCTCTGTAATATATCTGGCTAGACAATTTTTTATTCGTCTTCCCTGTTATGATGTATTACCTGTATACTTTTCTTCCATATATATATATATCCATAAAATAATTTTCGCCAATTTTTCTTTAACTGAATTTCAATACTTTTCTTAAATAAATTGTGAGAGAAAGAAAATGCTGGCTAATATATCATCCACGATTGATAACATATCAAACGCCTATGAGATTGTTACTTTGTCAAACTTAAAGTCTTTGAGCATGACAGCAACCCTGATAGCGAAGGGTGTAGCGGACAAGGTTAAAAAGCCGATTTTAGTTAGCGGCCATCTTTCAATATGGGTAAACACTGTGATCTATTTCGGACTCTTCCCGCTAGTCTGTGTGATTGGTGTGGCCATTAACTTTAACAGCTTTATCCTCATGATCAAACGCGGGCGACAAGTTTGGAGCGCTAACGATAACCGCCGAGACCGAAACCCAGCTGGACATTTGAGATTGCCCTCGGTGACAGGAGGCGCCAACATGAATAACAAATCTAACCCGTACTACTTGCTCAAAGCGATCGCCGGAATAAACACCCTAATATGTACGCTCTCTCTTGCCTGGGTACTCGATCAGTACTCCAAAACTTCGGTCGTATGTTGGTACACCTACATCTCCATATATTTCGTACCTATAGTCCGGCCAGCCCTAGCGAATAGTTCCTTCCTCATCAAATCGCTCTATATCATGGATCGCTTTATTTGTTTGCGGTATCCGACTAAAATCAACGGGTTACGGAATAAGAAGTTGATCAAATGCCTGCCCTACCTGTTTTTCCTGCTTACCCTGAGTCTGGAGCTACCGAATTATAGGCTTTACAAGTTGGAACGAACCTCGTATACCGACAAACTTGGGCAAAACGTTACGAAATGTCGAAAAAAATTTTTAGTCAAGTACAATTCCATCTTTCTCAAGCTAATAACGGCTCGTGAAACGGCTTTCCTCATCATCCCGACCCTTATTTCAGTGAGCCTCATGATTCAAATCATATGGGGCATCAATGAAATTCGCCGTAAAAATGCGGCACCCATGCCTCCCAGCCTACTAAGGCAAGATAATCAGCTCGGATTAGGGTCATCAGAGATAACGGCCGTAGGAAATGACCCAGTGTCTCAGTCCGAACATAGTAAATTTACCTTTAAAAGATTTGTAAATATTGTGAAAAATATTTTATCAAAACGCCGCCAAGACCGGCGATATGGGCAACGACCATTTCTATCTCCGGACATTAGACATGGCCTTGGTAACGTGGACACTTTAGCATTGCCCAGGGGAGTCCGTTGCGACCCTCAAATAGTGACTTTTTTTCAAAGGGCTAAATATACTTCGTACCGACTCCTAGCCTTCATAATTCTGTCATTCGTGATGATTTGCCCCTTTAAAATCTCCAAAATTTATTTGCTCCTTCGGCTCGAGAGCTGCCTACGCGGTTGTTTCATGGTCCGTTACATATCTCCCCTTACTGTCGTGACCGAGACGGCTTTCCACGCCTTCTTTTTCGTCATTTACAGCTTCGTGGATAAAAATTTTAGGAGGTGTCTCTATGTGACACATTGGTGCGGTGAATCAAGGCAATCACTTCCAACGGTTGCAGCTTAATGGAATTATTGTTTTCTCCTAAATTGATTTAAATTGCAAAAATTGTTAGGCCTTTCTTTTTTGCTTCATATAATAATATAGCATATCCCATTTAATACGACATGTACTATTTTAGGCAGAGCAACCTTACTCGGAAGTTTTATTTCATACTAGAATTAAATAACAAAGTTATATTGGGTCCCCATCTGAAAACATTAGCTCAATGGGCTATTTAATTGTAACCGTAACCTTTGGTGCTCGACGGAATAAAAAGGATTTACATATATGATTTGTTAGTGAATTAATAATCAATTTTTTGTGTTTTTGTTAAAATATATAAATTGTTTTTGATTTTCAATAAATTAAAAGAGGCATTTCCCTAAATTATTTGGCGACTATATTAAGATGTTACTTACTGATTACAATTAGCTTTGGACTATAATTAACTTTGTCCCACGTGTTTAGCAGATATTTCCTTCAACCCTGACACTACTCAAAACACAGTAATAAATCTGATTTTTAGTGCTTTTACAATTTTGACAATTTCTAAGTCCAAGTTGAAATGCAAAGGGAATTAAAAAAACAAATTTTTTTACTTTCACGGCGTAATTGAGTGTAGTTCGGAGATGTATAGCGCCCTGCTCTATCAAGCTTAGAGGCGAAGCAATACTGATAAATTTGTCACCCAATTTTAGAGCTTACTTATCAAACATTTTATGCTATAAATCGTAAGAATACGTAGTTTACGGTAATCCATAGCAATGACGGTGTCCCAATAATATTTAGAAACGCAATTTATGGTCGTGTTAAATCTCATTTTTAATAAAATTTAATCGTATATATTTTTAAAATATAGCAGCTTGCAGAGAACATAGTTAATAAAACCAACAACCGCTTAAATTGCACCACGGAAAGTGAAAGTGAGGCAAAAACGATTGGTAAAAATTAGAGAAAAAAAATTATTAAATTTATTTAATTTAAATCTTAAATATTGAGTATTCGCCTGAACAGTAATAATAGTTTTTAATTATAATAGGTTCGAATTAGCAAATTTTTTGATTAAAATTGCATGTAGTTAGCAACTTCTGAAAAAAAACCCTTTCCATCACAGCTAATATAACTGAAATTTTTTATGTAGATTGCCTAACGTCTGTGAATAGCCATCTATGTCTTTTATAATCTCTAGGTAAAGCTTTACAAATTTATCATGAGAGAGTTAGCGTTGAATATTTCGCTGTCAAAATTAATTTAGATTTAATGCTCAACATTCAAACTCCACCTTTCGGAGAATAAAGTCAAAACCCGAAAGCCCGCCCTGCCAAAAGTCATGTCAAGTCAGACCGAAAATTTAACGGGCTGGCGGGCCGCGCCTAGAGAGCGGGCCTGGTCTCAAAATTGCCTTTTTGATTAAAGCTATTATTAACAAGGACTAAATTAACAATTTTATTATCACATAAAGGGTATAACTTCAACATCCTGTATTTAATTGATAATAATTTTTAGCTTGCAACATACATTTTCGGGCCATATTTTAAAATCCGAGTCGAGTGGTGCCGAATTAAAAAACAAAGTTTCGAGCAGGGCAATTTAAAATTATGTTGGGTTGGCTGTGCCGGAATATCACGGTCGAAACTGTAATACCTGTTTTCAGTCAACCCCATATGGCATTCATATTTTATGAGTGGTATTAAACTAAGAGCCCATTTTCTGTTTGACTAGGAATCTGTGGTATAACCTATTATAACACAGGTCAATAATTTTTTTAGAGTTATGAGTTAACTACAGAGATCAAACCTGCCATCTTAGGGAATATCAAATCCGTTTACCGTTTTTCCTAATCAAACTTACTTAGTCAGTTATAAACATTGAAAATTTTAGAAAAAAAGGTTAAAAAACCAAAAAAGATTCAAAAACAAAAATAAATTTATTTTTGCATATTCACAATAGTTAAACTGTTAAATTTAAACTTCAAATAATAATTTCAATAAAAACCGATAATATTTCGTGTCGTATTTTTAAGTATGGAGGCGAAATATTTTGTATTATCTAAATGCCGATGTAAGAGCTTGATATATTAATAAAAAAAAGATTCCATTATTTATGATTAAAAATATAAGTTAGAAGATTTTAATGTGCAAAAAAGATTTTCAAATTTTTTTTAGGGTATATTCAGATCTGTCAATTTGGTAAAGGCCATTTTTTGTTATAGACGGATCTAAGGAGCCAAAGACGGAAGAAACTAAGAAAAACATATATGAAATTAGGCCATCATGGGGATGAATTCTTTTATGTTTTCATAAAATTCACGTATATTTGTTGACCTGTTTAATAGATGTTGGGCAAGTTAAAAAATATTTTGCCGAATAAATATAGTTTTGCAGGCTAGCAATATCATTCTAGATTATATGAGGAAGTTTGGCTGTAATTTGCTAAATAACGACATGAATTTTGATAAAATTAACGCGTGGATAATTGCGCTTAAATTGTAACACATCAAACGTGGGGTGTAAAAGTCAGTACCCCAATCGTAAACATATAACTTTATGTAACTTAGGAGGAAACCTCAAATTCCCAATCGTAAACATATCACCTTATGTAAATTAGGAGGAAACCTCATATTTAATTTGACTCGTGAAAAGGTTTTACAAACTACAAAATATCAAAACAGATAGGAGGCAAATTAAAATTAAAGGCAATATATTGGATTATATATAAAAAAATGGTTTAATGATATCTTAATCCTGAAAAATACATATACGCTTTCGTTCTACATGCAAAATAATTTGAAGTTTGGCAGAAGTGATAATTTTTTGGTTTTAAAAATGACATTTTAGAGGATTATATAACAATTTCGGTGTAATTCGTTCGTTGTTTTTTAACTAATTTCACAGGTCAATAATTTTTTGAGAGTTATGAGTTGACTATAGAGATCAAACCTGCCATCTTAGGGAATATTAAATTCGTTTACGGTTTTTCCTAATCAAACTTAGTTAGTCAAATAAACATTGAATTTTTAGGAAAAAAGGTCAAAAACCAAAAAAGATTCAAAAACAAAAATAAATTGAAACTTTATTTTTGCATATTCACAATAGTTAAACTGTTAAATTCAAACTTCAAATAATATTATTTTTATTAAAAACCGATAATATATCGTGTTTAAGTTTGGACGCAAATTTGTATAATTTAAATGCCGATGTAAGAGCTTGATATATTAATAAAATTTATTTTCCATTATTTGTGATTAAAAATCGGTATTTTTCATTTTTTGAGTGGGATAGATTGTGATTAAAAATATAAGTTACAAGGGATTTTTATAGTTACAAAGGATTTTTATGTCGGCTCAAAAGCTCATTAGCAAACCTTCCTGTCTTACACGCAGGAGTTGCGAGTTCATATCCGTGCACAGGAGGCTTTCTTCTTCGGAAAAATAGTATACATGTGTAACCACTTTGTGGCTGCTGAGTGGCCTGCTTAGGCAGTAGGCCTAAAACGATACGCCTAAAGAGCCTAGGCTAAAAACCTAGGTCGCCGGCGTGCGAGCAAATCTTACTATTTAACTCGTGGGCAATATTGATTGCTTTCCTCGGGTTAAAAGAGTCACCCTAGCGGGTATGGCGCCCTTTAAATGGGGAAAGGTATGAGAGGGAAACCTCAAAACCAATTGTTATTTTACAAGGGATTTTTATATGCAAAAAGATTTTTAAATTTTCTATGGTATATTTAGATCTGTCAATTTGGTCGAAAAAGACCTTTTTTTATTATAGACGGATCTAAGGAGCCAAAGGAAAAAACTAAGAAAAACGAAAAATATATACGAGATTAGGCCATCACTGGGATGCATTCTTTTATGTTTATATAAAATTCACGATATTTGTTGACCTGTGTTTTAGAAGCATGTTAAAAATAATGATACATAATAAAATATATCACATTTAATGTTCTCAACGGGCCCGCCCAAAATTTTTTTTTACCTGGCTCGGCCCGAAATAAATATTTTTATTTTTAGCCCAGCCCGGCCAGGCCCGGGCCGAAGTTTTCTTATAAAAAGCCCGATCCGGCCCAGCCCGGCCTGAATTTATAAATATCGGCCCGTAATATTTTTGTGAATATTACTATTAAACATCAAATGTAGCTGGATTAATACACAGGTCAACAATTGAGAGTTATGAGTTAACAGAGATCAAACCTGCCATCTTAGGGATATCAAATCCGTTTATCGTTTTTTCTAATCAAACTTAGTTATTCATTTATAAACATTGAAAATTTTAGTTAAAAAAGGTAAAAAAACCAAAAAAAATTAATAATCAAAAATTAATTAAAATTGTATTGCTTATTCACAACAGTTAAACTGTTAAATTCAAACTTCTAATAATATTTTCATTAAAAACCGATAATATATCGTGTCGTATTCAATTTGGACGCGAAATATTTTTTTTATCTAAATGCCGATGTAAGAGCTTGATATATTAATAAAATTTATTTTTCATTATTTGTAAATATAAGTTACAAGGGATTTTTATATACAAAAAGAATTTTTAAATTTTTTTTTTAGGGTATATATAGATCTGTCAATTTAGCCAAAATGACCATTTTTCGTTATAGACGGATCTAAAGAGCCAAAGACGGAAGAAACTAAGGAAAACGAAAAATATATAGGCCATCAGGGATTTGCATTCTTGTAATGTTTTCATAAAATTCACGTTTCTGACATTGATGTTTGTTGACCTGTGATATAAAGAGCATCATTTGATTTAAAGTAATTTTAAAAATGACTTTTTAGAGGATTATATAACAATTTTGGTGTTAATAAATTCGTTCGTTGTTTTTAACTAATTTTAGAAGCATGTTAAAAATATTGATACGTAATAAAATATATCACATTTATAATATTTCACAATAATCGCATTCGTGGGTTAACAAACCGATTGTGCATAGCAAAATTATGAGTTGACTGAACATAAGTCTACGTATAACGGTGCCCGAATTAGAGATTTGCGACACATGGATGATGGGAAATTAAATTAGGTGAAATCAGGTCGGCCAAAATTTTGTGCCCTAATTTGTTCTTTTTAGCCTAACTAAACCAATTAAACATCAAAGCGCATGTTTTATGTGCTTAAATATGGTCAAGCACTGTAGTGGCTTAATTTACCCTTTGAATTGTATATATATTCATCTCAAAGCTTCAATGATTTCAATTAAGCACCGAAAAACTAAGTTAATGGAAGAAAGCGCTAGACCTATTTAACCGAATACATAACGGTTTACACAATGTATACTGGGAAAACCTCGATCGAAATCATGTGTAAAAATAAAATTTAAGGTTTCATTTTCATTGAATCAACGTGTGTCTTTTATTTAGATTTAACTGTCCAAACTCAATCTTAACCTTCCAAAAAATATATTTAAACCTACGAAAAATTATTTTAGAGAAGAAGGTTACTGAGAATAAAATGTTTGCAAGCAGTTCTTACGTATTAGAGAATAACTAGTTAAAAATTAAATTTTTTTATATAAGTTTCATCGCAACCTAGACAAATTAAAGCTAAAATAAAATTTCCAATTGAAAAAATATTTTCCCGGATCAGATTACAGAACACAAAGTTTTTCTCAATTTTTCTAAAAGACGCAGTTGCCATTTTCACAATGGAAAACAAGGAATCGTTTTTAGATTTTCTAAGGTATCAAATGTTTTTTTTTTCATCGAATTCAATGTTTTAAATTAGGATCATTTTACTTTTTCACGGAAAAAAAATAGATTGAAGAATATCTTATCAAAAGCTCCTTGCTACGCACTTTTAGTTAATTTTGGCGCATATCTTTTTCTAATCGGATAATTGATACCGTTAAATAATTGAAAGATTATGACAAATTGTCCAATTAAGGCCAATATTAAAAATGCTATTCCCATCCTAGGACAAAATTTCAATCCCTAACTCAGGTACACTCATATATGGACTAGGCCGAGTTTAATGAGTGAACAATATAAGATAGACTAGGTTCCCGCTTTTTTTAACGCTAATGTTTTGTAAAACGTTGATTTGGCTGAGATTTCGTCCAATAATATATTTTCTTCCCACACTGTTAATGCACTTCTTGTCAAAGACGTCATGCATTTAACTCTGCGGGGTCACTTAAGTTTCCCACGGTGAGGCTCACTTATGCAATATTACACATTGTATCTATTGACAAATTTTTATAGAATGAATCACGCGTACGATAATCTCATAAGAAAGTCTCTTAAAAATGGAGGTGATGGATCTATCGTGGGGCCGAAATCACGTGAAAACAACGAAAATAATAATAATATTGATGGGAAAGTTGAAAGGTATCAGGTATCATATAAGATTTACCCTAACGTTTCAGCGTCAACTGCCATGCCCATTCCACAACACATTATTAATAGCTCCCTAACAACGCCCTCTTTACCCGTATATTCAGGAGGAATTTGTCTCACGACCCCTTCATTGACAGGTGCTGACCTACGTTCTCCGCCTACACTGAATAACGACGAAAACGATGATGGATTACCTCATAAATCAATGGCAACTACAAACTCATCCTCAAGACGGTTTGTCCCTAAAAATGATGAAGAATCCTTACATGAAAATTTAGCAGTCCTACCTTTTTTAAAGCATCTTTACAGCCAAATCGCACAAATCAATAATATTGCTGGCTCTAAGGGCAGCGTAGGCGGGGAGTTACCTGAAAAAAAGCAGCTAAGTGCCCCTTTTGAAGTTAATGGCAGCTACCTAGAAGATCCTAACCATGAGGTTCTGAATGCCCAAGAAAATGTCATTAATTTTAAAGAGTCAAAACAACAACAGCAACATCCTCCGATGAACATGACCTGTGATTTGGCATCATTGGAAGGTCTGATCAACAATGAGCTGGGTACGTAACTAAATTACTTATATGATAAACAGGATTGTATTTTGGGTTTCCCCTAAACCTTTCCATAAACAAGGGTGCCATACCCGTTTAGGCTATATCACTTTCAACCCAGCCGCGTTAAATAGTGAGATTCGCTGGCGACCTAAGTTTTAAGCCTAGGCGCATTTTAGGTATATCGTTTGGGACATGCTGCCTTAATAGGCGATTCAGCAGCTTCAAAGTGGATACACATGTGTGCTTCAGCTTATGCCCGTAAATGAACACCAAAATACCTGCAAAAGTATGCTCTCACTGAGCTAACCGATCCGAATAATATCCTCTCGGGACACTACAACGTATTTGGGGATCACGAATTATACCCATGCCCAACCCGTCCCTGTATAAATAATTGTAAATGTTTACATATAGAAGTCCAAACCATCTTAACCATATTTAATTTCATACCCTTTTCTACCTGGCATAGGGCATTTAACCCCGCATAGGATTTGACAAGAATTTTAAATGGATATTGCTTTGTTTTGTTTTAGTATTGGTGCAGCTCCATTTCATTGCTCCTTAGTTCAAAACACTTAAAATAACACATATTACAAATTTTAAAATTATTATGTTATAGTTTATATTTATATATTTTTTCCCCGCCAAAATTGGTTTAGAGTTACTCACAAACTCGTTAACTAATTGCGAACGCGACAAATCTATTCTGGTTGACGAAATCGAAACGTACAAACACGAATTCGTACGAACACTGCATGAAAGTAAATTGGCTGAATCGCATTTGCAGAGCCGACTTACCGAACTTCGGAAAGAAAATGAAAGCCTACAACTGCACCTTAAAAATATTGGAGCTGAATTGCAGAACGGCGAAAAAATAACGAAAAAACGTGTTACATTCGCTGGTGATGATGATGATAATAATAGTATTAATTTAATTCCATCGATATTTGCACCAAATACTGATAGCTATTCTGCACAAAGTTCAAAATCGGGTGTTAAGGATGGCGGCGGCGGCAAAAAATATTTAAAGTTTTTTGAAAATATCAAAAACGTTGGTAGTCGCGGTGAGAAACAACAACAACAACAGCAGCAGCCCGTTCAAACCATGCCTTTAGGACTTGAGGAAACACGAGAATACAAACGAGAGGTTGGTACTACAAGTTTTTATCAAACATATATCACAGGTCAACAATTTTTTGAGAGTTATGATTTAACAACAGAGGTCAAATCTACCATCTTAAGAAATATCAAATCCGTTTACCGTTTTTTCCAATCGAACTTAGTTAGTCAGTTATAAATATTGAAAATTTTAGAAAAAAAGGTCAAAAAACCAAAAAAGATTCAAAAACAAAAAGAAATTAAAATTCTATTTTTGCATATTCACAATAGCTAAACTGTTAAATTCAAACTTCAAAAAATATTTTCATTTAAAACCGATAATATTTCGTGTCGTATTTAAGTTTGGACACGAAATATTTTGTATTATTTAAATGCCGATGTAAGAGCTTGATATATTAATAAAATTTATTTTCCATTATTTGTGATAAAAAATATAAGTTACAAGGGATTTTTATATGCAAAAAAGATTATTTTTTCTTTTTAGGGTATATTTAGATCTGTCAATTCGGTCAAAAAAGGCCATTTTCCGTTATAGAAAGATCTAAGGAGCCAAAGACAGAAGAAACTAATAAACCCAAAATATACATATGAGATTAGACCATCATGGGGATATTCTTTTATGTTTTCATGAAATTCACGTTTCTGACATTGATATTTGTTGACCTGTGATTTAAAATTATTTTTATTTTCTGTACCTTTTTTTTAGATTTTGATTCTCATCAGCATTTGCTAATGAAAAGTGCTATTTTAGGCATTTTCGTCACTTTTTAAAGCAAATACAAAAACGATTCGAAAGAAATGACCTAATGTGATTAGAATCAAGCAGAGTTGGGAAAACGGTGAGCCACAGACTTTTGGCTCATTTCTTGTCCCATTATTTGGAAGAAAAACGAGAGCCATATAGGGCTAAAATAAATATTTAAATAGGCTACCACCAAAAAAGAACAAAAACTAAAAAAGTGTTAAAAACCCCCCAAGCTTACTTTTTCATTTTTCTATAAATTTTTAAAAACTTTAGTATTAGATATTGAAACTTTAAGAAATATTACAACCTTGACCGTAGTTAAGGTTATTCACATTCCTCATCATAGTATTCATTTAAATAATAATATGGAAAAATCTTTATTAGCTTTATTTTCTTACATTTATAAATGTTTGTGGGGTCAGCCGAGCATAATTGGAATAAATTGGGCGAGGCTGTATTTTAATTAGCTGATATATCTGGCTAGACAGGACAGGATTATATCGGCAAAGTTCGACCTTGTTTGGCCCATATCATTTACATGCTGCCTTTTATGTTATATATCCAGTCTCGTCAGCCCCTTCGGGTAAATCTTTTTAAAATTCGCCAAATTTGTCAAAAATATAAATCGACTTGATCGGTTAAATCTTTGTATTTTATTACGTAAAAGGAAGGGGTTTAGGTTTTTACTAAAATTATTCACTGCAAAGGACTCAAATATTTTTTGATATTCGCTCACCTGGTGGAATTAATAACCTTAATTCGCCGTATTTAACCGACCATTTTCTATTTAAACAGAAGTATTTTTTTAGGAAAAAGGGCTTCTTAATATGCTTCTTATTTAATCATAGAGGATATTTTAACATGCTCACACAATCATGCACTTTTTTTCCAAAAATACTCAAAAAAGATAGAATAAAAACGCCTTTCTCTTTTTTCCCAAGCTCTGGAATCAAAAGTGCTACTAAAATGAATTGTTATTTTTGCGCGTTTCACCTCGGCCGAAATATTTAAAATTTTGAGCCGGTAGGGGCCAATACTTTACTTTTTTCTTAAATTTTGTGTATTTGGACTAAATCATTTTCCCTCGTTCTCTGTTTTGTCCTATTAATTTATTTAAATATTTTAATAAACCATACCTTATTTATTTATTAAAAGGATACATGCTAGGTAAGTAAAAAGTTTGGATTTAGCTGAGGGATAGGGCGAAACTGTGCAAAAAATTTATGTCAATTAAGGAGACGAACATTTTTAGACCGAGAATATTTTGGTCCGTGAAAATTAGACTAGGGTTAAGGTGCAACCTTTTGAAAATTGTTTATAAATTGTGATTTGTAATAGCGAGTCATTTTGTAAAGAAACTTGTCGGGCCATGGGGTTTCAAATCGAACTCTGCCGGATAAAAACCAAACACATCGACATTTTTTATTGTTTGAGCTTGAAAAATTTCTGGCTCAATGGGGGAATATAAATAGCACGAGGTGTCCTATTAAATTTAGTTTTCAATTTAAATTGCTAGATTCATGAATTAAATCGGAAACTATTCTTGGTTGAAAAGACTTTGAACGATTCTCAAACGGAATATCAGGAATTAAAAGATAAATACAAAAAGCTAATCGATGACCATAACGAAAAGGACCAAATGGTAAACAATTCTCAACTAATATGGCTGTTTTATACGGTTTGAAATTGTTAAAATATGTGGGCTTTTAGAAATTAATAATTTTAATTTTTTTTATAATCAATAATTAAAATTGAATTTGTTAATTATGGATCACCTAGCCCTATCTGGCACGAATTGACTATTATACGAATGATTTATTTTTTGTAAATCGCACATTTAAATTTATATTTTGAAATAACAAAGAAATATTATCCGCTTTGTCTTGGCTGAAAATGATTTGCATTTAAAGATACTGATAATTAGTAGTAATTCTGTTTTATACACCATAATAAAGAATGAGTTTTAAGTGTGAACTTTTATTTCTCCTTGAATCCGAATAACCTAGAAAAGCAAAATTTAAGCTTTAGTAAAAAAAAACAAAGGCTCATTTTGAATTTGCCCTAAAATACCTCGAAATTGTAAATAGTTGCAGAAACTACGAGATCAGCTGGACAATGAACGGAGTATCAAATCAAATCTTGAAGGGACTATTTCCCAACTTATGGATGAAAAAAGCGATTGGAAATCTCAAATTGAGCAGTTAGAAAAAAAGTTGGAGCAAAGCATGGTAACATTTTAAACATTAAAAATAAATTTAAGATTTTTGAAATAAAATAATGTTTTGTTTACAACTTTAATGAGTTTTGTAACAAAAAACTGTATTGCAATTAACACCAGGGATGTGAAAGTCAACCAAAAAAATTATAAACCAGACATCTACAACGAGGAGGTCTTCGATAGTAACTCGAAGTTTAATTGTCAAATTAATTAAGTTAAATTTAATTTTTGTTATCATGAATTTTGTAGTTAATTCCGTTAAAAATTTTTGTTTCTTTATGCATTAATTGCTTAATTAAAATACTTATATAATTTTGAACTTGCATACACCATTTCTAATTAATTTAAATAATTTTCTTATAAACTCAACTTAAGAGTTGTTTTGTGGCCGAAAAACACCCCAAAAACCGTTAATCTAACCTGGTCATTGTTAAATATTTATAAGACTTTTTAATTAACCAAGTAAGTTTCTAAAATGAAAAATATTTATTGAACACAAAGTTAATAGTTCAAACTCAAAAAAATTATTAAATTGTAGTTAACAATTAAAATAAAAGGAATTATAACTGTATCTTAATTAAGTTATACAAAGTTTTTGCCCATCCTTGTTTAACACTATAGCATTGATAGCAAAACACTTAAGGTACCTTATATTACAAATAGATGACACAGGAGAAATTTACTTGGTCAAATGTCGACTTAAAAAACTGTTACAATATAAATATTAATTTTAAAAAAAAGGGGCATAGTTAGGCAATATTTATGTAACTATCGTAAAATTGAAACTATTTTTTCTTAATAACTTTTAGGTAACTTTGATATGAGTTGCTTATATTAAAAATTTTGAAAATTTTTCGAGCTCCGTTTTGGGAAAAAAAGCATCTCATTGCAAAAAAAAGTCTAAACTCGTTTTTTTTATGAAAACAGAGAATATTAAATTAGGTTACAACTTGTTTAAAAGTAAATAATACTAGCTAAGAATTGCTTTTAATATAGCCTCTGTATTTACTAGCTTGACGGTGAAGAAAAAATTAGGCAAAAATCCGTCTTGCTTGAAACTCTACGCCATAAATCGGAGACCGAATCTAACGAATTAAAAGCCGTTTGCAACGAATACAAAGCTAAAACGAAAGAATTATTTGGAAAAATAAACGAGGTCAACGTTAGTTTATCAAATTTTACAACATGTTTATATATTATTTAAAAAATTTAAACGCTTTGATTAATAAAGTTATCCAAGTGAAAATCTCAATTAAAATCAAATTTTGTAAAATTTGAGACTGATTTTTTAGATTTCCCAGATGCTCAGAACGGCCCACGACAAGTTTGCTCGCGTGAATCAGCATTACAGGGATGATCGAGTTAAATGGGAGATGCAAGTTAAAGGGATGTCGACTGAATTATCAGTGACCTATCGGAGACTCGATTCGGTTCAGGCCTTTGCCAAAAGGGCAAACGGACAAAATCAGCTGCTAAAACGGATTGTCCGACAAAGAGAAGCTGAGTTAGATCAACTGAGGAGTCTCGTAAAACAAATACTGCGTTGTTGTTATCGACGATGCAAAAGGTACAACAAAACTTTAAAGGCCCCCAAAAACTTTGCTACTTTTGACCCATTCCTATCGTTCAAGGAGTGGAGCCGTAGTCACAGTGTCAGCGAAATACACAAAAAGGTAATGGTTCCCGCCGGGGCTTTCACGATTTCCAAATTTGCAAGTCTCCCAATCATGCCTGTCGATGGTTCGGGACAAGGTATAATGTAAATTTTAGAATTACATGCAAATCATATATTTAAAATATATAGATGTCAGCGCCCAAACGCAATATTCCGCCGGCGGAATATTGTCTGGACTTGACCTCAGCGTCCAAAGCTTATATTCCGCCGGCGGAATATAAATTGGCGTATAGTCAACGACCAAAACGCATTTTCGCCGGCGGAATATTGTCTGGACTTGAGCTCAACGTCCAAAGCTTATAGTCCGCCGGAAATTTTTTGCAAAATTTAAGGGACAAACAGTGAACTCTATGTTATTAATATTGAAATATTGATTATTAGACGTTTTTTGATTTTTTATGCTTAGAATATGAAATGTTTAATAAATAGAGGTCATGTTGAATTTAAAATTAGGTTCAAGGGCTAGAATAGTGCTAAAAACTTAAAGATTCATATTTGGACCGGTGTATTTAGAAGCGCTTTAACTGCACATTTGATAGCGCTTAGATTTTTTAGATACCCTCAGAAGTGCGCTAATGTTATAAAAACCGCGCAATTTTTTTGTTTTTAAAATTAAGCGAAAGACTCTAAAAAACGCCGAGGTTTTCTGTAATGTACCTGTGACTTTAAATGCACCAATCTTAGCAATAAAGATTCAAATGTAAGCAGGAAAAAACATACTAAGGTGCCTTAAAACGCGTAGGTGATATTGAGAGCACGCAAAAGACTCCTAAAGCAAAAAAATGAATTAGGACTGCGCACAGGTGTCGAACTTTTAGGAGCACCAAAATAATAAAAAATTTACAACTTTTAAGATTTATATAAGCCTTATTTAACCCTTTGTTAATATTAGGGCATTCCCTGCCTAGCTGGCCCTTAAAAAAGATATTGGAATTAATGGAAGGTTTATATTTTTTGGCGGCAACATATGCTTATATTGTGATGATTTATTGCTTTTACCGAGTTGGTAGCCTTTAAATTTGAAAAAACAAATTTTGGTTCTAAATGCGCGCCTTTATAAATAATCAGCGTCAATTTAATATCGTTGTGCTTTTGAAAATTTTAATGTAATTTATATTTTGCACGTTAGAGGTTTCGCTCAAGTTTAAGGTAACTCAATTCTTTACAAAATAATTGATGCGATCTTAAATTCAGGATTCGTGCTTTTGAGCCTTCATTGGTTCCCTTTTAATAACCAAAGGTTTTTAGTTATGTGAGTACGCGTCTTTTCAAATATTGGCTTAGAATCCAAAAAGATTGTCAAAATATACATATTAGATAAACTTTGAACTTGAAATTATATTGAGCCTATAATAATCCAACCGTATTTCTTTATTCTTTTAAAATGTTTTAATTCTTAATTGGTACAAAATAGGAATATTGAAATTAAAAAATTGTAAGGAAGGTCTAAAGCCGGTTCGTTAACTGGACTAAAATCGGAGATATTTAACTTATAAACCTTCCATTAACTCCAATATCGCATTTTTAAGGGCCAGCTAGGCAGGGAATGCCTTAATATTAACAAGGGTTAAATAAGGCTTATATAAATCTTAAAAGTTGTAAATTTTTTATTATTTTGGTGCTCCTAAAAGTTCGACTCCTGTGCGCAGTCCTAATTCATTTTTTTGCTTTAAGAGTCTTTTGCGTGCTCTCAATATCACCTACGCGTTTTAAGGCACCTTAGTATGTTTTTTCCTGCTTACTTTGAATCTTTATTGCTAAGATTCTTGGTGCACTTAAAGTCACAGGTACATTACAGAAAACCTCGGCGTTTTTTAGAGTCTTTCGCTTAAAACAAAAATTTTGCGCGGTTTTTATAACATTAGCGCATTTCTGAGGGTATCTATAAAATCTAAGCGCTTTCAAATGTGCAGTTAAAGCGCTCCTAACACCGGTCCAAATATGAATCTTTAAATCTTTAAGTTTTTAGCACTATTCTAGCCCTTAGCCCTAATTTTAAATTCAACATGACCTCTATTCATTAAACATTTCATCTAAGCATAAAAAATCAAAAACGTCTAATAATCAATATTTCAATATTAATCACATAAAGTTCACTGTTTGTCCCTTAAATTTTGCAAAAAATTTTCGGCGGAATATAAGCTTTGGACGTTGATCTCAAGTCCAGACAATATTCCGCCGGCGAAAATGCGTTTTGGTCGTTGACTATACGCCAATTTATATTCTGCCGGCGGAATATAAGCTTTGGACGCTGAGGTCAAGTCCAGACTTCCGCCGGCGGAATATTGCGTTTGGGCGCTGACATAAACATATATTGTCATGATACATTTTTATCGCCCTTTATTTTAATTTAGAAGATGTAGTTCAGGAAAACACGAGTCATTTTGCACATAAAATTCAAATTATCTTTAAAAAGTTTGGCCTATGTATTTTAAGTATATCTAATTTATAAATAAACAAGCAAATCAATTTTTCTAAAAGGGATTTTAAAATTTTGTAAAGTGTACCTTATAAATTAAAAATTAAATCATGGTTGAAGTTCCCCCGTATCCCACATTAAGGGGTGTCAGTTATGGCTTAGACTTTTATAGACCCATGAAGGCAATCATTATTGCTATAGGGCAATGAGCTCGCATGCCGGCGATATCGGCTAAACGGGCATACGCCTAATAGGGGCCACATAGTAGTCATACATGTATATTTTTTTTTCAAGGATATGTTTTATGCCCCTTATAAAGTACCACTCTTGCGAGGCTGGTGTCTATTTATACCCATTCACTGATTTTTCTTCAAATGTAAAAATATTTTTTTATAGAAATTTTATTAGAAAAAGTAAAAAGAGTAATGAATTTTGTATATTTAATTAATGATAATTTGTTAATTTTTAAACTAAAAACAAAATATTATACTAAAGTGCTGTTCTATTGTTATTGATAAATTATTCTAATTTTAACCTTGTGCGAATTTTCTCTACCTCCTAAAAATGTGTTTTTCTGATGATATTTTTCCATAATATCATTTTTTAATCTAACAACCTCCAACTTATAGTTAAATATGGAATTTTTTTTTTGCTTGATATTAAGAAAAAAAAACAAGCCCCCTTTTCACATACTCTAATTAGACGCAGGGTACGTGCATACCCTATATATGTAAACGCGGTAAAATCAACGCGTTTTAATAGTTAACGATTAGAAATTGAGTTTATTTGTATATAACACAGGTCAACAAATATCAATGGCACAACCGTAAATTTTATGAAAACAAAGAAAATATCCCCATGATGGCCTTATCTCATATATATATTTCGTTTTTCATAGTTTCTTCCGGCCTTAGCTCCTTACATCTTTCATATCGAAAAAATGGCTCTCTTTGGCCAAATTGACAGATCGAGAATACCCTAAAAAGAAAAAATTTAAGAGTCTTTTTTTCTTATAAAAATCCCTTGTATCTTATGTTTATCATATCAAATAATGAGAAATAAACTTTTTCAGTATATCAAGCTCTTACATCAGCATTAAGATAGTACAAAATATTTCGCGTCCAAACTTAATTACGACACGATATTTGATAAAAGTTTTATTTGAAGTGTGAATTTAACAGTTTAGCTGTTGTAAATATGCAAAAAATTTCAATTTATTTATGTTTTTAAATCTTTTTTGTTTTTTGGCATTTTTTCTAAAATTTTCAATGTTTATAGCTTACTAACTAAGTTTGATTAGAAAAAACGGGAAACAGATTTGAAAATCCCTAAGATGGCAGGTTTGATCTCCGTAGTTAGCTCATAACTCTCAAAAATTTGTTTACTTGTGTATTGTCAAATAACTAACAAATAACGGGTCTACCTATTGATCTATAGAATCCTGCCACAATTTTTTGCTCGAATCAATAAAACTGTACAAAATGGTTCAAATAAAATTTGCACATCACTTGGCTGCCGCCCAACTTCGCGATGACAAAGATGACCAAATTATTAGTAATGTTTATTTTTCGATTTATTAAAGTTAGCTGTATAATTAAAACCAAAATAGTCATAAATGTTTAGACCCGCTCAGTCGGGGGTCGTCATGGCCTATGACCTAAAAAATTTTCTATATTTGTTTAGCACTTTTTTATTAATTTTATTAAAATAATAAGAAAAAATAATTTTATGTTCTATAATTTGAGTTGGACCATTGCATTTTGAAGGGCAAATTATTAATTAGTTGCTGATCGGGCCAGGTTGAAAATATTTGGCGTATTATTTTAAAAATATTCTTATTTTAAATAAGTATAGACGACTTGGTTTGATTAAATTTTGGTAAATACAAATCTTTTTCAGGACTTCAGCAAGAGCTGGATAAGGAACGAGCCTTGCATAAACTTTTAGTCGAAAATTACGAGAGCGATCGGAAATTATGGGACACTCAAAAATTTAGTCTTGAACAAACGCTTGCACAGGTTATTTTTGTCAGTAAATTATGAAATATTTTTGACAATAAATTATGCAAAAGCTGTAACCTCTATCGACATAAAATTGTAAACAATAGCACCTGATTTTCGTAGTATTATGCCCTATTTAATCTAATTCATTTTTCCCTATATAAGGAAAAATTTTTTAGTCAAGGACGTTATTTTTTCATGTTGAAACAAAACAGGAAGTTAGATATGCAGTTTATTTATTTTATTATATTCAATAAATTTTGCTAAAAATTAAGCAACTAATTTGTCATGAGGTTTTTTTTATTAGAAATTTTCACATGTTATGGTCTAAACATCTTTAAACTCAGGCTTAAATAAAAAAAAAGAATGTAATTAATAACTCCTAAAAAAAATTTGAAATGAATTTAATCATATCCAACTAGAGTAAATATTTTTTTTTAGAAAAATGGGTAAAAAATATTTACATATTTTCAAAGTAAGCAAATTTAAATATTGTTTAAAACAAATAGATTCATTGAAGGTCATTTAAATAAAGGTTAGGCAAGTAAATTACGTGATTTTTCTGCAAAACATCATAAAATAAATCTATTTAGGCCCAAGAAAATCTTAAAATTGCTCAAATTCAAAACCAAAACAATGCAAATACTACCAGTGCAGACAAAATTAAAGTACTTGAAAAACGTTCCCAAATCGAAACGGCCTGGAATATAGAACGACAGGAGCTTAAAAACCAGATAACGCTGGCAAACAAAGCGATAAAATCCCTCAATCAGCAGGTTTATTATAGCGGCGAATCTAATTCAGATATAGGCATACTTAAAATTTTGAAATAACAAACAAATTTTTTTCTTTTTTTTTCTAGGTTGATTAATAATCAATAGCCTGATTAGGTCAAAATTAAATTCGATTAATGATAATTTTGTTCCATCACAACATGTAAAATATATAACAATTTTTGTGCTTCTTTTGATTTGGATGGAAAACAAAATTTTCACTCTTATATAAATAAACAAAAGTTTACTTCTTTAAACGTCCACTTTGTGCTAATCGCGGGTTAATCAAGTTAAATTTTTTTATATATTGATATGCAAAAATAAAATTTCAATTTATTTTTGTTTTTGAAACTTTTTTGGTTTTTTAACCTTTTCTAAAATTTTTAATTTTTATAACTGACTAACTAAGTTTGAAAAACGGTAAACGGATTTGATACTCTCTAAGATGGCAGGTATGATCTCTTTAGTTAACTCATAACTCTCAAAAAATTGTTGACCTGTGTAATATATCATAAAAAAATAGGTATGTTTGTCCAAATTTATTTATATTAAAATTGCAAATCAAAGTTTACTGACAATTAAATCGATAGATTTACCTTAAAAGATATATTGAATATTATTTTTTGTAAAGAGTATCTATGGTCTTATTAATAATTTAAAAAACCTAATGCACTTGAGTATTAAACCAAGCCTCGAATCGTTTATCACCCTACAACAAATACACAACCTATACTTTTATTACGACGTTTGTAGAATTTTTCAATGAAGCAGAAATACGAGGATCAATTTATGAAACTAAAATCGGAATATGATTATGATCAGCTCATATGGGAGCGTGACCGAAGTTTTATGAGTGCCCAACTTAATCAAGTATTATTCTTAATAACCCTACCTATAAAATTTAAGATTTTATTGAAATTAAATATTAAATATATATCGGACCGCATGCATAATACAAAATATAGCACAATTTAACAAAAATCTTAAAGTTCGACCATGTTTATAAACTTATCGAAATAATCTAAAATGTGACCTTATTTTTAAGGCCTTATAAACCTGAAAAAGTTAAAAGAATGGGTTTACCGAAAGTGACTGATTTTATAATCTTGAGATGCGTTTTTTATGCATAAAATTAATTTTCGATTTCTTGTTATCTAAAAAATTTCTTTGCATTTATTTTATTTTTCTATAAGTTTATAGCAGGCTAGAATTTGACTAGAAAAAACGGTACACGAGGTAATTTGAATGTAGGCCTTAACTTGATTCAATTTATATATCTGAAAAATTTGTCATAAATATATTTTAATAAAATACTTGGGCATACAATGTTATGGTGTTTAAAATTGAAGAGCTTAAGTTTAAATTACTTGTAGGTAATAATTTGTTAAAATTTTAAGTTTTTGAATCATGGGGTTGTAAAGTTTCAATTTCGGCCTGTTTATGACAAATTTCTATTTGTAAAGGGGTAAAAATTAGTTTAGCGAAAAAAAGAGAAGAATGGTGAAGGTGATACAGGTTTGATATTTATCAGTATGGCTGTGCCCTGTTGCATTTTAGTAAGAACCGATAAAAAACTTAAATATTTTCCTATTTAGGATACAATAAGCCTATAATTATTCATTTAAAAAAATAAAACAGGTCATTTTTACATTAGTTTATTCCGTTCGATTTTATTACATATGGGCACGTGCAAAGTGAGTTTTTATTTTCGTAAATTTTTGAAAATTCTGAAAATTTTGTTTTTTTAAAAATATTTTTAAAAATTTTTTATTTCAGAAAAAGCATTTTATGTGCTTAAACTAAATTTGACACCTTTTTATAAATTTGCGTTTTATTACAAAATAAAATTTTTCAAAATTTTGAAAATTTCACGAAAATAAAAACTCACTTTGCACGTGCCCTTAAAATTTTTTAACAAACAGACTACAGCGATTTATGCGCAAATTCAGTTAAGCGATCTAAACTAAAATTTGTAGACCTGTCGTATAAATCATATGGTTTAATCAAATTAGGCAACTTTGTTGAGTTTCATAGCTCCGTTATGTGAGACATGACCTTAGTTTAACGATGTAGATTCTATATGTATTTCCTTTAGGGCATAATTCCTAAATCTCACCTAAGATTATTACGAAGGGCCAGGCATATTTAATTTAAATTACATTCAAAGCTCCAACAAAAATTACGCGATGACGCAAACACAACTGCCCGAACTCACGAAGCTATGCAATCCGAGATGGAAAAACTTTTGAAGGAAAATACCGAATTGAATGTTTTATTGCGCGACAACCTGACGAAAAAAAATGCGAAAAGCAAATTGGACAGGTTTATGCACGAGGTAATATCCAGCACAAACATTTTTTTTTATTGAAAGACTTTTAAAAGCACAAATAATAATGTTTGTATCTTAGGCATTACGTTGAGACTTTAAAACCTTATTCATCAAACAGATTTAAAATTTTTGTTTTTATTTTAGCTAAGCCTGTTTAAAATGAAACCTTTTGCACGAAGCATGGATAAAATTGATTATTCAAAGCCGCACCTAAACGACAAAAAGAGATGGGATCCAAACCCAGATGACATGGAGGCTGTCCTCTTCAAGGTTTTAATATTTACACATGTTTTAAATAAACTATTAAGGTAGTAAATTTAATTTTAATAAAAAACTTTTTTCCCTTCTATCCTGCTTCATATTTAAATTGCATAAAATATACAAGCGACTCTAAAGCTTCACGAAAGCGCCAAAAATGACCCTTTTAATAAATATAAAGAAACAATTAAATGTTTTTGATCGCAATTTGATTTTTAATTTTTTACATTTTTAAAATAAATTGTAGCAATGGAAAATAACAGGAAATTTAAAAAATAAATAGCTATAAAAAAAATTCGTCCATTAATTTCTCGTTATCATTTCACCCCATTCCATTTTAAATTTTCTTTTTTTGTGTGTGTCTAATTTAGAATTAGCTCCCGAATTGACGAAACTATAAAATAGAAGGTAGGAGTATGAAAATAAAAAATAGGCAATCTGATAAGTATTTTATTAGTTTTTCAACACATTTTACCTTCCAATTTTTACAAGGTTGATTAATTTAGATTACAGATACAACTGTACCTTTTTGCGAGTTTTGACAGCCAATATTTGCTGAAGCTGAGAAAAAATAAATGAAATTATCCCTCAGTCCATTAGTTATTTAAGTCGGTCTGTGATATTTATCTACTACCCTAAAATAACTTATTAATTTATTTTAATAAACTAAAGACCCCATGCGAACGGGCAAAAAGTTGATCAATCACGATGGTCTGTATTTATTAAGTAATTATATAGGCACATGGAATAATTAGTTAAAATTAATTTTTATAAAATATGCTAGCTGTAATATCAAAATATAACTTTAAATAATAACAACTGGAAAATGGATATTGACAAAATAAAAGATTTGATATTTAGTGCATGGGATATACGTCTAAACACTTTATATATAAAAAAAACATTCGGAAAAAATATAAAACAATTTGTATATTTTTTTTCAAATATAAGAATTTTGTAAAATTTTACCCTCAAAACTTCAAGCTCTTACATAATTATGTCCTCGTAAAATGGCGTACGATAATATCATTTTTCTGTTATGCAATTTAAAACTTATTAACTAAGTATTTTACCAAATTATTTAGACATTTTATAAATCTATTATTTCAATGTAAATTATTTTATTAGATATCCAGAATGACCAATCAAATCTTGGCACAATGCAAAGGCTCGAGGTACTTTAACTCAATTCGATATTTTAACTTATAATATAAATCGCGTCAACCATCAAAAACAAACTTTCCTAGTTATTATCGTGAAAAAATAATAGGCTGAGGTATATACAACGAATCCGCCAATACAGCCTTTACAAATGAAATATAATAGTGTATCGAAGCGAGACCCGTAAGTCCGTCCGGCCCTGAAATCGAAAATGAAAAAAAAAATTTATTTTGGTTTACATTATCATACCACGATAGACTTTTATAATTTTGCTCTACGGGACCACCTTTTAACATTAGCCTGCATTTTTATTTTAACTTTCAAATGACACTAAATGATATCTCACTCGAATAAGCGCAATTTTTATAGCTTGTTAAACTTCAGATTGTTTTGTAAAAAATTTTCGTTCACCGTTCGTATTAGAGCGCGTTCAAAGTTGATTATTTCGAATTGATGTAATTTGAAATTTATTTGAACGATAAGTTTTTAAAGTTATATTGAAAGGAATTAAATATGCGGTGAAAATTTGGTTAATTTTTGAATGATTTTCATAAAATAGAGTTTGCCGTTTTTGATATTTATTTAAAAGTGTCGGCTCAGATAGCTCATTGGCATTCTTTCTTAGATGCAGGAGGTTGCGAGTTTGAATCCGTGCACATTAGCTTTTTTCTTCGGAAAAAAAGTATACTTGTTCAACCACTTTGAAGTTTTTAAGTGGCCTGCTTAGGCAGTAGGTCCTAAACGATATGTCTAAAAGAGCCTAGGGTAAAAACCTAGGTCGCCGGCTTGCGATTCCTACTATTTAACCCGTCGGCAATATTAATTGCTTTGCTCGAGTTAAAAGAGTCCAAGCCCTGATGGGTATAGCGCCCCTATGGGGAAAGGTATGGGGGAAACCTCGAACCAATTGTTTTTTTTATTTAAAAGTAAATTTTCCCCTCTAAGGCATGTTAAAATTAAAATTCCAGAATTTATTCATTGGTGTTTTGTTTGGGAAAACTACGAATAGGGTCGATGGTTGAGACAAAAAAATTTGCGTATGGAGGCTTTAAATGGGTAGGTAATTTTAAAAATTTAGACGCCTTATTTTGGGCCGGATCGGATCGGACCTAAACAAATTTTGGATCATAAGAACTCAAAAAATTTTGTTTGGATAGGAATGGGCCGTACCTTAGCCAAAAAGTAGTCGGTTTGGAAACGTTTAACACCTAGTTTTCTTAAATTATCTGTTATTAACCAATTCATATGATTATTCTTTAGAAACAATCTATCATCTCCCAACCATCAAATCATTTCCCAATCTTTGGAGCCGATTGGACCTAACATTGCACTTGAAGGCCGTCGGCAGCAGGCCAAGTTAAGCCCCTTGTCAACGACGCAGTCATTGCTGCAAATTATAAGACCTTCGTTGTCTCAATCTCCTTCGCCAGAGAAATCGTCACCCAACAAATTTAGTACCATGCCAGTGACGTTAGGTAAACCATCAAATCGATCCGACTTTGACTTAAACAGATTATCTGAATCTTTCGATACTTACGGAAGAAGTTCTAAGTCACGGTTAACTTCTTTAACCAAGCAGTCACATATAAATTCAAGTCTCTTAGCGCTTGCCTCGAAGCCGCCCACCGCTAAAACTGCTAATAAACTATGTTCCGCTCTTAAAAACTTAACTGGAAGACCATCTTCGTTTTCTTTGCTTAATTTGTATCAACAACCTACATATCTCTACGGCACGAACGCTAATAAACCCGAACATTTTTATCAACCGTTGCAACCGATCAAAGAAACCATACGAGTACTTTCAAGTCCGACCGAGCTATTAGTCGGTAACAAGAATACGGATAGACCTATTACAACGCTTCCCAGTTCAGCTAAAGTACTTTTACCACCTCTAACAAGCAAGAAGCGAGATTCAGTGCCCAAACCTCATATGGGTAGCCATATTTTTGGAATAAAATCTTTAAAACGCAATCACTTGATTACTAGTTCATTTGTTACGCCATCTAGCAGGACAACGGATTCCACGCGGTATACCGCAAGTCTCCCTACCCGTAAAATTGATAAACCTTTAGAGTTTTTCAAGAAACTTGAGGCGGCCTCTACACATACAGAGAAATCGGCCGTTCACACAACCCCTGTAAAAAAATTATCAAGTAGCGGGTCTAAGCCCATTGCTATCGTTCAAGCCCACAAATTATAAAATTTATGCCTAAATTTCACATGTGCGAGAATTGGTCAATCAACTATTTTCTTCCTTTTATATATAATTCCAGCATTTTTGTTTGATTTTAGTTAGCATCTGTAGATTAATGCCCGTAATTGGGCGTGGTGGGAGGACACATAAAAGGAGTCCTTTTTTTCCCGGAATATTATTTTCAGTGGTCCTTACTAAAAAGTAGAATTTAGAATGTATGTGCTCCCTTAATTTCAGTCACACTGACAATTTTATTTGCCTATTTTTTTACAGGAGACTCTCCACTTAAGGGCGCGTTCAGGGTTCATTAGTTTTTGGAAAAATCGATAAAAAAAATATTGGTTCAATGTTAAAAAAAAATTTTTAGGCGTTAGATTTGCTAAAGGAGTGGTATTGATATTATTGTTAGCTATGTTTATATGGACATAAATTTTAATAGAGTTTTTGTATATACCTAGAGCAATGGCTCAGGATAAAAATTAATATTATAATAATATCTAATAATTTTTAATGTAAAACCCAAATTTCATTTCAATTAAAATTAAAAATAATGAATTAACTTTGAACGCGCCCTCAGGCAGCAAAAAAATTGTTTTTGAGCTTTATTTTAACCTATTTAGGGGCTTTTCAAAATGCTCGTTAAAAAGGGCCTTCATAAGAATCCCCATTTTTTTCTTATTTATCTAAGGCTTCTTAATATTAGTAATAAATCTTATTCCAACTTCAGAATAAAGAATAAAAAAACTAAAAAAGAGCTTTTGGAAAGAGCTTTTTTCCCATTTTTGGGGTTTTTTGTTAAAATTAAAATTACTATGAGCTTTGAAAAACCCATTTTTCCCTCTTTGGCCCACACTTTTTTCTGCATTAATTTTAACTATTATAATATTTTTTGTCTTGTTATTTGTTTAAATTTTGGGTGATCATATATATAAATAAAATTGTTATCTTTTCGTCAAGCAACATTGCGCAGTTATTAAAACACAGGTGCACAAAGGTTATTTTTAGGTTAGCCAAGTTCAAATTAATCCTTTTTTAAAAATTTTTAAAAATTATATTATAAAAAGCAATGCATTTTTTCAAATTCTTAAATCCTAAAACACTTATTCTGGAAGAGAAAATATTTGAAAAGGAAAATAAATTTTAAAAAATTTCAAAATTTTTTTGAAGATAAAAACTCTCTTTGAACGAAACCTCCTTATCTATTAAAAAACTCTTAAAAATACATAAAAAATTGCATTTGCTGTGGGTTTTATTGGCGACATAGATTATTAAAATTAACAATTGATAGTTGTATATAAAAATTTTTCTTGGTTGAGGAGCATAAAAGTTGTTATGCGGCGTCGTTCTTACCCCCTGGGGTCATTAGAGCTAAGTGTGTCTCTACGCCCCATAATTTCCATTGATATGACTCCGCATTCTCCTGAATATTAGAGCATGCAGGCCCTTTACTAATTCCCGTTGTCTCATGCTTGCCCTTATTTTACTCTCTTGTCTTCAGTTGAATTTAAAGCATGAATTAAATGACTTTGGTCTGTGATCAACAGCAATTTTCTAGACTAATGCGAGGTCCTTTGTGCAGTATGCGTTTAAGCACAGCTTCTAGTCTTAGGTTATGTTCTTCTTGATTGTGGCCCACTATTAAAATGCCATTTAAATATTAAAAGCGAGTCATACCCTGAAAAATGTTGTGTATCCTACGCTGAAATATTGGCGCCGAGCTGGTCCCAATAGGCAACCTATTAAGAGCATATAACCTAATAGGCAAATTTATTGTTAAAATCATATTGCTCTTTTAATAGGTATTTGCAAATAGCCCTGGGCAAAATCTATTTTTAAAAATATGCATTCTCTATCGACCATATATTAATCTTTAACACGTGGTGGTGTAATTTGGTAGGAACTAAACCCAAATTAACGGTAATATATGACACCTGCGATTCCATGTTGAGTTCCTCATAGGAACTAGTGAATTAGCCAAACAGCTATAATACATTCATAGCATTTTGTCCTAACCAAACTAAATACCCCGACTACTTTTAATAAATGCGAAAGTCAGGCCGACAAGGTACATGGTGTGGAACCTTCCTTAAGTCAATAAATACCTAATAAATCAATAAACAATCCCACCATATCCTTAGGTTTCAGAATACTTTGACAAAAATGGGCATTTAAAATAAATTATTATCCGGAATTTAATTCTCTTTTTTCCGCGCATTTAGATATTAACTTTTAAACTATTCTTGCTTAAAATTCATTTTTTCCATTTTTTATAATCCTAAGTAGTTTAAAATTTTCATGCATAAACTAATATTTTGCGGCACGTCTCTTCGGTGTAAAATGAACTCGTGTATGACCTTTTAGAGTTCATTTTACACCGAATAGAGTTTTACTCGAGTTCATTTTACACCTAATAGACCTGCCCATATTTTGGTGATCTTAATGTTAGTTCTTATCTTTATTACATTCTTTTTTACAAAATTTATTACAGATACCCCGCCATCCTATTAACTATTTTTCCTAATCCATGACCACCCCATAAACAGCATAGCCGCAACTTTATATAAATAGTAATGTGATAACATTTTAGTCCTTATTTCCAGGTCATATCTATGCTGACCCAAATATCTAGCTCACACCATCATATTGTGTTAATTTTAAATTTTTTGGCCTCAAAATTGTCTGTGGCCACCTGCCAAATTCACTTTGGGATACTAAAGTAATATCAGCCCCAGTATATATAAGAATTTGGATGTTGCTCTGAGTTTCCCATCTCAATTATTGGACATTTTTGGCCTTAAATTTTTTATAAATGTTAGAAATTTCTCATATACATCCATTTTATCATATTAATTATATTTATTTATTTATCACGCGCTCTGTTAAATGGGGGATCTGACCCCAGCACTATTTTAATTGAAGATATCTTTAGTTCAAGCCAACAGAACTGTTTAAACTTTGTGGTTATTAAAGAAGTTTTTAAATGAAAATAATTAAAATAATTTAAAGTTTTTTTAACATATTAATTTTGAAAGGGAATTAAATTTGACTTTTAAAAAAAATTGCATCCAAATTTTGGTTTTATAAACGCCCCCCTAATCCCAAAGGTTGTTGGGTTTTACCAGCCGCTTATTCCATCTACGGCTGGGTCCTTAAATTCAATGTCCACATTCATCGATAACATGCAAGTTATTCTTTTGAACAAGGCCGGTCTGTGACCCATTCTCTAAGCCAACTGTTTCTAAAGGCCAAAAATGCGTAATTTTTAAAATATTTGCTTATGCTTAAAAATCTTAGTATTTAGTTAAATTAGCCTGACGCCCAGCATTGCTTGGATTGCCCTTAGATCGACCGGTTCTCTTTCTGACCCTTACTCTAGTATCCTAACTAAAACTAAAGATCAAAGTCGGGAGCCATATTTATCCATGTATTTCTTTCTAGCCATTAATAAGGACTTAAAAAATTCAGAACTTTTTCTTATTTGCCTTTTCTAACGCTACAGCAATCCTTACAAAGTTTGAAATCTACCCGGACCTAGGTTGGCCTAGGTTTAAATGGACTACTTTGGGGGCGATCATCAATTTAACTACTAACCAGGCTAAACGCTGCTTATTAAGTGTAGAATAAAACCAATTAATTGCACTCAAGGTCGTCCAATCTTTATTAGGGCACGTGCAAAGTTAGTTTTTATTTTCGTAAAATTTTCAAAATTTTGAAAAAAAAAATATTTTGTAATAAAACGCAAATTTTTAAAAAGTTGCCAAATTTAATATATGCACATAAAATGCTTTTTCTGAAATAAAAAATTTTTAAAAAAATTTTGAAAAAAAATAAATTTTTAAAATTTCACGAAAATAAAAACTCACTTTGCACGTGCCCTTAAGAACAAAAACAGACTATTTTATTATTACAATGTAAAGGTTAATATTTTGACGCACTGTATTGTATTAAAATTTTATTGCACAAGACTAATTGCTTGAAATATAGATTTTCAGGCTAGGCTCTATTTGAAATTTTAAATAGGATCGGGCCGAAAATAAGAAAAACATAAACCGGGCCAACTTGTAGGTTTAAACAAAATGAGTCGGGCGGGCTGGGCCGAAAATTAAGTCCCCCTTTAAACTCGATTCTAATTATACAAAGAAACTTCCGAAATCTGGATCTAATTTTTACTTTTTTAAAAACACAATTTCCATTATATTTTATTTTAATTTTTCATTATTTCATTTTGCCACCCACGCTCCTTTAATAATGCACAAGTTGTTTTTTTCTTTTATCTATTATGTTTCTCTCTTGACCCTCATATTCCTCCGAATACCCACTCCAGACTCCCTTTTATTTGTTTACTTTTCATAAATTAATATTGCTCTTTTAATTTTTTGGCCATTTATATTCTTAACAATTTTTGAGCATAACTTTTACTAAGATAATAAATTTGGACGATAAATGATTTATTTGATTTCTAGCGAATCCGCTAATGATTATAAAAAATCCAATATTTAAAGATAAGACGGAATTTTAAGACCAAATGGCGGATGCCATTACGGAAAATATAATTTAAACGACCTGAATTTAAAATCTTGTGGGGCAATCTTACTACGGGTGTAGCGAAATGGCCGATCATATATATGGCGTAAGGTCAGACGACCTTCACATGTAAACTTAGTTGTTTTGTACACAAGTTAAGCAACGTTGAGCCTGGTTAATAGTTAGATGAGTGACCGCCAACGAATCCCAAAGCGCCATTTTTCTAAAAGCCTGGGTCTAAAAACCTAGGTCTCCGGCGCATATCTCATTTAACTCTGCGGGCCCTGCTATAGAGAAGTGGCAAAACACTAGTCGTCTCCTAATAGTGAAAAGGTCTGGAGGACACTCCTTTACTTGGTTTTTATATAAATGGCGTACAAAAACAAATTCAGGTTCTTTATTTAAGGCTACTTATTTTTGTGCCTTGCACGAATTATATCTAGCGGTGCAAGAAAGTTTTAACATTCTTGATATCCACAATAGTGTTGTATATATTATATTAAAACTATAGTGTCGGTCTAGTTTTTTAAGAAAAGCCAAAATTAAAAATTCTTTCCTGCAAAACAAGATTCGTCAATAAATTTAAGGTCTTTAATAGTTTAAAGGTTTTGTTAAGGCTGCGGCTAGTGGGAAAAAAAGTTTTGACGAATAAAATTGCAAGCAATTGAATAACATTGAGGTAGCGTGTGAAAAAAAAATTAAAAAATTGAAATTTTTAAAAAATTAAAAAAAAAAAATTTTTTTTTTAAAAATATTTGGTTAAGCCTATTCTAAAACGACCAAAAAATAAATTTTTATTTTTTGATATTAGCCGCTAAAATTTTTTTATTTTAGAAACATTTGTTTTACAATTTTGAAAGAAATATTAGCCGCAGCCTAATATGATTGAAGAATATAAATTTTTTTTATATAGAGATTTGCGTACTCGAGTTTCAGCAAGCAAATTAATAATGTTTGTCAATCCAACTTTCATTCAGAGTTAGAATTTCCTTTAAATATAGTCCCCGAATTTAAAAATCGAAAATAATTGGCTTGATTTAGAATATTTAACAAAGGTAAATTACGTTTAATAATTTAAGATAAATATTCGAGTTTTTTTTAAACCAGTGTCAAACACTTAAAATAACATCGATTTTATAGTTGGCAAAAGGCACTCGAAAAAATGCCGAATAAATATTTCACAAAGTATTTGCCGAAACAGATAGTTTGGCTAAGTTGTATTATCTACACCTTCAACTAAGCCAAGGAACCCGTGAATGCAAATATATCGGGGAAACTATAAAACCAATAACGTTTAAAAATCAGAGTTTTACTTTTTATAAAGTATTTAGACACCTTAATATCCGCGTTACATCTTAGATATGAAGAGACAAAAAATAATGGTTTTTTCATTCTTAAAATTCATCCTAAATTCTTTTGCAAATTAGAGAAGAAATTGATAAATTTGGAAATGATAGAAAAATTATGGCTTAGATAAAATATTATTTGTATAAATAGAGAGAACATTGGGCAATAGTAAAAGATTGTGGACTTCTTTTTTTAATGAGCTTTAGAGTCATGCAAGTTTATTGATGGTGTCAAAGATCTATTAACCAATTTGGCCCTCAAATAACTACTTGCATAGCCGAGCGTATTCAGTACTATGAAACGTATAAATTGTTATTTGTGATCAACAATGGCTACCGATCGTTTATCTGATTTATGTTAATTAAACACATGTACAAATATAATTGAGAGAGCTATTCTCGTTGAAAAAACCTTATAATTGTTCAAATCAGACTCTCGAAGGAAGTTATATATTATAAAAAAATTTAATTTTTAAATTAGGTCAAAATAATATTTTTTTACTTTTCAAGTCTAACTAATGATTGTTAAAAACTAGTTGGAGTTGCAGGCGCATGGTATAATGTCTTATTTAGCAGCTTAGATAATTTTGATATTTTTGTATCTGTTTTATTAAATATTCGTTGGAAAATTACCCACTGCATATTAGTTTTGTTTTAGATATATTGTTAAATTTTTTTTAAAACTTTTAATAATAAATTTTATTTTATACTTATCTATTAATTTATCTACTATCGTTTTATATAAATAAATTTTTTAATGTAACTTTTTAAATGCTTTATGTATAAATATTCAAATGTTGTTTTTATATAAACATTATCCAATTCTTTTTAATCAATAATGATTGTACTTCAATTGGTTAACATATTAAATTTAAGTTGCTAACACTCACAAAGCGGCAAAAAATTTTTTGGGGTGCATCCCCTTTTCTAAAATCCTGACTACGGCTGTGATTCTTGCAAAAAGCAATATCATGGGATTGTTAAACCATTAAAAGGTATAATTTATGCAAAAATAATACTGTAAATTTTTTAATATTTTAAAATTTGACGAATAAAAATTTTAAAAATGGCCTTGCTTAAATCTATAAAAATTTAATCACTTTTAAAATGTAATAATGCATCATGAAGAATTAATTTTCAATTACCTTTCAACACACAATTAGAATTATGGGGTCTATACGGACCCCAGCTCATTTTAAATTTTGAATAAGTGCCAAAGCCATAACGGGTACGGCGGCCTCAACAAAGAAGAGGCTGTGAGGAGGTGGTTTCTTAGCAGGTACTCCTAACCCTGCATGCACCAGTGAATTTTTAGTGAAATACTGACATCAGTGCGGACAATTTAATTCACCATATCAACATACCTTTACCTTATATCCGCACTGATCAATCTGTTATTCTTAAAAATTACTGGTGTATTTGATGATAATCCCAGTTTATTTATAGGCTAGCTATGGGATCAAACGAGCATATTTTTCCATTTCCCTCCCAAAAAAAAATAAATCAAATTTTGAATATCTTTAAAAATATAATATAAGGGCGCGTTCAGACTCAGATCGTTTTTTTAAAAAATTTTAAAATTTTTATAAATTTTTTAAAATTTTACCTTTTGACATTAACGCTTTTTTACAAAAAGTTGCCAATGTTGGTTATTAGCATTTAAAATGTTTTTCTGACAGAAAAGTTTTTAAAAAATTTTGAAAAAAAAAATAAAAATTCAAAAAATTCGAAATTTTTAAAATTTATCAAAAAAATGAAACCAGTCTGAACGCGCCCTAAAATGGTTTAAATTTTTGTGACTTTTTTCTTAAATATCTAAAGAACAAAACTAGTAAATAATTTGGTCTAAGTCTAATAAAAAAATTTGTTTAGACCTCAATTTCACTCTTGAAAACCATGATATTGCCTCAATGTTATTTTAAATTAAAAGGTTTTTTTTAAAATAGTTTTACATATTAAGTATATAAAATGTTTATGTTGTAAAATAATGATGTGAATTTTTTATTAAAATAAATATTTAGTTTTAAAGGTGAAATCAAAAATGTTTTTTTTTTCAAAATTTGTTTTTTTTTTCATAAATAGTTCCAAAAATGTTCTACTAGACCTGACAACTATTTTATCAATAATATTGATTCATTTATCATTGACAAGATTTATCAGATGAAATATGGACAAATATAAAATTCTCATTTTTGAAATTCTTTTTCTCTTTGTTAAATAAAATTTACGATCTACAATAATGTAACTCATATTAGTTTGTAATTGAAGAGACCGTATTTTCATCAAAATAATAAAAAAATTAAGTTTATAGCTATTATACTTTTGAAGTTAGAGGTTTTAAATTGGGGTCCGAATGGACCCCACTAAAGCGTTTGCGTTACAAACTTACCTTACCATTCGCGAGTTAAACATAGCTGTTTGTTGAAAAAAAAAATTTCACATATTTTCTATCACCAATTTGTTTAGGCGCTCCATGGGTGAATATTATAATTGGCATTTACACTAATTTACCATCAATAAGCTGAATATATAAATACCATTATTAATTACGAGGTAATTTTATATTACATTTTATTTATCTTATATCCCCTCCTATGTAATTGCCGATTAATACAAATAAAATGTCAAAAATCAAAAAGTTTATGCGGCATAACTAAAATTTTTGCATTTATCATTTTAAATTTAATCAGAACATAGTCATTTTAGGTTTTTTCTTTACCCTTCTCTATACAAGGGCGCCATAACCTTTGACTCTTTTAATCTAATGCCAAAAAGTTACATAAGATTAGCTTGTAAGCCGGCAACCTAATTTTTAATCTAAGTTTTTACTTTAGGCATTTAAGGCCCTCTGCCTAAGTTAGCCAATAAGCAGTTTTAACATGAATGCACATGTGTAATTTATTTAAAAAAAAATAGCCTTTTGTGACATTTAAAGAAATTATTTTTGTCAGAAATTTTTGCCACTAATTTTTTAGGCCAATATAAGTTAAAATATAGCCATAGATTATTTGACGGCTATGATGTCCCCTCTAAATGACCAGGCTCAACGCTGCGTTGAGTGTAAACACTAAAAGTATAGGCAGTCAAGGTTAAACAAATGTCTTAAAATAAGCTTAAAAATAATTAGATACAAATTTTGATATGACATTTATACACCATGTAAAAAAATATGGACGCACATTTACCTCGTGTATATAAATGTTATTGCCAAAATTTGCAAATGATAAGGTAGATCGACTCCATAGTAGTACTAATGGTCAAAAGGCAAAATAATCACCATTTGGCTACAGGAGCTTTGGACTTGAATAAAAAAAAGTCATATAAGGTGAATGATTCAAAAAACTCTAAAAAGTTGATGAAAATTATTCAGAATAAAATTAATCAAAAGACGCCTATAAATAGCTTAACAAAGCAAAAGGCTGTGTTCCCTAAATTTAAGGAACACAACAAACCAGCCGAGGTAATTTATTAAATATTATATCGTAGCTTTATCGGGCTGACCTTATAAGTGCCATGAAAATACCTGATTCCGAATATTTTACCAAAGAAGATTTTATTTTGTTTGCTGACCCTTGGAGGGGTGAATGGGATAAAGGTGTGCAAGTGCCAGTTAATACGGTGGATGATCTAAACAGGCCCACAGTTCAACAATTGGCTCTTAAAGATCTTCTCACATCCCGGAGTAACATAAATCATACAGCAAGAAATTACAATCCTCAATATGATAGCTTTTTAAATACAACTGATATAAAACATTTATTTTTGTCATTTTATCAACCATCAGAACTGAGAAAATTTAATAATGGAACCTCATATATGGATGTTTATCAACAGTATAATTCAGATTTTATGGATCTTATTTGGTTGCAAATTATAAATGAAATAGTATTGCATTCTAACATCAATATTGATTTATTGTCTAAAATAAAAGATCAAAAAGGTATTATTAATTATAAATATAATTTTTCAGTGGCCTTACCATATTTATCTTTTAAACTATTTGAGGGGATCATGATTGAGTTAGAAAAATCATGTTACACAAATTTTAAGGACACATATATGAGAGATAAAGAAAATACATTGGAATTTGATGAAAATGTTATTTGTGATGTTTGTAGATCTGTAATTTCTGAATTTTTCTATATTTTTAGCCTGATAGTGAAGAAGGCAATGAAATGGTTTTTTGTGACATATGTAATATTTGTGTACATCAGGTATTATAAATTAAATTTAATGTGTTTATTTTAATTATAATTATAATAAATTATCCTATAAAATTTTTTATAAATATTTTGCAATTAAATTTATCAAAAAAACAAAAAATTTCAAAATTTGTTTTTCCTTATTTAAGATGCACAATATAATGTTTTGGCACAATTACATAATTGAAAACAAATTTTTTGTTTAAATATGTAAAATTTTGAAAGAAATATGATTCTGGACGAGATTGGGAAAATAATATGGAGGACACAAAAATATTTTTACAGTATTTTTCAACCTCAGATTAGTCTTGTTTAATTAATATTTTTCTTTTCAAACTTTAATACTAAAATGTTAGAAGTGACTCCTTTTTTGACCTTGGGATTTAAAATATGTCTTTTGTTAAAATCTAAAATTTAAATTATCTAAATTTTTCAAATATATATTTATTAGATCAAAAAAAAATTTCAAATTTTTAAATATAAAAAAATTAAGCTAAATAGATTGTTGCTCATGTTACCACATAGTTTTATTGCTGTTATCTGTAAATTGTAAATTAGATATAAAAATATTTTTATTTTTGGGAAAATTTTTTTGAGTTAATTTTAAAGTATTTTTTTTTAATTTTTTCTACCTATCAGACCCAAATCATACTTTCATTACTTTGACCTAAAGTAAATTTCTATAAAGTATAAATTAAAAATACATAAACTTTTTACATTAAGGATTTGAAATTTTTTAAAACTTTTCTTACAGAAATACTATTTAAGAATGGCAACGTTTTGTTAAAATGGTATAATTTCAAAAGGTAAAAATTTAAAAAATTTTAATTTTTCAAAAAAATGTAATGAAATGCACCCTGAATTTATTTTTTAATTGAAGTTTTAAATCACAGTTTGTCTAATAACCAAAATATAAATATAGAATCAACAATGATACTTATAAAAGGTTATATAAATTATACCAACCCTTTGGTTTAATATCTTCATTGGTAAACCTACTATAAATGGAAAAATATGGAAATCTGCATTAATTACCTTTTCTATTTTTTAATACATATGCTTGCTATTTATTGCTTTAGCGTACTAGTGTTTTTTTATTATAAAATATATTGAAAATGATCCAAGGGCAAAACCCTATTGCCCCAACTTTTTCTCAATTTATATTTTGTAATAAAAATAATTATATTAAATAACAAGGGATCGTTTTCTTGATTGGATTTACAACAATATAAAGATTTTTAAGCCAATTTATTGTTAGAAAAAATATTCACACCATTTTAATAATTAGAGAGTTTTCAAACTTAAATTTGAATAAAATTTTACATTATGCATTCAATGAATGCTTACAAATTAAAAATAATTAAAGGTAAGTTTGAATTAAAACATTTATTGTCAATTATTCATGACTTAGCTCTTTGAAAATAAGATATTACACAATATTGTAATTAGATTTCTATATGTTAATTATATTTTTTAATAGGTATGTGACCATATGTTTAAAGGGCAGACAATGTAATTTTGTTGCATTCTGAAACTCAAAATATTTTTAATAGTTTTTTTAAAAAAAAGTAAATTCTTATAATATGTAAGTCTGAGAAAAAACTAGTAATAATCACATGAGACAAGTTTTTGAATTTGCAAAAAATATGTTGCTGGTAGGTAAAATTTTAAATAATTTCTTCATTTCGCAGATGTATGATCTTGTTATAATATATTTTCAAAGGCATGTTATGGCATTCTAAAAATCCCAAAGGGTAGTTGGATATGCAATCCCTGTCAAGCTCAATGCGACGCCGAAAACGACATTTTTAAGTCCTCGTCACAACACCCGTCTAGTTCAAACAACCCTAGTGAGTATAAATGTTGCCTATGTCCGAACCCCGGAGGTGCCCTCAAACCCACTCCCAGTGGAAACAAATGGTGTCACGTTAGCTGTGCCCTTTGGATCCCCGAAATAGGGATAGGAGACCCGGATAGGATGGAGCCCATCACTGGTATCGGGCGTATACCCTCTGACCGTTGGAACTTTACTTGCGCAGTATGTAAGGGCCGTCGTAACGGGGCATGCATACAGTGTTCGGTAATAACTGTTTTATGAGTGTTTTATTATACCCCCACCCGTGTGATCTAAAAAGTGCAATACTTGCCAGTGTATTATATATATTTCAAGGAGAGACTTTTATATTGCATTTTTATAACGAAAATGTTTGTATATTAAATTTTTAATTTAGTTTTTGGCATAAAAAAATATAATTATAATATTTAAAAGAAAAAATTTATTAATGGGAATGTATCAAAATTTGTAAAATTGAATACTGATGAAATTATATTCAATATAATCATAAAAAAAATTAAAATGAGATGTAGTATTTTTGGGGTAATTTGTTTAAGCCTATTTATAGTAATTAACCTATTAAATTTGGGTTTTTTGAAATTTTTTGTATAACAATCTGAATTTCCCCTTAATTTTCTTAAATCAACTTCTATAAAATATTTTTTTAATTTAATTCTTTAACTTTGTTATTCCTCTAGGTTAAAAGCTGTCGAATAGCTTTCCACGTTACCTGTGGCTTCAAAGGAGGCCTTGATATGCGAGCCGATTGGCATAACGATGACCATTCACCTCATAAAAAGCACCATGCTGCTGCAGGGGCCGGAACTACAACCTCAATGATCTCAACCCATTCGTTTATTCCTAATACTCATAATCCCGATGTTAAGCTTAAGGTTTTTTAAGAATCTTGTTTTATATACCCAGGGAGATATTTTAAATGATAAAATATAATACTTTTGACTTTCATTCTGAAAAATAATGATTTCTATAAAAGAATCAAATTTTATATTCGCCGTTTTTCTCAGCCATTGACCAATTTCTTAAAAATTTTGTCCTGTTTTACAAATTTTTTTTGATTAAAAAAATATTCTCCTTTTCTTTTCCGTTTTTATATTTTTAAATATTTTAAATAAACGAAATAAGTTTTTTTGACAAATTAAAAATATTCTTTTTAATATTTTCAGCAGACATAATTTTAAAAAATAAAAATTTTATGCATTTTTATGCATTTTTATTAAAATATGCCAAGGGGACTTGATAAAAGTAATTTTCTATCCTAAAATATAACAACATTTTGTCCTTATAGCGAAAAATGATAAACGAATATTGTAATAAAACTTTTATTAGATATAGGCGTTTTGTTAAATTTTTGTCTATATGTCTATTAAAAAAATGGTTTTTAGGAATGGCATAGTTGTCTTGACAATTTCGCTATATAGCATTGTTTTAGTCTAATTTTGATTTTTTAGTTAACTTTTCATATTTAATTATCGCTAAATTAACTACTAATATGTGACATTTGTAACCCTACCTTATAGGCCTTTTGCCCTAAGCATAGCCGAAAAAAACCTCTGGTATCAAGCAATTCCACTAATACAAACGTAGGAAGTCCTCTTAAATCATCTGACTTCTACAATCACCAAAATTCGGTCTTGATTAATTCGGCCGTTCATTCACATAATTCAACGAGTAACCTCGAGGAATCTCGTTTTCAGAGGTCTCAATTTTTTTTATTAAAATGAAGTGTGTGAGGTTTTCCCCTAACTCTAAATCTTTTGTTAATAGAAATTATTGCATATATTTTTAACAAGTTTGATAAAAAAACGTTAAAAAATCTATATTTCAAGCTTGTGTGAGCCTGCCTTAAGGTTTAAATTGTTACCAAGAATTTTTATATACAAAAGGATAAAACCTCTTTAATTAAAAATTCCAGTTGCATACCCAAAATTCATCATATTATGCATGTTCACTAGATAGTTTTGAATACTTTTAACTGAATTAAGTGTGTTTTTACTGCAAATTTGGAAAAATCTAATTACAAAAATTAAAGTATATTTACGTGGTCTTAAAATTCTTAGCTAATTCTTCTCATCTAACTTTTAGATTAAAACTCATGGAATACAACTTCCCGGATTTTGTAGATCCTCAGCACGAAGTCAATAAAATTCTTTTGCCCTTACCCTCAATGCCCTTTCACTCACCCCATTGTTTTTATCGCACCCAAACAAACAAACATTTAATCTCAAATACTTCGCCAAAAACTACCATCGAGACCAACTCTAATTCAAAATTATCTGGTTCAGGAGTTAAATTTGACACGTCCAAAAATAACAAAACCTCATATTTAGTATCTCACAAAGCTACTGCCGGAAAGTTCGGGACTCCATCTAAAGGCTCGTCTAATAGCCTCTTGGCAACGAAAGATGGCAAAGTATTTGATCCATCTAGTCTAAAAATAACCATATTTTTAATTTGACATATATTTATTTTATGACTTACAATTTTTTTTGTAATTTATAATTTTTTCTATAAGCTCCCACACCCTCACTCTTCGTGGATTAAGCGGGTGTTTTACCTCACTTACAATTACTGGAAACTTAAAAGACGACAACGGTTTAATGCTCCCCTCGTGCCTAGCATAGTCCCTCTCAGCAATGTAAATAGTTCGGGAAACATTATGGCAAACCCTCCTAATTTAAACGTAAATCCCGGGAAATCAAATTTATACAAAACATCAAACCCGAATTTTTTATCTCAACATGGGCAAAATTCTGAATTTTCTACGAGTTCGAGATTTGGCCCACTTTTAGCTAATACAAAAGCTGGTTGCACTTCAGCCTCTGCCTCCATAAACACTATGCCCTTCGATGTGGACAATTGTTACTCCTCAGCATCAGTTATATATTTATATTTTATAATAAATTTTATTGATGATTAATTATATTTTAAAATTTGTATACGTTAGTTTAAGGGCACATTCAAAATCATACTTAAAAGAAAATAGTTTTTTTTTCATTATTTTTCTTTTTTGTCTAATCACTTAAAAAATAAATTATTTAAATAAAAATTAATATAATGAATAATTTATTTTTGATTATTTTTTTATATTAGTTTGAAAATGGTGGAAATATATATCGACTTTAAAAATAAAATTTATTTATTTTTTCTAAGATAAAACTTTATTTATAACTTTGCTTAAATAAGTTATGCACGAAAACAATAAAGAATTAAAATTCACAAATTAAAAATTAGATTTAATTTAAATTTGAGGTTATGACAAATATTTAGTAGCATTTATTTAGTTTGGTCGAAAAAGTTTATCATTTTACAGAATTTAGTTACCTTTTTTTTCTTTTCATTCGCCAAAAATATCGAATAAAATGAATTTTTTCATTTTGTATCTATATAATTAATCTTACAGATCGCGAACTCACTTTTCTCGGAAGATTGTTTCAATCCTATAAATTTTTCTTCTCTTACGCAACAACAGTTAGAAAGTAACCTGTATCATAGATTGCGAATGTGTGTTCAGCTCCGCCAAGACCTCGAAAGAGTTTCTTATATATATATACTATTTTAAATATTTATACAAAATCGGGTAGTAATTGTAGAATTCTTAGTCGAAAGTGTATATTTTTAATTATACTGATTTCCTGGTGATTTATTAAATTAAGCATATCAAATATATATAAAATGTTCATTAGGTCCGTAACCTATCGTATATGCTTGTAAGACGTGAAAAACTAGCTGGCGCCTATGTCAAGTCTAGGCAAGCCGTTTTTATCAAACAATCTGAACTTTTGCCTAGGTTGTGTTCTCAACACACACCGACCGTCAAGGATTTACGCGAAACTTTAATCGGACCTGAAACCACGGCAGATAATTCCCTATTTAATGCTATCATCTCCCTTAGACTTGCTCCAAATTCTCCCGCATTTTCAACTTCCTTAAATGAGCTTGATGACCAGGAAGAAAGTTTATTAGGAAACTCGGAACAAAATTATTCTAGGAAGTTAAAATCTGAAGATAATAGTTTTAGTAATAACACATCCAATAATACTCCTTACCTTCCTAGTGTTAATAATAAAGGGGCAACAAAACATCCAAGACAATCATTTATTAGTAATAGTGGTTTCAAAACTAATAATCCGAACAATTTTGGTAATGCAAGGAAAAGGCTTAGAGGCGGTTTAATGCCAAAAATAGGCAATTTGGCTAGAAATAGGGTTGATCACATCAAAGCAAAATACAGGAATATAGATAATAGAGCCAACAATGATGACAATGTTAACAGAATTGATAATTATTTCCACCAAATGGATAATAGTCCAAAAGAAAATAGTCCTACTAAACGCAGCCCTTTAAACAATTATTCCTCCCTCGTGTTCAATGATTTACTTCAAAATAATAATAATTTCAATAACATTAATGACAAAAATAATATAATCAAAAATAATAACTATAATAATAATAAAAATAATGTTCATAATATTAATTGTACTAATATAAATTTAAGAAATGGGTATTATTAATATGTGTTTCCTTAGCATATTTCATATACGTAATATAACTATACTTTTTTTTAAATTTGATTGTATTATTTTTGTCATATTTGACCTTAAAAAATTAAATATTAAGGTATAAAAGCTAAAATATGAAAACTAAATATTTGTATCTATAAATTTACTAATGTTTTCAAAAGGTCAATTTTTTTATTATATTTTCAATAAAAAATTAATTTGAATGCAGGGCTCAATAATCACACGAATAAGCCTATATGTATTGCACATGTATCAAACAAACTGTTTTTTTTTATATTTGATGTTTATTAGAAAGAAAATTTTTTATTACTATCATATATAAGACAATCCGTCTATATTTTGTTTAATCTTAATAAGGTAAAGTTTTTTTAACATATATATATAATTTAGGTTAAATATGTAATTTTTATAAGTATTAAATTTAATTTATTTTACTAAATTGCTTTTTGTTTATAATTGTTATTCATTTATTGTATGCAACATTATTCTTGTTATATAAAATAAAAAATTTCGTTGAATTCTTTGAGCTTACGTTAACATGGCGTCAAGGGGTGAACTATAACTAGGATTATAATGTTTCGCGATAATCCATAACACAGGTCAACAATTGTTGAGACTTGAGAGTTATGAGCTAACTACGGAGATCAAACCTGCCATCTTAGGCATTTTCAAATCCATTACCGTTTTTTCAACAGTCTTTGTAAGTCAGCCCTAAACATTGAAAATTGTAGAAAAAATGCCAAAAAAACAGGAAAACGTTGAAAAAAAAATATTATGTTTAAAACAGTTAAATTGTTAAATACGAACTTCAATATATTTTCTTTATAAACCGATAATAAAATAGGTTAGATTTAAGGGGTGCCTAAATTAATTGTAAAATATAAAGGTTAGAAATTTTGTTTCTCATTTTGATATAAAAAATATAACAAAAGATTTTAATATGAAAAAAAATTCTTAAATTTTTTCTCTCAATTTGTAGTTAAAAAGATCATTTTTTCGATATGGGTGGAGCGAAACGTCCGAAGGCGAAAGAAAAAACGGAAATTATATATGACATAAGGACATCATAGGGATACACTCAAGTTTTTTAAAAACTTCTTTTTTTCTGACATTGATATGACCTTTAATTAGGTACCTAAATCTAAATACACAAAAATATGATAGAATTCGGAAAAACCTTTCCTCAAATTAAAGAAGATTTAAACGCATCGACATTATAACCCAGCAAAACAATTCATACCGATGTGTTAAACAATTTGCTCACAAGTCGAAGATATGTTTTGGCATAGTTTTAGCTATAAAGCATACTGCCTCTTAGCAACTTCAATTGTAGGACCTGCTTGCAATTTATTCTAAAAATAAGCACATAAACGCGGCATAAACTACCAGACATTTTGGAAGGCTGCTATGTAATTTTGAGCCGACAAAAATAATTATGAGTCGATTAAATTTTTGTAAAGACCTATTTATTTGGCTCAGAAAATTTATTGTCCTAATCTGAGTTAAAATGAAAAATTTTGGAATAATTAAAAAATGTCATCCATAATTGCTTAGTATTTCTCACGTAAGCCTAAACCCTTTAGAGGATCTCAAAATAATGATTATGTATAACAAATTTATTTATTATATATTTAACAATTATTTTCTTTTCCAACCATCCCTACAGTATTTTTTGGCATTTTGTTTCTTCTTTTCATATTTTGGGATCTTGGTAAGCCTCTTTTCTCTTTTTTCTTCCTTAACGGTACTTTTTCTTTCCTACAATATATATAAAAATATGAATGCATAAAAAATAATTGTGAAAAAATACAATCTAAAAAATTGTAAAATATGTCTATTAATTAGCGGTGAATGAATTTACAAAAATAAATAAACGTTTAATAATTATTAAATAATGCTCAAAAAGATAATTATTATAATATTATATTTTCGTTATCTATGGAAGCAATTTATTTAATCGACTCAAAATTGTAAAACTATTTAATTTAAACTACCATAGGGCGCGTTTAAACTTCATTTATTTTTACAAAAAATTTGAAAAAGTCTGAAAATTAAATTATTAAACATTGAGTTTTTACATCATATATTTTATTATTATTTTACAATATTTTCTAGCACTAGCGGTTGCTATCAATATATTTGAAATCTTGATAATTTTTTATCTAAATTTAAACATAGCTAATAATCTCAACATTGGACTAATATATTTTTATTTAAAAAAATTTTAAAATATTTTGATTGAAGTCTGAACGCGCCCATATTTCAAACCAAATAAAATAACTTTTTTCGTTTGGGGTGATTCGCCTCTCGTGCGAACTGGGTGTGATTTTGAAACTGTGACATTGTCGGAATCCACTGTTTCACAATGGGAATCATCTGTATAAAAAAATTATTTTAATTACAAATCACAATATTGATGTTATTATTAAGTTTAGTAAAATTAACTCCAAAAAAAAGAAATGCCCCTATATGTGATGTTTGACAAAATTTTCGGGCATTTAAACTCTTAAGATTAAAGCCACAACTCAAATTTTCGTTACTAATTAGGTTTTTTCTATTTACACTTACCTGCTATAAATATCAAAAAATTAATAACAAAATGTTGTACAAATGTGATTCATTAAAAAAAATCTTAAGTTATTGTAAAAAAGCTAAAATTAGTATAATCTATTTATTTCAACCAGGTATTTGTGCCATTTAGAAGTTGGGGTTTAAAAACAATTTATATAACCCAAATGTGGAAGTTGGAGCTTGGTGTACTTAATGTTTAATAATTTAAATAAGGTTGGTTTTTAATATGGAAGGTAATTTCATTGTCATTAAAATTAATTCAGCTATATTCCGAATTTTCTATGTGTTAAGTTTTATACTAAATCGGCTTAAAATATGGTTAGACCGGGTCGATATTCAATTAAAACGTAGACCAAGGATATACATTTAAAACGAGAAAAAAAATTAACAAATGCCGTATATAAATAAAATGCCGAGAATGAGAAAAATTATATAATGCAACATAATAATAACATAGATATTTTAAAACCGATAATTATCAATTAAATAGATAACAAAAGTAACATCGGGCAAAAAATTAAAAATCAATGCTAAAATACCTTTTTTTAAGTAATCGCAAAAATGTATTTACAGAATTAATTTTCATATAAAGATAAAATAAACATTTAAACTTTAATCAAATTAAGGTAACAAAAATTAAGAATAAAATTAATATTAGTAAAAAACATAAATAAGTTTATTAATTCTACCGCTTAAAATTATATGCGGGCCTTCCTCGACAGCAATTTCTTGAGTGATATTTTGAGCAAAACGAATAAACGTGGTTTCAAAATTGTCAGTTTGAGTCGATGAAATTGATATTGTTCTGCTGTTTGAATGACGCGTTGTAGATTTATCAGTAATTGTTGATATAGTCTTTAAATATATAACAAATTGAGCAAACTATTTATTAAACGTTTTAGGTTTGTATCAATTTAGATCTAGAAAAAAAAAAAGGAAATTTTTTGGGTTTGGGTTACCCCCCTTTTTGGGGAAAATTTAATTTTTTTTTTAATTTTTTTTTAAAAAAAAAAAAAAAAAAAAAAAAAAAAAAAAAAAGAAAAAGACAATTAAATTGTACTATAATAAAAAACAAAATCATGAAATTAAATTTTAATCAATTACATACAATAAAAATTTACTCAATTACGTAACAATGAATTTTTTTTTACCCGATCTAAGCTAGCTCCATCAAGACCGGCGATTCGGCAATAATACATCTAAATAAATTTTTGAAAAGATAAAATAAATTTGTAAAAATATATTTTTCCCCAAAATAACTATTTAATAGCTGAAGGGTTGGTGACTAAAACTCTAAGGTAGTTAAAATTTGAAAAAACAAAAATAAATAGTACTTATGGGTTTAAAAATATATGATTCATTTAGTCAAAAATGCATATAAAGAATTTTTAAAAATTCGAGTTTTATTTACTTCTCTGGTAACACCAGCCATCAACTTTTCAATCTCAGCTTCGTGATCCAATACCTCGTCGAGCTTGCGTGGTATAAATGATTGTCGAAAAACCTAAAATATAATTAAAAAAGCATTAATAAGGGCGCGTTCAAGGTTGAGGTAGTTTTTTGATAAGTCTTAAAAATTTTATATATTTTAAAAGTTTTTTTTTACTATGTAAAATCTCAGAGCAAAAAAAATACAGTTTAATTAATGTTTATGATGCTATAAGTTATACATAAAAATGAATTCCGTAACAGCCAAAACTGCAGGTTTTAAAAAATTAATATTTAATGAAATACGTAATAAAACTTAATCATATTTATTAGATAGAGATTTTCATGCGTTTACAATCTCCGTTTTATTTATTACTCAGTGCCTCCAATTTTTTTTTAATATTGTGAGACCTTTTTATCAGCTGAAATGAATGAATCTTTTTTATGATTATACTAAACGACTGTATAATTTACTTAACAACTATTTTAATCGAGTCATAGAAAGAAATTAGTCTTAAAAAGACTAAATTGCAAAAAGTGTTTTATGTAGGACCATTAATGTAAAAAGACACATTGAAATAAAGACAAGTTTATAAAAAAAAAATCAAATATTAATGCTTTATTTACAAAGTTTTTATATGTTTGTTTATACCTGTAAATTATCTAATCAATTTAAGAATAATCATTTAGATTAGTCTCACCCTAAAAATTATTTTTCAATGCTTTTTGCGTTTACAAATTCTCTCAGCCTGTCATAAACATAAAAAATTAGTGAAAATGACAAAAAAAATTTGGAATAATTAATAATATACTGCCATAATTTTGAAATTAAAAATTTTAGATTACATATATTAACAATTAAACATCGCTGTCAGATTCAAACATAATGTGTAATTTAATGGACGTAGTACCACCCTTTTTCCCTAATATTACCTTACCGAATTTTTTCAAATTTTAACATCTGAACATGTCAATTGCGACCTCGAGAACAATATTACAAAAATTTCTTCACGTGAACTAATTTATTTTTAATCTTATCAATAATAATAAAATTTTAGTTTATTCAAATAGGTTAATTAAATAATATATATTTAAATAAATAAATAAATAAATAAATAAAAGGCTGCTCCAAACCTTATAAAGTTTTAGAAAAGATAACTTGCAAAAATTTTTATTAAATTATTCAGGTTTTGGGTCACTGGAGGCCATAAAAAGTACATTTTAAGTTGTATTCTTGTGTCTGCAGGGAATATTTATATGGGGAAAAAACAAAGAAATAATTATAATCAGGATCAGCCCAATATTTCTTAAAAACAGAAAAATCTCGTTAACATCAAATAATTAAATCTGAGGCACAGTGAAAAATTATAATTTTATTAATCAGGACCAAAACTTAATGAAGTTGCTCTAGATGCTCTAAAAAATGATACGAATTTCATTATCCAGATTAATTAATATAATTACAAAAACTAATATTACTCAAAATAATGTTAACCTATAAGCCATTTATAAATAAAAAAGGAAAGGTAAAAAATTCAGGCACATTTAAAAAAAAGTGTTTATAAGCTGGGAAAAGTACTTGGACTAAATTTACTTTGGTTATTAAAATATAAAGAAAAAAGGGGTTTAAAAATATTTATTATCTCCGATTTTTTGCTATAATTTTGTCTATCTCGTAATAATTAACTTTTCTAATTTTTCAATTAAAAAAAACAAAGCTGTGTGTTTGCAAAATGGGATTTTTCCCAGCTCTAGGTGGGTATATATAGCCCTTATTAAAGTTGCTAGACAAAGCGATTTAGAAGCTCAAATTATTGCCCAAGAGTTCAGTACATTAGCAAATTAGTAACTTACTAATATTTTTTAAATTTAAATTTTTATGTTTTTAAAAAAGGCGATTCATTTTTGTAAAAAATCATTTATTAAAATAAAAGTAAATTTGCTAAAATGCCAAATATCGCCAATCTAATTAATTACAAACTTGTATGTAATTTTGGCAAATAAAATTAAATTTTAAAATTTTTTACATAGTTTATTTGCTTAAACCATTGGCAATAAATAAGACCTAAAAAATTACAAGATATAAAATTCTCAAAAACAAAATTGTTGTTAAAGATAGAACCTCATCTTCCAAATTATACAATTCCTCAGAGGTGTGTTCTTGATGGTGCAGTTTTTTATCAATTCTCTCTAAATAATCATCACGGTTTTCTAACGTTATCAAAGGGTCGGTCACGAAATCAAACATCTCACGCAGGTTCATTACGTTAACTCCATTTTTTCGGAAAAATTCTAAAAAAATATTTATTTTTTAAATTATGATTTAAGTTGTTTACAGTTTTTACATTAAAGAAAACACATTAGAAAATCTGCCTAACAACATATATCAAAAATATGTAAAAATTAAGGGGCGAAAACCAAATAAGCAATGCCTTTAGGTATTAAATATAATCAAACAAGTATTAAATTAAAAAATCAACGTTTTATTTTTTTGTAATTATAACAACGCGTGAAAATTTTTTAAAAAACCTGTGATATTGATCATATCCTTTTTCAGGAAATCGAAAGCCCGAGGATGATCATGTTCAACTGATTGGGATACGTCTATAACGTAAAGGTCAGAGTTATTGTGAAGTATGAGGTTGTATTCACTCAAATCGGCATGGACCAGCTTGCAGGTATGGTAAATGTCCCATAGCAAAAGCAACGATTTAAGATACAGGTCACAAGCTAAGTTTACTGTTTAGTATATATTAATTTTTAGAAATTGAATATATAAAAAAATATTTCTTCAAAACAATATACGATTATAAAGGTATTCAATCTAGCACACCTTCAAAGCCTGTCAATCGAAATTTAAATTAATTGAAATTATATGTGCTTTCATTTAAACATATCAACAATTTTTAAAGTTTGGTCGAGTTTGTAAAAACGTATCAGATACGCAGTAATTTGTGCCTATTTACCTTTTTCCTCAATCTCGTCAAGGAAGATTCAAAATTTGGTCAAATTTTCACAATATTTTATAATACTTTACACCTGAAAAGCATAAGTAAAAACCAAAAAAGGGGTTTCATTTAAATCAGATAATGAAAAAAATCAATTTAAAATGTCATCCTTATAAAGGCTCAAAAAATTTATAGCTAGTATTTATTTATTTTAAAAAATAATAAGGGAAAATAAATAAAAAAAGTTATATTATTTTGTGGTAAAATCCAAAAATAATTGCCTAGCTTTCTGTTTCAATACTAAAGATTTATTTTATTTCATATTTTGATTCAAAAAATATTTATATCATCGCGAATGTATATTTTTCAAAGCGTTGACACCGGTTATAACATAATCCTTGATATAAGATTTAAACTTTGTAAGCCTGATACAAACAAAATTCGTATAAAAATGTTAAAAAAACATGGATTTAAAAACTAAAAAATAAAATAAAATTTCGTTTATATATAAAAAAGCCTTTAATTCAAATAAATTTTTAATTTCAACCCAGTATTATGGGGCAAATTTTTAACCTAAATGTGGATGTTGTAGCTTGATTTAAAAATTCATTGTTTTGAATAAAAAAATTAATAAAATTTAATTTTATTTGCTAAAAATTCTTGAAGTGGCAAAATCAATTTCTAAATTCTGTCGTTTTTTTCTATTTTGCCTTTATGTAAGTGCCATGCTCCTACGTATTAGAAAGACGGAAAATCCTTTTGAGAAAACCACATTGTAGATTATTTCACTTCAATACTAAACTTGCATCAGCTGTCCTAAATTTTTGTATATGTAATATCTATACTAGTGAATCCCACGGGTCATATTTATAAATTTCGAGTTTTCAAAATTGCAATAAGGGATTTTAATATGTAGAGTCTATTCGTCCCCGTTCTTTAAAAAAACATATATCGCAAGGTTTACAAATTTTGGCTTAACATATTAACATTGTTATTTTTGATCCAGGCCGTGCAGATCAACGGAATCTCAATCAAAAAAACAATTTGAATTTAATGTCACTCTAGATGACTCAAAATAGTTTTGTGGGTACAAAAACAGGGCTAATATAATGTATTTAGTAAAATTTAAGGGATAATATAAAATAGTAATTTTATTGTAAATATTACCATCCAGATGTGCATCTTTAAGTAAAGGTGAGGGCCACCCATTTTCTCCAATAAAACGCATAACCAAAACGTGCCCCTTTAGTAATATTGGTTCGGGACATTTAATTCCGGCTTTGTGTATTCTATTTAAAAAAATAACAATAATAAATTATTATAAAAAAAAGAATTCTATTAAATATAAATAATATATCAAACAGTAAAGATAAAGTTCAAACAATAAAGAAAAACATAAAACTTTTACATTCTAATTTTACAAAAAAATGTATAAAACTTGTAATTTAGAAATGAGAATTAAAATCAGTGCATAAAAATATAACTAGAAAAAACACCATCACAAATCGATAAGACCAAATGAATTTATTTATCTAAATATATCTTATTGCAACATTTCTATAATTGCTATATGCACACCAATTACTTGCAACGCGTTTGCAGCTATGGTTGCAGCCTAATATAATATAAACTTCTTATATTTTAAACCTTTTTGCTTTACTATCATTCATTACTAACCCAAAACGTTATTGGTGGCGAAATTTTAAATTTAAAAATACCTAAATCTAATATTAAATTTTTTGGTCAAAAATAAAATGTAATAGGTCACAGCTAATTTAATGCTACATAAGACACATTATTAATCGATAAGTGCATGATAATCACAAATAAACAGATTACCCATTTTATATAAACAGCCTGGTTTTTTTTAGCTATTTCTTTATTTTTAGACCAGCCCAGCTCAGCTTACTATACATATTGTAGAATTTAAAAAAAATTATACCTTACACGATAAAAAATTATAATAAATAAAAATCAAAATGAGAGAGAGGTATATTCAAGAAAAAAAAATTCATCTGCCCTAACCTCACTTGAAAATTTGAAATATTATGGTCCAACCTAATTAGCCCTTATAACTCAGATGAAATTGTAAAAATATATTCTAAGTACATAGCTATCACATATGTGATATTGATAAACCTCATTAAATTACGCATCTCCTTTTCTGCCCAGACTTTAACCATTTTTCTTGGGTTATGGCGACAGTAGCCTTGTCTAAACCGAAATTCTCCAGTAACATATCGATCACGGTCTTTGAATGTTAGGATAGAAGTCTTGTAAATCTAAGATAAAAAGAAAAAAACAAAATTGAATTCATATACAATTGAAATCAAAGTGGATTTGTAAATTTTATAATGATAAATAAAATATATTGCCATTCTTTAATGATTTTGAAAGGCTTATTGAATGATTTATATTAAATTTCACTAATAACAATATAGTAGTTTATTTGATACAAATCTAATATATTAAATCACACTTCAATAGATCAAATAGTTTAACCTTAAAAGTGTTTCCCCTTTTATTCTGCATTTTGCCAATTTTTTTTAGGTAAAACAAAAAAAATGACTTTTTGAAACAACTTAATTGTCATGGCCACATTTAAAATTAATAAAACATTCTTAACAATATGTATTTTTATTCAAAAAAAGTAAATTCATGTCACTAAATGGACTCTGAGTCTGTAACTAAGTAGCACTTCAAAGGGTGTAGAAATTTCTTTTTCAGGCATATGTCATATTTTGGCTATTGTCTTTAATCTTCAATGATAATGATTGAAAAGACACAACTTTAAATTTAAAAGGCATTTTTATATATATATAGAAATCATGCTTCATTTGCCTTTTTTCCTTTCTGTGATCTAGACAATGCTTTTTATAAATATACTATTTTATTTATATGTGCTATAAAAGGCATTACTGAAAATATTTATAACCAAAATGCAAAAAAACCATGGAATAAGGAGGTGATCAACAAAATTTAAAAAATTTATACCAATTTATATAGTTAAATTAAAAACTTTGATACAATTATAATTTAACTCAAAAATATATAAAACAAGTCTTTAATAGTTCATTAATCTGTAGTCACCTGAGAAAAGAAACTAGAGTATTGACTCAAACAAAATTTAGGTAGAATAAAGCTTATCAAATATAACCTTTATTGCAAATTGTGAATCAGAGGATGTTGAGTGATATACATTTGCCTCCTTCCCTGTGCTTATGCATCCATCAATCGATAGTATGAAGCCAGAATTTAGAAGCTTAAAGAGGATCATTCGCGTCCTGGGATCTAGAACTTGTTCAATAGTTGCGCGATCACTTTTATCTTTAATTTTTAGGCGTTTCTCATCAATTTTCTTGCTTTTTTGAGCAAAAGAATTAGCGACATTGTTTTTAACACAAGATATTTCATCTACGTAGGATGACAAAACAATTTTATTGCCAAATTTTCGTAATTTCTCAAGTTGTGATATTGATTGTAGTCCAGGAATATCATCTTCATCGTAATCGTATTCATAATCTTGAGCCATGTGAGAAAAATAATTTTAAAAATAATTTTTGATGATTGTATTTATTTTTTCGCTCAAATGGTTTACATATCGCCAGATGGTAAATTTTTAGCAATCGTTTGAATTTTTAGGCAAAATACATAATTCACCTAGTCCATGGACCCTTAAATACTATCTTCGATTTTTTTTAGCAATTTATGTATTCTTAAAAGCTTTGTAAGCTATTTATATATATTTATAGTTTTTTGAGTTAATAAAAATTATATACATTTTTATTTACCAATAGCTTTGAAAGCCTTTTTGGGGTAAGTTTTATATATTATATCATTGATTATATACAGTATTAGTATTCTAACATTTGTAATTAATTATTATTTAAAAATATTTAATGTTTTTGTCATTAATTTTTTTAATAGCCTTTTAGTTTTGGGAAAGGTCAAACAAGCTCATCTTCATCACGTAGCAATTCAAGGTATTATATAATTATATTATTGGCATAATGTTTTAGTGATAGAGAAATTAAATATATCAAAATTTTTAGCTGTACGCCACTTATAATTTAAGTTGTTTATTGGTGTCAAAATTTTTCTGGTAGAATATAAGATTAACGATTTAAGGAAAAATTTATCTTGTTACAAATTTTTGTTTTGTCCTAAGATTAATTTTGGCCTGATTGAAACACTAAAAAGCCATGCAAATGATTACAAACTTGTGATATATAATTAAATTTAACTTAACCCTATTGTGCCATTGCAGTTTTTGTGAAATATCTGGGGATTGGGGGTTTTTTTTAAAAAATTTATTTAATTTTTTGATTAAATTGTTGGGGGAGAGATTGTGGTGGTTTTTTTTGGGGGGGGGTGGATTGGGGGTGGGGGGGGAGGGGGGGGGGGAATTTAAAAAAAAAAAGAGAAAAAAGAGTGATTTAGGTTGTGGGCTTTGACTCTTACCATTAACTCATCTGCTTAATTATTTTGTTTCAAATGTCTTATCCAACCCTAAATTTTATAACTATTCTTTTTTGACAGGCATAATAATTTATTCATTTTTTGTTAGGTAATGTATTCCATTTAATTTGTTTGCAATTCATTTTCTAAATTCAAGTGAACAATCTTACAACCAGAATCTTAAATTAAAAAATTTAATATTTTTTTATGTAGGTTTGCAAAATAAGGATGCAAAATTATAAATTTAGAATATGGTCTTATCTTTAATTTTTTTGATATAATCTGGCCTTGGTGCTACAAATTTTAAAAAAACAAAATTTTTATAATTTGTTTTAAGAATAATAAAAATGGGATTTTTTCTTAATTAAAAAAATCAATTGTAACCCTTTATTTTTTTTATCCAAAAAACTAAAATATTGATTTTTATATTTCTGGTTCCAACAACCACATTTGGTTACAAAATTTGTTGTGCTCAATTTTATTATGCTTAGCTGTTTCTTTTAAATACATTTTATCTATAACATTTTTTTATATATTTTTTTTATTAATTCTCATTTTTTGTATAATTTTTTTAAAAAAATATAAAGTTAGCAGGCTTACAATATTTGACCAAAAATAACATTACACAATTTCAAATGATTGTAGCTTTGGTTGAATAAAATTTTGATTATTAATTATAAAAAATTAGCTACTTTTTTATTTATGTGAAAAAATGTATACAATTTCAGTATTTAAAAATATGACAAAATTTTTTCACATAAATAAAAAACAATTTTTTATAAGCTGTTTTTAGAATGTAAACCTAATTTTTATTTACTAAAAAATATAAAAGAAAAATTTATGGTGATACTTACCTCATATAATTAGATAGTATTAATTTTATATATCTAAAAAATTTATATTATTTTTATAAATAGACCAAATGGAGGTGGTGGTGGATTTGGCAGTGGTCGCAGAAGGCCTATAGCCACTTTAAGAAGAGCAGGTTTGAATTGCTTAAATTACTATCTTTAAATAAATGTATATATTGTTAAATGATATTTTAGGGCTTTCTGAACAAGCTCAAATTTTAAATATAATTAAATATTGTCTATTTGCTGGCCTAAAATTTTTTAACCCTGTTCTAGGTTAAGTGATTGCCTATTACCTAACAGGGAGAAATGCCCTGACGGGTATGCCATCTTTTTCCCAGAGATAGGGCAAGGAGGGCATTGTTTTAGCCATAAATGATTATGGCCTTCCACTTTTGCCAGGGTTGTAAAGCCTGCCTCCTGTTTCCAATGCGGTGTTAATTGAATATTATGGTATTAGACGCACTAAATCCTACTAAACCCAGAAATTATAAACGTCGCCATAGCAATTTCAATGATCCTTGCCCAATAAAAACATCTTAATTTTTATTTTTTATAAATTATTGTTTACCTTACAATATTTATTTAAGTCCACCTCTATTTAGTTATGAAACAAGCATATTTTTTCACGTAAGGGCACGTGCAAAGTGAGTTTTTATGTAAAATTTTGAAAATTCTGAAAATTTCAAAAATTTATTTTTTTTCAAAATTTTTTGAAAAATATTTTTTTTTTCAGAAAAAGCATTTTATGTGCTTATACTAAATTTGGCAACTTTTTTAAAATTTGCGTTTTATTACATATTTTTTTTTTAAATTTTAAAAATTTTACGAAAATAAAAACTCAGTTTGCACGTGCCCTAACCAAAAAATTAACCAAAGCGTATTTATTTGGCTGGTTTGTGATTAGGTAAATAGTTGCCATAGCATGTAATATTGTCCGTCAATAATTAATTCCGTGGACAATATTGTATTTAATTTGCTTTAAATATGTTAAATTTAGTAATTATTCTGAATAACGTAGGCCATATAGCTTAAATACACATTAAATTTTATATTTATCAATTTTGCCCTCTTAAATTCGCTTGCCGTTTTTCGATCTCGTCTAACTCACTATATAAACTTTGTAGTTTTTAAATTTCCACTTTAATTTATGAAGAAGTGGGTTAAAATTAATATTGATGAGTACTTAGGTTTATCAAACTAGGGTCATCAAAACACAGTAATTACTTATTGCGGTCGTTCTAACATTGCTTTAAATTTGCACCTTTATTTTGCCATCATTGGGAAAAAAATGACATTATAGATTGGGATATGTTAACACTCACTAATAATATATTAATTCAGACTCTAAATTTGCTCATGTTTTAAGGGATTTTAATTTAATTATTTTAGGTGGAGCGACTTGTCCCCCCATGTCTGGTGGTGGATGAGGTTAAATAGTTCAAAGATGACCTCAATTCAATGGTGAATGCCAAATTTAAACACATATGCAGTTAAATCTATATTTAAACTTAAATGAAAGAGCCAAAACTCTTTATATGGATTTAGCGAAGAATATAACGTTCACCATTAGAATCTGCATTCAATCTTTAAATTTCGAATTTATTTATTTACGGCAATATTTACATTTTGTTCACATATTACATGGTGCCTTTTTAATTTTTTATTTATATATATAAAACTACACAATGAAAGTGTGTAATACCAAAAAAATTATTATTACTCCTTTAAAATACTAATCTCTGCCCTATTTCAAATCTTTTATGTATAATCCACAGGAAAGAACAATATTAGCTTGATATTGCAATTTGTCTTAAAATTTTTTTTTAATCGTAAAAATTTAAATAAAATTTTCGATGCTAATCAATTAATCGCCTGTCCTATTTTAACTTTAATTATTATTACCTGCCTTTTTACACATATTTTCATGGTAAGGCTCACAAATGAGGTATATTGAAGAAGGAAAAGAATAGTTTTTAATTTTGATCATAAGCCTGTGAAATTAATTAAGGCATCAGTTGCAATTGGGAGATTTGATAAGGAGAAAACTAAGTTAATATTTTAGGACTGATGTGTTGTATTTAAATATATCTTTGATCTAAATATTCTCTCGACCTTTGTTATACTAAATCAAAAAAATAATTATGTTTTATTTCAATTATCAATAAAATCTTCTCTAACAAACAATTCACGCATCAGCTGATAAACGTAGGATGGTGCATAACTGCCCCTAAAATTATAAATATAAAATAAGTTTATAAATATTGCAAATATAAATTATTAATTATATTTTATAATTTTTAAAAAATAAGTTTTTAACTAATAACTTCAAAGAAAAAATATTTTTTTAATATTAATATTTTTAAATGCCAATATTGTTATATTTTGCAATTTTTTATTAATATTCTCATAAGGCTATGGCTTATACTAATTTTACAATTAAAAAAAATAAAGGGCTGAATTTAATGTAATATGGCTTTAGGATATGTCTAACAAAAAAATTTGAAATAAAGATTTCAAAAAAAATATTTAATTGTTTAAAAAATTTACACTCGTTACCTTAATGTTAATCAAATGCACAATTTTTCTCTTACAATTTTGTTTTTATTAGCCACAGCCTTAGATAAATAAATATTCAGTTATAAATTTATATAATGGTTTATTTTACAAATATTTATTCTTCCAAATATTTCACCATGTTATTTGTTTCCCCAGCTTGTTTTAATTTTTATAAAAAACATAAACAAATTTTTAGTTTAATTAATTTTTGATTTCCTCATGCAATTTTTTTTTATATAATAATAAATTATGCAGCAAACTAAGAATATTTTTAAAATATATACGTGTTTGAGATAAAAACTGTAATAAGCTCAGGGGGTACTAGATCATATATAGGGGTTAGGAATTCAATCTCGTTTTCCGGAATTTCTTGGTCATCCGATCTAGCGAAATATTGTACCAACATTTAGCTAAAATTTTAAATTGCGTAATTACATTTGCTTTATGATGTGACTGAACCTTTTAGAAAAAAGAATAGTTTAACCATTTTGTTAGTTATTCGTTTATACCGCTTGTTCTATGTTAAACCTAAAAATCTAAATGGAACAAGCGATGGTTGTTAAATCAAAGAGGTATACGATACATTAAAAAGTACTATACAAACAAAAAGTAGACTTAGTAATGAATACTCAGGCAGGGTATACCCTAAACATAATTAAATAAATGAAATTACTCATATAAATAATTTATCTTAAAAAATATATTTTTGATTTAAGTGTACCTATCCTATTGAATTATAAAAAAAATTTCATATATTTTAACGTTATATTTTTCTATTAGGTAAAAAAATGTTTTCCATAAAATATTTAATAAAAATACTAATCTACTCTAACAATTCATGTGTGTCAAGGAAACTGGGCTGAGCCGACGGGATTGTGGAAGTGGGCAAGCTAGAATCGTTGGTGTTGTTAGAAATATCGTATGTAAGGTCTGCAGCTTCGTAATAGCTAATGAGTGAGGCAGGCGAGGTATAAACGTTAGGGGGAGGCAAGTAAGTCGGCGTCAACTTATACATCCCGGCACAGACTAAAACGGGTACGCTGTAATGTCGAGCTGCGGCGGCCATATTGTAAGTCCCAGATAGCGATTGTACACCTGTGCGTTGGGATAAAATTTAACAAAAAATTCGACAAATCTTTTAAAATATGGATTTGAAATCTTTCAAGTATGTAAATAAAATTTTTGCCCCAACCAATTAAGATATACGAGAAAAAGGATTAAAATTACAATTTTATATCAAAAAAAGAAAAAAAATTTTTTAGAAAACTAAAACACAAAAGGAAAGAAAGATAAACCATATTATAAAATAAGCGTAAACAGAAAATATTTTATAAATTCTAATAATGTGGACAAATTTTCACTTTAGGTCGGGGACCTATACGGGAGTATAATATTTAGTGCCTTTTTTAAATCCGTCTATCTCTTTTATAGAAAAATTATTTTTGAATGAAGTAAATTTTATATTTCCTTTTATGTATTAAGTTTATGCCTGAAAATACTGTGAAACTCATTGAGGACCATTTTTACCAATATTTGTTTAATTAACAATTTTTTTAATGTTATAGAAAATTTAAATGAGCGAAAAAATACACTGTTCAACGAAGAAATTAAGTTTTAGTATATATAAAACATTTAAAGAGCAAAATGAACATGTATTGTTTTTTTTTTAAATAATACTGGCGGTGACCATATAGCAAAATTAAGTGAATTTGATATCAGGACTTAACTTTTGATATCGAAATTATCTTATGTAATTTTACTTTGATGAAAAACAAACCTCCATTTGCCAGGGTTAATTTTGCCCCAATAATGACTTTGTTAACGCGTGACATGACTGCGAATATAGCAGAATCAGGTATAACGGCGATTTTTATAGCTAACAATTTAAATTTTAAAATAAATATAAGATATTCAGCATGGTAACTAACTAAGTATTGTTAATTATTAAAAATATTATGTAACATAATTTAGTATATGTAAAACTTAAATTAATGTATATAAAGCTACACAAGTTTCATTTTTAAATATATTGATATTCAATTAATTGTGATAAAAAGAATATAAACAAACACCTGAACTGGTTCCATTATTATCAGTCCTGCTTTCTTCTTGAAATATGTTCAAATTTTTTGCAAGTGTGTGTCCCTAATTAATAAAATATTTGCAATATACTTATACTATTTTAAAGAAATAATAAATGTTTTTGTTAAAAAATTTAATTATATATGAAAATTTGACAACAAAATTATTAATAGAGGTAACGAAATATTCAAAAGTAGGGTATATCTGACTATACCAAAAAAAACTTCAATGGGATTCAAATTGAAGCCTCATACATAATCAGCTGTTCATAAAAACTCAGATTCCATAGTTATTATCATTTTTTAAAATTACAAGTTAAACTTTTATAGAAAAAATTTTCATGTAATAACGTAGTTCAAATTTCTAAATATATTTTGCCATTAAAATTATTATATAATTCTTTTTGTATCAATTAGATATATTTTTTGTAATTCTCAAGCCATTATAACAAATATCTCAAAATTTAGGGTTAAAAGGGAAAAGTTTTAAAAAAATCTTAGGAAATAACATATTATTTAGATCAACAGATAAAATCTAAATAACAATAAATTAGTTGCCCAGTTAAGTAAAATTAATAAACTGTGAAGGATGGGGCAGCCTCAGCTATAATGATTTGAAATTTTCTAGATTTTGCAGCCTGTTTGAGAAAACATTCAACAGTTTCTGACCTCCCTAAAGTCATGATCGTCTCATCTGCATGTATATGCTCCAATGCCTGCATACTTATGTTTTCTTGGCTATAAACAACATACAAAATATTTGAACAAATCTGTTTACCATTTCCCAAATCCTAAATCTCATTACAACATTGGGTATAAAAAAATTTTTTTTTAAATTATGAGTTACTATATAAACTTTTCTGAGTAGTTAAACTTAATCTTAAAAATATTAAATACGTAAATAAGAATTTTTATATTCTTTTTTTAATTTCTAACAAAACTTATTATGGTATTTACTACTTAAATTTGAAAATGTGTTTGCGCAAAAAACTTCTCTATTTTATTTAAAAAAATGAGTAAATTACTTGTGAAACATTATTTTTGCCCTTTTTATATTGATAATATAACAAAAATGATAATAATCAGGTTATACCCAATAATCTAAAATAATAAGAAATTTGTTAATTAACCTAAATTTATAGTAATTTTTTAATATATTAATTTAAGATCATTTGATAAATGTTAAAACTTGACAGAAAATTTTTTAACCATTAAATATAAAGGTATAAAAAATAATTTAATGTAACAAAACAGAAAAAAGAACTTTTAATAGTATAACCCTTAAGTCATCGCATCCTTAATTCATTTTTTTCTATTTGGCTAATTACTATTCTCAAAATGCCATTAAATTTTTTAGTCCTTATAAGTCCCTCTTGTATATATTATAGGGAAATATAATATGACAACCAATTTTCAATCTCAATTTGTAACTCCTTTAGGGCTTCCATGACATTTTCTTTGTAATTTTCAGGTTCACCCAAAGTTGTTTTTAGAGATGAGCTCAACAATAAATCAGGCAATGCTTGATCCCCTACCTGATCTATAAAAATATAAGTTAGGCTCAGATTTTAATAATTATACCAGGAAATTCATCTCTTAATATTTTTTTAATTCTGCATAACAAATTTGAGCATACAAAATCGTCCCAATTTTCAAGAGATATGGCATTTATTTTTTGCCGTTTTATCAAATCAATCAGGTACTCGTTATCAAAACTTTTTGCTTTAATTAACACTTTTTCGATCCATGCTAGTGTAAGACGAGCTTTTTCGAGGCTGGATTTTCTAGGTTGCAAATCAAAATTTAGCTGTATTTTAAAATCCATTTAATTCATTCACTCTCAAAGAGCATGTGGATGAGCCGAGCCGATAATTGCAAAAACTTTGCCTAATCATAAATAAATGGCTGCAGCTTGTTACTAATAAAAAGTTATTTTGAATAATATATCCTGCCTCTTTTATAGTTTTAAAAATAAAAATAGGGTTTCTTGTAATCGAGCAAATTTTATCATTCTTTTGCCCCACGGTTTAGTGAGTGAAAAAAGTTACATAATGTGAAGAACAAACTTAGTACCCTAATTTTTTATCCTCTTATCAGGACGTATTTGATTTCAAAATATGTTTTAATTGAAGATTAAAAGAAATTTAGCTCTTTTAATTTTAATATAAATGCACTTTTTTCGATTTACACTTCTTTCACTTGGCAAAATACATAAACAAAGTAATAAAAATGGAATATTAAATGTTTATTTACATTAAATAATTTTTACTAATCAATGTAAAATTATGCAACAAGCGTATTTATTTAGATGTGTGTGGTTAAACATTACAAAGTTTCTTAAATAAATATTTTACAACAAAAAATTTTTATTGCCATAATACGCTTTTTACAAGCATGAGTATTATAATAAAACATAAAAAAGTAATGTCAATACAAAAATTTAAATTTCTCTAAAATAATATATTAAAAAAAACTGCTAAAAATTTGATATAAGCGTTTTTAAACCGCAAATGGGGTGAGAAATTTGTTACACGTATGCTACAGTAGAGTCCGTACGGCCCAATTTTAAATCTTTATAATCTAAAGAGTTTTATAGCTATGAACTTTTTATTATTATTTTAAAAAATAAGTGCGCCAAGCGTAAACAAATATAAGTTATTATTAATGTATATTTCAAATTTTATTTAACACAAAATTAATGTTTTTTTGTATATTAAATTGATTAAATCTTGTCAATAAACTAAATGTATCAATATAATAGTATAAAACGAGTTTAGATCTGGTAGAAGAATTTTAGAACGTAAAAAACTAAAAAACTTAAAGAAAAAATAGATAATTCCTATAATTATTATACAATACAAACATTTAATATACTTAACCCGCGAATGGTAGTTTGAAAAATTTTTAACGCAAATGCTAGAGTGCCGTAATGTTAAACCTCTATAACTTCAAAAGCTATGACCTTTATTTTTTATTATTTTGAAGAAAAATACATGCTATTTTATTAAATATAAGTTATCATTAATGTCTATTACAAATTTAATTTAATACAAAGTTAAAAATCTGAAAAATGGGAAATTTTTACTTCACTATATATCATTAGATAAAAGTCAATCAACTAAATGGCACGTATTTTTTAAAATAATAAAAAAAAGTTTATAGCTATAAAACTCTTTAGGTTATAAAGATTTAAAATTGGGCCGTACGGACTCCACTGCAGCATACGTGTTACAAATTTCTCACCCCATTTGCGGTTTAAAAACGCTTATATCAAATTTTTAGCAGTTTTTTAAATACATTATTTTTGAGGAATTTGAAATTTTGTATTGACATTACTTTTTTATGTTTTATTATAAAACTCATGCTTTTTGGCTATTATACACCTTTAAAATAGATATTTTATAAAAAAAAATAATCCTTATGATTATAATACAATACAAACATTTTATATACTATGTTAAACTATATATAAAAATATTTAGAAAATAAGGTTACAATTAGTTTTTACATTGAGGCAATATCATGGTTTTCAACAGTGACATTGAGAGTGTGTGGTCCATACGGACCCCAATAGCATTTCTCTAAACAAATTTTGTTTTGAAACTTCAAATTATTTACTAGTTTTGTTTAATATATATTTAAGAAAAAAGTCAGCAAAATTGAGCAATTACATATAATATTTTGAAAGATACTTAAAAATTTAATGTGGGGTTTGTTTGGACCCCACAATGCTAATAGAGGGTAAATATGTATTATGAAAGAATACCTAAAAAATAAGGTTGCAATTTTTTTAGTTTAAATTTACATTGAGGCAATAACATAGTTAACATTAAAATCGCTTGTGTGAGGTCAGGACCCCAATTAAATTTCAAATTTTTAAACAAATTTTGTTATTAGGCTTAGACTAAATTTTTATTACTATTTATTATATATTGAAAAAAGTCACAAAAATTTCCATATATATAATATTTTATAAAATATACAAAATTCAAGATGAGCTGGGTATCCATAGTGCTAATCGCGGGTTAGGAATTAACCAGCGGTTGGGTAGGTGAAAAAAATTTACACAAAATGCTTTGTGGGACGAGCTCACCCCTTTATCTCAGGAAACGTACGCGTTCTTTAAATTAAATATAAATGCAATATCTTCCAATTTATATTTTTTTGAATATTAAGCAAAATACAGAAACAAATTGACAATGTATAAGGTTTTTAATTTTATTTTTAATATTAAAAAATTTTAAATTAACATAAAAAGTTGCAGCACATAAATTATGCATCTAGGTATAGTTGAGCATTATTACAAATATCATAAAAAAAAATTTTAATTCCCTAATATAGCTTTTTCAAGCGTGAGTTTTAAAATAAGGCAAAAAAAAATAAACGAAAAGTAATAATATAATTAAATATTACAAAATAAAAAAAATTATTCAAAAACTAAAAAAGTTAATGTTAAGTGTTTATTTTCAAGCTATAAAAAATTTAATATTTTCTTTGTAAATTATTTTTTCAATTTTATATATAATAAATGCATATGTGATTAAAATTTGGATGCCTATATATTAACTTATTATCAAAGGTCTTTTTATATTAAGTCATAGTGGGGTTCCCAATCCCTTTAAAAATTAATATGCTTAAAAATACATATTCTATAAAAAAATTAGTGATAATTTTATTTGAAAACATTTAGATTAAATTTATAAATTTTAAACATTTCTATTCGCTGTTCAAAGATATTTTTTGAAAATGTGCTCCCATTTCGCTCTTTTACCCGATCTCAGGTTAACAAACTTAATATTTTCTTTAGCGATCGAAGCCTTATTTTACAAATGCATTAAACACAATTAGGATTTACCCATGGACATTCTGCACGCGACTTGGAGCGAATGTTGCGTTATGCTGGTTAAAAGCCTTAATTAGAGCCTAACACCTACATAGCTATTCAGGTTTGCAATTATATCTTTGCCGTTTTACTTTAATTATGTAGAACTCAGTGTTTAAAATTTGCCCTTTATACATTATAACTGTAATTTAGCTAAATTTTCTATTTACATTAGGAAAGGGAAGGGGGGGGGGGATGATTAAAACCAAATTATTGTTTTAAGTGTGTCAACAGTGTAGCTGTTTTAAATAGGTAAATAATTTTTTCAATATTTCTTAATATTAAATATTTTTTTTTATTTGACGTTTAATTTCTATACAATGATTAGAAAAAACGGTAAACGGATAAAATTTTTAGATAGCAGATCTGATCTTAGCTCCTCTCAAAAATTTGTCGCGCAGAGATGTAAAGTTTTTATAACACAGGTCAACAAATATCAATGTCAGAAACGTGAATTTTATGAAAATCTAAAAGAATGCATCCCCATGATGGCCTAATCTCATATATATTTTTCGTTTTTCTTAGTTTCTTCCGTCTTTGGCTCCTTAGATTCGTCTATAACGAAAAATGACCTTTTTTGACCATATTCACAGATAATTTAAAAATGTTTTTTGCATATAAAAATCTTTTTTAACTTATATTTTTTATCACAAAAAATAAAAAACAATTTTTATCATTATATCAAGCTCTTACATCGGCATTTAGATAATACAAAATATTTCGCGTCCAAACTTAAATACGACACGATATATTGGTTTTTAATTAAAATATTATTTGAAGTTTGTATTTAACAGTTTAACTATTGTGAATATGCAAACATAAAATCTCAATTTATTTTTGGTTTGAATCTTTTTTGGTTTTTTATCTTTTTTTCTAAAATTTTCAATGTTTAAATATAAATTTGATTAATTTAATTTCGTAAGGTGGCGCATTTGGACAGATATTTATTATAACAAAAAATTAGACAAAGTCTGATAGATTGATTATCTTACAAATTAGTTTCCCAGTCGGTTTATATTTCTCGTGAAACTTCGCAGGCAGGCTAATAACATTCATTAATAAAAAACAAATAAAAATTCAAAAACTAAAAAACATTAAAAACATCATTTATAACCAGGGATTGGAACCGCCGCAAAAATTCAAAGTGGTTCCTTTCGAGTGGAACGCGGTTCCGGTTCCAAAAATAATATCGGTTCCGGTTCCGGTTCCAAAATTTTCGCAAAAATAATTTTTTGCCCCCTTAAGATTCTTTTTCCCTTTAAATAAATTGCTACAAACGCTCTATATGTGTATATATTTATTGAAAATTTAACAAATTTTATTGTATATAAATTTATAAATTGTTCAATTTTAATAGCAATATTGATTGTAACAGATCCGTGTTTATTCTGGATCTTAGTTCGGACAACATATATTTCAAGGTTGAAAATCATCTTTCGACACTAACCTAAACATTATAATTAAATGAATAACTTGTGTTGCTGGTACACTCATTATGACCTTAGCAACTAGGTGCAATTGTGGGAATTGCCCAGAAGACTTATCCCAAAATTTCAGGATATTGTCAATAATGGAGTCAAATGGTAACTCCTCAATTTTTTTTATTTCTGAATCAATAGATTCGCTGAGAACTGGATTATTTTGACCTATTGATTGCTTTTTTAAAAATGAGACGAATTCGTCATCTTCAGTAATTTCTTCCAGTTCAATTTCACCAACCTGACATCTTTCTTTCATTGATAGAAGTTTATTATGAAGTATCTTTATATGAAGTTTTGCTTGTTCTGCCTCCTCGATAGTCAGTAGACCTTTATATCGAGGGTCTAGAAATATAGCTCCATATAAAAGAGGTGATAACAAATGCGTTTGTTCCCGTTTTGCCATGTAACTAATTATTGTTTTGCTAGAGTCCAACTTATTTAAATCAAAAGTTAGCCTTTTCCAAACACCATAAAAGTCGGATAAAGTCAATTGACTGTTTTGAAGTTTTAAAGAGGCTAAGTTACAAACTTCAAGTGTTTTTATTAGGTCTCTAACAATATCCCAATCCTGCTGAGAGACCTTGTTAAAAGCTGGTAAATCAGGACATTTTGTTTTTATGTTAACTAAAATATATATAAAATTCTATACTTAGCCTGTGTATCATCATGTAAGTTGATGACCATCTAGTAGGCACATCAATAATAGCCAGAGGATTATTTAAATTCTTTAAAATTTTAACATAGAATTTCTTAATTCCTTTACTATTTCTCTAACATTATTAATGTCTTTATTTTTAAGATAATCTTTGATGGCCAACTGCAGTGTGTGTGCTGCACATCTTACATGATAAATCTAAAATTAAGTTAAAATCTAAACCTTTCCAAAAGAAACAACATCTCTATATATTAGGGCATCTGATAAATCTTCATCAAATGTATAGTTTTCTGATTGATCCTCATCAGAATCATCTAATAATGTTAAATCTGCAGAAAGAAGTTTTACAGTTTTTTTCATGTTTGTTGCATTGTCAGATGTAATTGTATATACATCTGACAATTGAAGGTTATAACTATCCAAAGTATTTTGAATAATGTTTTTTATACTCAATCCTGTTGACTCATCATGTTCAAACATGCCTAAGTCATTAATTTGGATGCTTTCTCTATTGTAGATTTGGGTATTTATACCTAAATTATAGTAAATAAATATTACCTAAGATTGTTCTTCCTAACCTTTTTACAGTGTCAATTTTTAAGACCAATGGGAGGTTCTGAAGTTTAAACGTGAATTTTTTTTTCAAATTTGAGGCTTTTAAAATTATTAAATCTCTGAAATTGCTTTTATTAATTGAATATTTAAGCCCTTTTAAAATTGGATTAATTATTTGTTGAAATCCTGAATCCTTAATAATTGAAAGAGGTCTTCCATTTGAGGTAGTAAGGGTCACTAATCCATCTTCCAATTCTTTTATTGAGATATATATCTTTATAGATTTTTTTTCAAAATAATTCATTATTTCAATAGATTTAATAGAATCCCTAAAATAAAAATTTCTAAACCTAAATATTTACTTATCCTGGGCTTCCTTCATTTTTTTTTTAACTCTTCTAACTTTTCAGGGTGGACAAATCTTAAATGTTTTACTAAATTTGTGTTATGATTTCCTTTAATGATAACATCGCAGTATCTACTATGGGAATCTTTATTTTGGGCATGAAAATAGTGCTGTAGGGCATTTTTAAGCTTCATGTTAACGAGGAAATAAAAACTAAAAAATAGTTAAAGTTCAATTGGAACCGCAGTCAAAAATCAAAATGGTTCCGGTCCCGGTTACTATTTTTTTTCCGCGGTTCCGGTTCTTTCGGTTCCGGAACCGGTTCCGGTTCCAATCCCTGTTTATAACAGAGTTCAAACGGGTCGCAAATATTCCAGCCCGTCCAACATATTTTAATATTTTAGCCCGGCCGCCCGGAATTTGATATTTCTTTAGGCCAGGCCCGGCCCGATTATTATATTATAAGCTAAATAAGTTTGTTTTAAAATTATCAAGAGTTTAGAAGTTATACCCTTCATCGTGTGATAATAATTTTTCCATTTTTAGTTTTTGTTAATGATATTTACAATAAAAGCAAATATGATTTAAAATTTTCGGGAGGGCCGGGGTTATGGGTCTAGGACTATGATCTGTAATTTATAGATAAACTGTTAAATTCAAACTTTGAATAACATATTCATTTCAAACTGTTAAGAAATTGTGTCATTGTAAGCGGGGATCTCAAATAATCAATCATAAATGTCGATGTTGGGGCTTGATATTTTACACTTATAAAATATCATTATTTGAGACGGATAATTGAATTTATAGTTGATTCCTATATGGAAATAAATGTTCAGTTTTTTCCTTAAATATCCTCGAGGTAAAATCAAAAAATTTTGCCCCAATTTTCAAAGTGTCCTCTGTAGGGCCCTGTCCCATGCGGGAAGGGCATCATGTACATTATTTTGTTGCAGTTTTATAAACTGTGTCGAGTATTCATTGATTTTTGTAGATCTGTTTCATTATCTAGTAGGCATCCGTGCAATCTATTGCACCAATAAAAAACCGCTCAAAATTACCCACAACACTTTAAAAAATAATTTTTGAAATTAGTTATTTGCCCTTATATTTTTGTAGTTGATTACGCTTGACGTATTTGTCGTCCCTTTGATTTAATTTTCGACTCAATTGACCCCGCCAATAATGGTTTAATACACTTTTTTCGGAAAATATCAAACATTTATTTAAAGTATTCTATTAATCATATATTAAATATAATTATCACAGGTTTGCATAATTAGAGAAAGAAGAAGTGACCGATCCATTATTGAATGTATGTTTAATAATAATATAAAACAATCAATATTGGGTAAAAAAGTAAATTTAAATAGTCGGTAAGGCCGGGCTCTTTATTATATTCAGAATAATGATCAAACCCATAATTAAATATAGAAACTTGGGTAGAAGAGTTATTACATTAAAGGTACCCAAAGAAGAAAACTGTATTAAGAAAAGGTTAAAAATATATTATTAAAAAATTAATATTAAGGATTTCAATCCAGGATGATGGGTACGCCCAAGCCTAAAAAAATATTTTTTACTAATGAACGTCCCTAGCAATTACTTAATTTAAAACTTTAGCCTTTAAAATTAACGATATTTAACTCTTTAAAATAAACTTAAATATGCACACAAACTTTTATTAATTGGCTATATCTATTACAACAGCATAAATTTTGGCATTTTTTCGATTATTGTTTAAAGCTACCTAAGGGCACGTGCAAAGTGAGTTTTTATTTTCGTGAAAATTTTAAAATTTAAGAAAAAAAAAATTTGTAATGAAACGCAAATTTTTAAAAAATTGTCAAATTTGTATATCCACATAAAATGCTTTTTCTAAAATAAAAATTTTTTAAAAAATTTTGAAAAAAAAAATAAAATCTTTGAAATTTTCAGAATTTTCAAAATTTTACGAAATAAAAACTCACTTGCACGTGCCCTAATATAGATTATATATAAAAATTAAAGATTCGATAAATCCTGCAAACTTCTAAGTAAGGCCGACCCACGCTAAATTTTGTAAACCAGTATCTCTGGGTAGATTAAATTTTTTCTTTAGCCCACATATAAACATCTGTTGGTAAGGTGTTTGGCAATATTTCGTCAATTTTTCTCATAAACATCTCCAGGTCGTAGTACAAATTGGACGTATAAGCTCGTGCACTAAATTTATAATATTTACGTTGGGATGCATTCTCTCGTTTATGGGGCACAAATATTTCTAAGGCACATAAATTTTCGAACGCCTAAAACATGCAAATATAAAAATTCAAAAAGATATTATTTCCATGGATTTAAGGAGAGTTAAACAAAATTATTAATCAATGAAACATTTTAAGGCTAAACAAAAAATTATAAAATTAAAAAAAAATAATACTTTGATATAAATAATTTTGGGCGTACTCCTATATAAAACAGCAGTTTCTTTATGAGATTTCAATTCTAAAATAAATCGTTTTAGTAAAATATGTATTAAGCTGTATTATTAAAAACAACAATTAAAATTAATATTTAGAATATGGTCAACCCCATATAGAATATAAAAACAAAAATAAGTAAAACGATATTTTTAGATATTTACTCCTTTAAGAAAATAAAACAAATAATATAACATTTAAGAATATTGTATTCTACTTAATTAACATAAGAGTCAAAATCTAATAATTATTTCCCAATATTTATATTCCACTTCGATTAAAAATATTATTCTGTTACCTTGTATGCAAACGTCAAAATTAAAAGTCTCGTCTTTGGTGTTAGATCTAAAAGATATTTTTAACGCAGCAATGACTATGCATATTTCGATCAAAGTCAAATCTACATTGTTAATATAAAAGGATAAAAGTGTAAGAGGGCGTATTAAATAGATTCTTTTGTGTTACAAAGTTTCCATTTACTTGTGGTCAAACCTTGTAAGCCAGGTATAAGCATTTTTTTTTAAATTACGAAATATTAAATTTCTAAATAATATTAAAAAATCAGTTTTAATTTATATTCATGAAGCAGCTCAATAGTAAAATTTAAAGAAAAATATTATAATTTCAAGCAATAAAACAGCGTGTCCTATAGTTTGGGGTGTAAATATCTGTATAACCTAAATGTATGTTAGAGTTTAAAGGGCAAGTAAAAATTATGCTTTTAAACAACCAACTAATTTAAATTGTGGAGAGCTGTTCATATAATTATTTTTTAAATTAATTCCCCAAAAAAATAAAAGATATAGGTTTAAAATTTATCCAAAATTTAACCTTTAAGAATAAGCGATTGTGCATCTGATGTTATTATTTTGTATGTTTCAAGAAAAGATGGTTTATTATGTTTGTTAGATTGATTTAGGAATGTTTGCACTAGAACATTTCTTAACTCATTAATTGAGCATCCTTGATCCAAAATTGCTTTTATATCTGTCCTAACCCCTTTATCAGAAAAAGTGGCCTGTTTTATAATTAATATATATTATGTGTATATTTATTGTTAAATACAAAGAATAACATAACAATAAATTATACTACATTATCATAATTAATAAATAATCACTGGACAACAAAAAACAACATCAACAATTCTTGAGAGTTTTGTAGAGAATTTTTTTGGGAAACCGCTCGGGGTTTGTTTTTTTTCCTTCCCCCCTTTTTTTTTATCCCTAAAAAAATATTAAAAAAACATAATATCTTTTTAAATATTTTTAAAAAACCTTTCTTTTGGAGATTTTGAATTAAAAAAAAAAATAAAAAAAGAAAATTTTTAAATCTAAAATTAATTTATTTTTATTTTATTTTTATTTTAAAAAAAAAATTTATTATTAAAATAAAAAATTTTATAAAAATAAAAAAAAAAAAAAAAAAAAAATTTTTAATTTATAAAAACAACACCCTACTAATAAAATTAATGTTTTTTTTAAATATTATTTTTTTATATTTTTTTTATATTTTTTATATATAAAAAACAAAAAACAAAAAAAAAAAAAAAAAAATAACAAAAAAAAAAAAAAAAAAAAAATTAAAAAAAAAAAAAAAAAAATATGTCCAGTTTATCCATTAAATATATGACCACTAGGCAATAGCTTGTCAATAATAAAATACTTTTATATTTGCATTCCAAATATTAATGTCCTTTAAATTAAGGGTAGATTTCAAGTCATCCATATTATCAATCTGACATTTCTTTTCGAGGATAGATATAATAACATCAACATCATTGATATAATTTACAAGGTAATGCTTTTGCCCATATCGTGATTTGAGTCTTTTTTCAAGGCTTTCCAAGCAATTCTAAAAGTTTGTCAAAGGTAATTTAATGTAAAAATATTGAACTGTGCTGAATAAATTTGATTTAATTTATCTGCCTAAAATATTGAAATTTAATAAAATAATTGATAATGCTCACAATGCAATTAGTTATAGAAATTATTAAGATGCTTACAATGCTGCTACTAATTGATATAACATGAACAGATGTGCTTGAATTATGACAAGTATCAATCAATATATATAAAATGGTTTGATCAATATGATCCAAAAATATTTCAAAGTCCTTAATTATAATTACATATGATTTATCAGAAGCCATATCTATAAAAATGTAAAAGTAACAAATAATACTCAACAATTCTGAAAAACAATTTAATTTTTCAGTAGTTGTAAGATGTACAGTTGGTAGAGGGGAAAATTGGTTTAAAATTGATGTTACAAGCAAATCATTATTTAAGGTAAGGGACCCTAATTTTTATATTGAAATAAAACAACCTTCAATCCAAATAGGAGATATATTATGTTTAGTAAAAAATTGACGCAAAATCTAAAATTAATAAAATCTTTAATTACTAAGGATATATAAGTCACAGGGCCTGTTATTAATGAAGAACTACTTTGCTTCATTTGAATAAATCCCTGCATGATATCATATAATTCACTAAATTAAAAGCTATAAAAAATACTTTATATTCGATTTATCTAGAAAATCTATATTAAAATTGACTTCATAAAATTTATGCAAAATATAGTTAATAATCTTTTTATCAGGCAGAAACATGGATTTTAAAGCTAAGACATTTAAATTTAATTGGTCTAAATTTATCACGTGACTTTAAGGCAATGTAACAATTTTAAGAACCCGCAAATGGCTGCGGCTAATACTTTTTCCAAAATTGTAAAAAAAATATTTCAAAAATAAATAAATTTTTAGCGGCTAATATCTAAAAATGAGAATTGGTTTTTTGGTCATTTTAGCATATGTCTAACAAAAAATTTAAAAAATTTTTATTTTTTTTTTAAATTTTTTACACTACTCAATGTTATTTAAATGCGTGCAATTTTTTTCGTCAAAACTTTTTTTCCACTAGCCGCAGCCAATGGTAGAGTGAGGCTAATGGTATAGACCGATAATAGGGTCCATACGGACCCCAATTTAAACTTATATAACTTCAAAAGTTTTAAGGCTATGGTCTTTTTTTTTATTATTTTGAAAGAAATACGTGCTCGTTATAAACTAATATAAATTATCATTAATGAATATTGTAAATTTTCTTTGAGACAACATAGAAAAACCTAAAAATTAAATTTTTTATTTTTATATATTACATTAAATTTATGTTAATAAATTTAATTATATTATTAATTAAATCGTGTTTTTATGTTGGGTAGAACATTTTATATTCATATATAAGAAGTAAAAAATTATTTTTGGCTATTATTATTCTCCTTAAACTAGATATTTTATAAAGAAAATAAGAATATTTTTATTATTGTTATACAATATAAACATTTTATATACTTAATATGTAAAACTATTATGATACCTAGAAAATAGGTCAATTTTTTCAGATTAAATTTTTATTGAGGCAATAATATGGCTTTTAACACTGAAATTAAGAGTGGTAGGTCCATATGGTTCCCAATAGAATTTTAAATTTTTAAATAATTTTCTATTAGACTTAGACCGAATTTAAATTACTAGTTTTGTTTAATATTTGATTAAAAAGTCACAAAATTTTGACCAATTAACCGCGAATGGTAGGGTGAGAAATTTGTAACGCGAATGCTCTGAGGGGGTCCATACAATTTAAGCCTTTATAACTTCAGGAGTTTTATAGCTATGATCTTCATTATTTTATAATTGGGAAATAAGTTCTCTTCATTTATAGACTAATATAAGTTATCATTAATAAATATTGCAAATTTTATTTGACACAAAGTAGAAAAAAATGATTATAGAAAATTTTATTTATCCATATTATTTTGAATAAATCATATCAAAAAATTAAATGTGTTAATATTATTGATCAAATCGTGTTTTTACGGGGAGGGTAAAATAATGCGATAAACCATCTTGTTTTTCTCTTGGCTTACGTAATATTATCACGTGATAAACCAATGTGAAGTGCAGCACTATTTGTGCAAATTACCCACTCAATAAAACATTAAATTTTTGTAAAACAATGCCTTATTGCATATTCAATTTGCAATAAATCCAAAACCAAGAGAAATTGAAAAAGTGTTAAATATGAAAAAGCAATAGGTGGTTATATTATAAAATTGATTATTTTGGGCATTATGAGAATGTAAAAAGTAAGAGATCAACAACTGATTATATGTTTTTTATAAACTTTTATTGCCATGATTTTGAGGTGTTTTATCTTGTGATACATATTTATTTTTATAATATTTATTCTAATTAATTCTTTTATTGAATTGTTAAATAATTGTGTTAACTTTATATAATTAAATCCTAATAAGAGATACTCAGCTTTAATAATTATGTTCTTTATATTATACTATTTTTTATTACATTTATAATTGTACTAAGAATTTTTGACTAATTCTTGATTTAATTTTAATTAAAAATTCTTTGTTTGCACTCAAATATCATCTAAATAATTTTAATGACTCTATAAGCATTTACATTTCTTGTTCACTATTTTTTATATAATATACAATATAATAAGCACAGCATTAATAAATTTAGTAGCAACAATATTTAATATGATCTTTTGTATTAATCTTATTGTTTTATTACAATATATATATTAGATTACCAATAAATCCAGGAACGTATTTAGGGGTTGTCAAAAGAGGCGATTGCCCCCCTTTAGAATTTTTTTTTTAATTTTTATGATGTATTTTGCGTTTGAATTTAAATATTAAGCATATAAAAGGGAATAAAAATCAATAAAACTGCTATTTTTTGGAAAATATACAGTCATCTTATAAATTAATTTTACAAATAGAATATCAACATTCAAATTAAATTTGTAGTTCTTTTCTCCAAAAAAATTCCCTTCAAAAGTTACTTACCCTTAATAAATCCTTGAACAAATATGAATTATTAATAGAATAAAGACAAACCTTAATTAATAAAATGTTTAAATTTAAGAATAAAAGACCCATCAACAAATTTGTGAAAAAAATTATTAATTAGATTATATCTGCTACCTATTGAGTTTTCAAACCCTTTTTGTGTCAAATCAAACAAGCTTTAACTTTTTGCAATAAAAAAAAATTAAAGCTTAAATAATTAAAATTTTTATATAAATTATTATAAGAAAGTTGAAATTGGCAAACCATATTTATGGCAAAAAATAGAATGTGAGGACAGATATTTATATTAATCTTGTTTGTTCATCAATCTTTATGGATAATCAAATCTTGGCTGCTTATATTATTGATCATTTTCTGCAATATAAAATAAAGATATGCCATCGCTGTGACAATTATAAAATTAGACTGTACTCCCAAAAATTAAGTAATAACTTTATATTGTCAGTTAGAAAATAAAAAAAATGTTAATTCTCTGCAAATAATTCCTTGTGGACCTTTTTTATACCTTCAAATAATTAATAGGTTGAATGTGATTTTTTTTTGTTTTTTTTGGTAAGGTGGTGCAAAAATTTGCTCGTTTGATCCCAAAGATGCCTATAAATAAACTGGGATTGGGATCATCTGATACCAGTAATATTTAAGAATAACAGATTAAATATTGCATTTGTGTATTATTTATCCAAATTTAATTATTGTTTGCAAAAAATTTAACGTGTAATATAATTCTATTACCAGCTGTAATGATGTTGGTTAATACATAGGTGTAGGTTAAATAACAAAATACATATAAAACATAATTAATAATATACTTTTATAACCTGAATAATTGTATATCAAATAATAACATTTTTTTCACGTAAAACATTAAATTAATAATATAATTACTACTTTGCAATACTTAATAATAAATGATTTAGTTAATACTTTTACAACTTTAATAATTGTTTATCAAATATATTTTATTCACATAAAACATTAAAATTTAGTTAATACTTTTACAACTTTAATAATTGTTTATCAAATAATAACATTTTATTCACAAAAAACATTAACTTAATACAGTAATAACAACTTCACAATACTTTATATTTTACTATATCTTGATAGTAATTAATTCATTACCATAATAATAATTAACAATTTTGTATAATTTGATAGCAATTAATTCATTCCCATATAATAGTAATACAATACTTTAATATTATCAACACTTTACAATATTTTGTACTTTTTTAAATTTTTCAAAGCGATAGAAAAATTTTATGGATTTGGGCTTTTTTACGGCTTTGGGCCGATCGCAATCCCACCTGGCCCCGTTTTTACGTCTAGTAGAACATATTTAGAGAGTTTCACAAAAAAAAATATTTTGTTACAAAAAATTATTTTTGGCTATTATTTACCATAAAAACTAGATATTTTAAGAGAAAAAAAATATATTTTATATTATTATTATACACTACAAACATTTTGTATTCTTAATAATCAAAATTATTTAATAAAATAACTAAAATATAAGGAATGCAATTATTTACAGTTTAAATTTAAATCAAACTTAATTAGTTGGTTATAAACATTAAAAATTTGAGAGGAATAGGTCCAATGGTCAACAAATTAAAATTCTAAAATCTAAACAAGTATTGAAATTAGACTTTGACCAAATTTTAATTACTAGTTAGTTTATTTTATACTTTAAATAATAAGGTCACTAAAATTTAGCCCATAACATATAGTGTGTTTTAAAGATTTTAACGGAAATATTTTGTATTATCTAAAGGCCCATTTAAGAGCTTGATATAGTAATCAGGGGTTAATTTTTATTATTTGTGATTAGATAATTTAATTTAAAAAGTGCTGGGGTTCGTATGGAAAATGCAATTTTAAATTTATTCGCTTTTAGGGCCAATACTTAAGTCTTCATATTTGGTAAAAAGTCATATTTGTTACAGACCGAATAAGCAGCTGAATATTCAAAATGGGGAATTTATTTTTTTGATCGTTTAAATATGCCTAAAAAATTAATTTTTTTTTTCAAACTAAATGTAGCTTTATTATTGATCAAATAGTGTTTTTATCTAGTAGAACATTTATAGAAATGTTCATGAAACAAAAATATTTAGAAATAAAAAATTATTTTTGGCTATTATTCACATATTAAACTAGATTTTTAATAGGAAAAAAATAATCATCAATATTATACAATACAAACATTTTATATACTTAATTAGTAAAACTATTTAAAAAACTAAAAAAGGTTGCAATTTTTAATTATAAAATGGACCCCACAGTGCTAACTGCGGGTTACGGGTTAGATTTTTTCTAAGATTGGATTATATTTTACATACATTTAGATAAAAATTTATATTTCATATATATTTAGAGCAACAGTGGAGAGTTGGAAAATATCAAAGGATGATTAATCATTTTATGTATTTAGAAAAATTTAAATTTTCTATCTTTATAATTTTTGTAAAATGATTGAAGTATGATCTCGTAAAAAAAATCTGAAAGTAAAAATTTTTCATTTTTCTATAAAACATTAAAAAAGACTGGCCAATAAACTAAATGTATTTATTATTGATTTAATTGTGTTCGGTCTAACAAACCATTTTTAGAAAAATTCATAAAAAAAAATAATTATGAAATAATAAATTATTTTTGGCTATTACTACTCACCTTATAAACTAGATATTTTTTAAAGAAAAATCATTTCATATCTTAATTAAACAATACAAACATTTTGCATATTTAATATGTAAAGCTCTAGAGACAAAATACCTAGAATAAGCTGCAATTTTATTTTAAATTTACATTGAGGTAATTGGTTTTCAACATTGAAATTAACCTGGTGGGATCTTACGGACTCCGATAGAATTTCTAATTTCCGAATTTTATTCTTAGACTTAAACTAAATTTTAATTACTAGGTTTGTTAATTATATATTTATAATTTAAAGATATTTAAAATTTAAGATGCGCTGGGGTCCATATAGACCCCATAGTGCTACAGGTTAACATATATTTTGAAAGACACTGATGACTCGTTTAAAAAAAGGCCATGTATCTTCATTTCCATTTTTTTAAAATAATAATTATAAAAGATATGAAGATGGTTATTTAAAGGCATTTTGCATTTAGACAACATTGATAGAACGCGTTAATAAAGCGTTTTTTTAGATGGAAACACCATTGTTTAAAATTTTACAAATAAAACAAACTGTTTAGAAGACACGGCAAAGCGGCATCCGATTTATTTAGAGAATTTTTGTGGGCAGGTTACACTAACAACTAGGAGAAAAATGTCCATTTGCAAGGTTTAGGTTTAAATGAACTAGATCTTTCATCATGGTTATACTATATTGGCATTTTATAACAAAACATACCGATTTTTTTGCCTATACATACTGATATCAAAGTTCAAATCAAATAAAACGGGAACCCGCCGGGCCGGGCATAATTCAGGAAAAATTTCGTGCTAGGCAACTTTTTTCTATCTCACAAATGATTGCTTTTATTAAATGTAAAAAAGAACTATGCACAATATATTTTAACACATTCCAAGGTGTAATTCTTCTTACTATTAATTGAAATATAAAAGTTTATTAATTAAAATTAATTTCCGGGCCGTCATTTGTTATATTGGGCCCGCTTAAAAATAAAAACCCCAATTCTAGGCTGGGGCCGACCATCAGGTTTGAGCAGGCCGGTTTAGGTCTAGGTAAAAAAATGCGTCGGGCGGGACGGGCCATAATATCTTGCGGCGGCCTGGTTTGAACTCTAGTCCAGAATTTTGATCCAGATAGTCTTTTGCCAAATTATTATCCAGCGAATGACTTGATCGTAAATCTTTATAAGCGGAGTCAATAACGCTCCTTAGGGCACGTGCAAAGTGAGTTTTAATATTCGTGAAATTTTCAAAATTTTGAAAAATTTTATTTTGTAATAAAACGCAAATTTTTAAAAAGTTGCCAAATTTAAGTTTATGCACATAAAATGCTTTTTCTAAAATAAACTTTTTAAAAAATATCTAAAAATAAAATTTCCAGAATTTTAAAAATTTGATAATTAGAATGACGCAACTATATGAATAATAACAATAGAATTAGAACGCCAGAAGGGATCGAAGAATAATAGCCTTTATTCTCTTAAACGCCCTATCCACAATGATTTTATCGATTAGTCCTCTCATTGATCAAGAGGCCTAAGTGGCTTGATACTTGTGGCCTAAAGTGACCTTGAATTGACGAATCACATGGAGTTGGGCTTAACGGGTTATTTACCAAAATGTCACATTTACCAGCTTAAATTATCATATTCCACCTATTAACTCAAGATGACAAACATTGTTTTAAATCTCACCTGTAACTCCTAAATTATTTGGTAAATCGCAATTTTAATAAATTGCAACTGCTCGAACGAATATAGGAATTGGAATTTTCAGCCATGGCCTCAAATGTTTTAGTTATTCGGTGTCATAACGTTAAGGTTTTTCAATTTTGGGGGATTTTGGGCTTTTATATCATAAAACCTATGGGTAGTAACAAAAGTTTAAAAATATATTTAGATAACGAAAACATTCATTATTAACGTAAGGGGTTTACATTTTTTTTTAATATTTAATTTTTTTTTATTTTTTCATTTTTATAAAATTAGTGGTTTTTGTCATAAACTCCGTTTTTTGATCCTAAATAACTTAAAAGTAAATTGCTAAATATTTATGTTATAACCTTTTTTAGATATGTTTTTTTATAAAGAATCTGAATATGCCAATAGATTTTTTGTAGAATTAATAATAAAAAAAATTTTTTAATTTTTTTTCTGAACTTTGGACGCGGTTTAAAAAAAATTGGAGGCCTTAGAAAAAAAAATAAACCCGGGATCGTTATCGCAAGAAAATTCTCTACAAAACCCTCAAAAATCGTTTAAGTTGTTTTTTTTGTTGTCCAGTGTTATCATATTAAACCTATTAACCCATGAAGACAAACATTGTTTTAAATCTCACCTGTAACTCCTAAATTATTTGGTAAATCGCAATTTTAATAAATTGCATCTTTCTCCGAAACAAATTTGATTCGGTATTGGTTTTTACATGGAAATTACATATGCATACTACAATGACATATACTTAAATGTGTGCCAATATATGAATGATTGTTAAAAATTTTAATAATTTTAATTATCCTTATTATTTCAAAAGTTATTTTTTTCCTAGTTGTTCTTGTATATAGAGTAGTGGATTGTTACCATATTGAAGGTAAATGCATTTTTTTAAATATCTTCCTTCAATATTGTTATAGTTTGGTGTGTTTGGGGAATTCGCCAAAAATTTTTTCATCAGGCTCGATGTTTCGATAGTTACTTGCAGAACCGTTGCGTATTTTATTCTGGGAGACAGTGTTTTAAACTATTTGATTTTGGAATTTTTTTTACGTTATTATTTTTAAGGGTGCTCGGATCAATTCAGCCTATATAAAATACCATCATATACGTATTTTGGGCAAAGGGGGAGGGGGGGTGTGCTTGGGCCCCATTAGCCCAAGCTCCAACGGCCCTGAGTGTTTGTATTATCTAAATGCTAATGTATAAGAGCTTGACGTTCTAAAAAATGCTATTTCTTATTATTTGAGCAGATAAATATAAGTAACAAGCGATTTTATTATAAAAAAAAGATTCTTAGATTTTTTTTTGGGGGTATTTTCGAGGTCGCAAAATTTGAAGGCTATTTTTTCGATATGGAAGGATCTAAGGAGCCAAAGGCGGAATAAACTAAGAAAAACGAAAATTAGGGGAGACCGGGGCGAGATGGTGGTACACGGGGCGAAACGGCCTTTTTTCATAACTTTTGATGAAATTGTCTAACATAATTTTTTTTCGCACAAGATATATATCTATAAGATATCTTGATTTGATCAAAATTTTATGCAATATGCTCTAAATTTTAAATATTCAAAAAATAATATTTTATAGTCTAATCTCATGAAATTTTCACGCTGATTTTTTTCAATTAATAGAGAGAATACAAGAAGAATAAGCCATTATAGGGATTCATTCTTTTATGTTTTCATAAAATTCATTTTTCTAACATTAAAATTTGTTGACATATGACCTTTTCTGAGTACAATTAAAACGCATATGTATAGTTCGAAACACCACTGGGCAGATGAAAATGGGGCTAATTTATAATATACATAATAACATATATAGTTTAAAGCATTATTTTAATATAATCGATTAAAAATACTTCATTGTGGAGTCACTTGATTTCTTGTGATACATGGTCAGAACCTGGTTAAATTCTCACTTGCACGATAGCGAGTTAATATTAATTTTAAACATATCTGTTTTTAAACGATACTTAGATTGTCTTTGAATGCGATATATGTTTTAGATATGAGATAGGTATGCCATAGCCAACTGTTTAACTCATCATTGATTGATTTAACATAATAATTAGGGACAGAGTCGTGTAACTAGGGGCTCAAAGCTGATTATTTTAAAGCCTAAGCTTTGGTGTAAAATCATTTACCTTTGCAGGGGCCACCTGCATGAGCTAAAGAGGCAAGGCCTAGACGGGAAGTCATTTCCTTTTAGTTAAGGTCTGGAGGGAATTTCTTTTGGAAACCAAAGTGGGAACCCAAAAGTACTCCCGGCCCAGTGTCGGTCCTCCTGAAAAACGGGCTAACCTTAATTTGCAAAAAGGAATTACGCCCGATTCTAAATATCATCGCCTTATTTTTTTAACTATATAAACAAGAACATAAAAATGATACATCACACGATAAATGGTATTTATACAGTCTATTAATTAATAATTTAAAAAAAAAATAGCTTAAAATAAAAAAAATTCGTGTCGTCTTTATTCAGGCCGAGGCTAAAATTAACAAACCAAATTTCGGGCTACGCCTGAATTGAAAATGTCGGGCGGTCAGGGCAGGAATATCACGGCCCAATTTGAAAATACTTATACCCAATTTTTTTAATAACAGTGCAGCTAAAAATAAGTTTCGAATATAGAATTTCGAATATGTATTAATGTTTTTCGCCTGTTTTTTGCATATTGTGTTCGACATACATCGTATTATCCCGGCAATCAATATCATTCAACCAAAACGGACAAATTTTTGAAAATAATAATAGTGGGACAAGCCTACCATAGGCTGCGGCTATTACTCTTTTCAAAATTGTAAAAAAAATATTTCTAAAATAAAAAAAATTTTAGCGGCTTATATCAAAAAACAAGAATTAAGGTTTTTTGGTCGTTTTAGGATATGCCTAAGGGCACGTGCAAAGTGAGTTTTTATTTTCGCGAAATTTTCAAAATTGTGAGAAAAAAAATTTTGTAATAAAACGCAAATTTTTAAAAAGTTGCCAAATTTAGTATATGCACATAAAATGCTTTTTCTTAAATAAAAAATTTTGAAAAAAATTTTGAAAAAAATAAAATTTTTGAAATTTTCAGAATTTTCAAAATTTTACGAAAATAAAAACTCACTTTGCACGTGCCGTAACAAAAAATTTTTTAAAACACTAGCCGCCTCAATGTTATTCAAATGCGTGCAATTTTTTTTTGTCAAAAGTTATTTTTTAGTCGCAGCCATAACAATAAAATTTTTTACTCGTTATTTAAATTCCATTTAACAAAAATTAAACAAATTGACATTGTATTCAACAATCTTATTTGCTAAAAAAACAGAATTTTGAGAGTTAATCAATGGCCTATCCTCTCGATTAAATTGCCCGACCTTATGTTTTAAGTAAGTATATTTAAAAAATATGGTATAATTTCTTTACATTCAGCAAAAAATTCAAACTTTATTCAGTTTTTTAAAATATTTGAAAATTTTACTTTTTGATAATGAACACATTGCATTTTAACAAAAAGTCGCCAACCTTTTCATTTTTAAAAAAAAAAGTTTTGAAAAAAAAATAAATAAAAAAAAATTTTTGAAATTAGATTTAAAAAAAAATGAATAAAGTCTGAATGCGCTTTTTAACAAAAATATTAGATGTCCAAACTAATGTGTGAATATTTTAAAAATATTAGAGTTTTATAGTAAAAAATTCATAAAAATATAAATCGCATCTTACAATTTGACTTGTATTGTACAATTAACAAAAAAAAAATAAATGTCACCAATTACGTTATTGACTTTTGAAAGCTAGACCTTTGGCCAATTACATAACCTTGGTTTTGTAATAAGGCACAAGACCCGACAGCGAAAAAAAATAAGGGTTTTCAATGAATATTAATAGAAATAAGTATTCTTTTATGTAAACGTATTTGTAACTATGTTAAAGGATAATAATTGATTGATTATAGGTTAATATGTTAAACTTAGGCAGGTGATATAGTATATGGACCCAGTAACACTAGGTGTCGCAGCTCTCGCCGTAGCCACAGCAGTTGGGTGGTATAGTTCGTGCCGGAAAGCATCCGATGTAAGTGCACAATTAATTTTTTTCAAACAATTAATTCCTAAAACTGCAGTTGGAGAACGCTCAAAAAATTACAATTTATGGACTAGAGATCAAAGTTAGGTCCCGAAAGCCCACCCGACCCGTAGACCGCCCAAGGGCCGGGCCGAAATTAAGAACGGGCAGGGCGGGCCGGGCCTGAATTTTAAAAGAATTAAATGGGTCGGACCGAATTTTAATTGCCTTATTTTTATTAACTATCATTAACAAGAACTAAAAAGGATTAATTTATTATCATATGATGGAGAATATTACTTTTACACTCTGCACTTTATTGATAATTTTAAAAACTTTTAGCTTGTAAGGAAACTTTCAGGCCGGGGAATTACGGGCCTACATTTTGCTTTATTTTTTTTTGACTTTTATTAACAAATTTATTATTAGACGATTAAGTTATAAAGTAAATTTTTTTTAGCTTTCAATATAAAATTCTCATGCCATATTTGGATCAAACCTTGTCGGGCGGGCCGGAATATCACGGCCCGGTTTGAACTCTAATATGGACCTTATATAAAATCCGTACCATATATTTAAATCATAACACGGGTAGACACATTTTTGAGATTATGAGCTATCTACAGAGACAAAAACTGCCTAGGGATTTTTAAATCCGTTTACCGTATTTTCTAGAAGTCAGCTATAAACATTAAAATTTTTAGTTAAATGTTAAAAAAACTAAAAAGACAAAAACAAAAATAAATTGAACTGATTTTTGCCTATTTACAACAGCTAAACAGTTAAATTTAAACTTCAAATAACATATTAAAAATCGATAACATATCGTGTCGTATTTAAATTTGGTCGCGAAATATTCTGTATTACCCAAAAGCTGATGTAATAGCTTGATATACTAATAAAATTTCTTTCTCATTATTTCAAATAATAAATATAATTTACAACGAATTCTTGAATTTTTTTAGGGTGTTTTCGAGGTTGCAAAATCTGCTAATTTGGTCAGACAAGGCCATTTTTTCGATATGGACGGATCTAAGGAGCCGAAGGCCGAAAAAAATACTGAAAATATATATAAAATAAGGCCATCGTGGGGATGTATGCTTTTATGTTTTCATTAACTTATTTTTCCTGACATTGATATTTGTTAACTTGTGTAATTAAGTGAAAGTAGTAATTTAGGTTTTTTACCTAGGTCCATAATTCTGAAGTACAGTCTACCACCTAATAAAAATTTTAGCCATATTCGTTTATATTAAAATTAATTGACCCCGCTAGTATTTGACATATCAATATCGTGTAACAAATTAATACTTAATCTTAAATTGCTTTCTTATCAAAACTTTGATATCTTTTCTTGCATGACATTTTCTCATAGGTATTAAGGTGCCTCAAAAAGTACCAAGAATTTTTTATTATTATAAGGTGCAACTTATTAAATATTAGAATCAACCCTAATCCTCTAAATATGGTTCGGGTATAATAGCTCAATGGCAAACATCCCTGTCTTACACCCAAGAGGTCTGGGTTAAATTTTGTGCATACTAAAGCACACGTTAACAACCAATTTGAAGCTGCTGAAAGGCTTGCCTAGGCAGTAAGCGATGACTTGCTTAAAGTTAAAAAAAAGGCTAGAAACCTAGGTCGCCGGGTGGGAGAGCAAGTTTTACTAATTGATCAGGCAATATTTATTGCTCTCGGGTAAAAAAATCAAAACCCAACGGGTATGGCGGCCCTAACCTCAAACCCAATGCATAACACAGGCCGACAAATATCAATGCCAGTAAAAGTTTAAAAAAAGAAATAGGTGAATCTCCCTGATGGCCTATCTCTATATAATTTCCGTTTTTCGTAATTTCTTTCGCCTTCGGGCTACGTCCATATCAAAAAATGGCCAATTTTAACCACAGATTTTGTGATATCAAGAATACCCTAAATCAATTGTACCTTATATTTTTAATCTCATATAACACATGTCAACAAATATCAATGTCAGAAGCGTGAATTTTATGAAACCATAAAAGAATGCATCCCCATGATGGCCTAATATCATATATATTTTTCGTTTTTCTTAGTTTCTTCCGTCTTTGGCTCCTTAGATCCGTCTATAACAAAAAATGGCCTTTTTTAACCAAATTGACAGATCTAAATATATCCTAAAAAGAAAAAATTTAAAAATCTTTTTAGCATATAAAAATCCTTTGTAACTTATAATTTTAATCACAAATAATGAAAAATTTTTTATTAATATATCAAGCTCTTACATCATTTAGATATTACGAAAGCGTCCAAACTCAAATACGACACGATATATTATCGGGTTATAATGATATTATTATTTAAAGTTTAAATTTTACAGTTTAACTATTGTAAATATGCAAAAATAAAATTTCAATTTATCATTGCTTTTTAACCTTTTCGGTTTTTTGACCTTTTTTCCTAAAATTTTCAATGTTTATAACTGGCTAACTAAGTTTGATTAAGAAAAACGGTAAACGGATTTGATATTCCCTTAGATGGCAGGTTTGATTTCTGTAGTTAACTCATAACTCTCAAAAAATTGTTGACCTGTGTAATAAGAAATAAAATTTTAAGTATTTGGCACCCTAATCTAAATAGGACACGAAATATTATCGATTTTAAATTAAAATTATTAAAAGTTTGAATTTAACAGTTTAACTTTTTTAGATATAAAAAATTTTTTTCGATACTTTTTTGTTTTTGTTAGTTTTTAATTTTTTTTTAAGTTTTTGCAAAAAAATTATAATTTCTATAGCTGACATACCAAGTTTGATTAAAATTAATGGTACGGATTTGAACCTAATATGGCAGGTTTGATCTATATGTAGTTAGCTTTATGACTATCAAAAATTTGTTGACCTGTGTAATACAATGGTTCAAACCTTACAGTTAGAATCAACCAATCGCAAATCGGTCGTGACACTTGAGCTCAAGAAGAAACACGACGAAGATATGAAGAATAAAAGCACGACGCTCAAATCGGAAATTGAGCAAATTAAAAAGGTGAACATGGATGCCGAAAAAGATTTGCTCAACTTGAAAACAGACAACCAAAAACTAGTAAAAGACAACGAGCAATTCAAGAAAACAATGGAAAACATCAAAAATGCAGGTACCAAAACGTAGCCCAACGAGGTCAACCCCCAATAGATGACAGTTTTATTTTGGGCATAAAAGGCGTGTGTGTGTACAATTCCAAGCAACAAATTTTACATGCAAATCATAATAAATGTTTTTCTTTTATGTTTTATTTGATGACAAATATAACGATTAACAATCAGAAATATATTTAACGTATTGCGATATAAAATACATTGAGACTAGGTTATTCACTCTTCATCCCAATTACGGAAGACCATTGCTATTATAAATTTTAGAACTTTTAAATGATTTGTCCAAATGTTTCTTCCTAAAGGTAGGTGAACCCTTTGACAATATAATAAAAGAAATCAAAGGTTCCTGTATGTAGAAGCCCCCTTTTTGTTTCAATGTATCAGAGCCGTAAAGGGCATCTTTAAGCGGTAGAGATGGGTCTATCGTGATTAAGGTATGCCCGTTCCACCAATCCTCCCAATAGACTTCAATGTTTTCGCAAGTATACGCCTTGTTAATGTCCCAGTCAGCGTATGAAATATTATTATTGTCATTATTAATATTATACGAATCATTTTGGGGGAACATTTTATCCATATGTAAAGTTAATGGGTCAGTTTCGTTGAAATCTACTATAAGGTCGTACGTACTATATTCGGGATATACAAAAACAACGGGCCAATGTAATACATCGTTATTACAGCCGTCATGAGCTTCAATGTATAAAAAAGCACCTCGGTTTGTGGTACCGTTATTAAAATCTTTTATGGTACCATTTGAAGTGTCCACCTCATAATTGAGTATTGAAAGGGGTGACAATAGGAAAGGATATGATGTGTCTGAACGTAAAAAATATTCCCAAAGTTTTGAGGTCTCTGAATTATTTGAAAAACGGTTAAAATTATGCTTATTTTCAATAGCTGCGCAATCAAATAAATGTATATTTCTTTTTTTAAATGCGTCTTTGAGTGAATCGATACAAGCTTTTTCCCGTATATTTTTGAGCTCCAAAGTTGCTATAGTTTTGGATGTTTGAGTTAATTTATCTCGTGAATGTTCTAATTTTTCTTTAAAAAAAAGTATATCGTTATCCTTTGCGATAGAAGCAAATTCCGGGGACAGCCCTATATTGCAATACCTAAAATCATATATAAACAAACACAATTTCTATACATTATATATAAATGTTTTTTAACACAGGTCTACATAAATATTAGAGATTGATCCTACTTTGTGCGATATTTTTCTTTTCTTTATTCGCTCTTTCGCTAGAATTTTTCCGGCCTATCACATTTGAAATTGGTATAAAGTCAAAAAAAAGTTACTTTAAATTCAACACTCAAGATTTTAATTAGAATAATTAATAGTTAGTAATAAAACTATTTTTCGTATTTGATTGTGCTCATTTCTTTTTCCCCCATAATATATTCTGAATTTATGTATTAAATGTTATATAGATTAAAAATAATTAATAAAGATACTTATGTAATTAAAAATTATAATTTTACAAATTTAAACAACTATTTTATCCATCATTATAACTAAATTTAGATCAATTAGTGTAGAAGTTTTGAAATACTGCAAAATAATGTTGCTTTTTTGATCACTTCAATCCCACCTGAGGACAAGTTGGCTTAAGCACAAGGTTTGAAGCGTAAATAAGGCAAAAAATAATTTTCTATAAAAAATGTGGCTCTTTCAAAAATTAAGGCTGTATATAATATTCATATATTTTTAGGACAAAATTAGCTAATTGTCCAAAAAGATTTCAAAATGGAGAATTTTGGTGGGTAATTTAAACTAAATCAAATGAGATATAAAAATATGTTTTTTATGCTAATTTTTGTCTTAAAAAAATCAAATATTTTAAGATATTTTTATAATTAAAAACATGAAAAAATTATTAAAAAAAACACTATATTTTTCTCAAAATGCAAAATTCAAATGTTTACTAATTTGTATCAAATAGTATCTTTGGCTATTATAATATAATTTTAACTTTAAATTTAATAACTCTCAAAATATAACATATTTTAATTTTTCTGTAACCCTGTTTACCAATTGTTTTTGCCTCACTTATTATGTTGCTTAATATGGCAGTATAAATCATTTTATATTAATATCTATGGTACTAATCCATTTTGCATTTAAGTATAAATATAATTTTACTGGTAACAAAAATCATCTAAGGTTGTGACACATTTAGAATTAATTCATTTTTTAAAAAATTTTGTGAAAAAAAATGGTACAATGTTAAATTTTAAGTAAAAAATTGTTAAAAAGTCATGTTGAAACAGTCATCAGCTATGTTAATATAGATTTAATAATAAATTTATTGTTTTTAAGCAAATGCACCAAGTATAAGTAAAAATTATAAACATTGGTAAAGAATTTTCAATTAAAACTAATTTAAAAATTTTAAATTTTTCATACAAATGAATGAACTCTAAACATGCCATGTAGCAAAATCACTTAAAAAAATATAGCAAACTTTTGTGCAATGTCATATTTTTCCAATTTGATGCTGCTTAATATAGCTCTGGTAAGAGACTTGATATATAATGGGTCAAAAGATAAAGATTTTTCTGAATCCTTAAGGCAAGAACCATAATTTTCTAATTAAAAATAATAAACCTCATAAAAAACATATTTTAAAAATTCATTTTATTACCTAAAAAATAATTAGCTGCTGCCCTATTTGAATATAGAATTGCATTTATTTTAACATTGTGTGATTTCAAATGTATAGCCATTGAATATGATATAATTGCATCCTTGTATTTTTTCCCCCTAAAATTATAATCACCTTCTTCTTTATAATTTGCAATAATGGTTTCTTTATCACTATCCTCGTATTTAATTGACTATTATTGAAAACATGTGGTTACAAAAAATTTTAAAAAATAAGCCATATTTAAAGGTTACTTGGAGAGCTTGAAATAATTCAGGAAGCTCCTGACCAGGGTCTAGAGGAGTTGTACGTAGTAATGGATGCTTCTCTAGTTCATTTCTCCAATTTTCCTCAGTGAGCTTTTCCATAAATTTAAAAATTTTAAAAATTCATACACGCAATAAGGTTAAATAGAGCTGCGGCTTGAAAAAAAAATTTTGAAGAAAAAAAATTAAGCCCATTTGGTTAACATAAAGGTAGCTAGTAAGAAAATGTAAAAAATTAGTTATATTTGTTGGCCTATCTTAAAACAAGCAAAAAACATTAATTCTCATTAGATATTAGCCAACAAAATTTTTAATTTTAATTGCAAAAATAAATTGTAACGGTTAATATCAAAAAATAAGAATCCATGTGATTTGGCTGTTTTATGATATGTCCAACAATAATTAAAAAAAATTATTTTAAATTTTTTTTTCTTGAAATTTTACACTACGCGTCTAAATGTTAATCAAATGGGTACTCTGCACACTCTTAAAATTGACGCCATTTTGTACAAATTTTGTGATTACAATTTCTATGCTCTTTTTTGGTTTAATAACTATTACCCTTGACAATTATTTTAAAATCATATACATCATCCTATATTTGAAAGATGTAAACTAGGTGATTTGGTTATCAATATAATTGCTCTATTCTGAAAATTTATTTAATGCTCTATTTTGCTTTAGAGAGCAGGGACACTTAAATAAAAAATGGGTTATTTTTTTTTAAACCTTTCCCCACTTGCCGCAGCCTTAGGGGCGTTTATTTTTTTTTTAATTTGTAAATTTTTACAACTTGCCTATATTTTAAACAAATAATTTGCTTTTAAAAAAACTAACGGCCCTCTTCTTTAACAAAAAAAAAAAAAATTTTTAAAAAAAAAAATAAAAAAAAAAAAAAAAAAAAAAAAAAAAAAAAAAAAAAAAAAAAAAAAAAAAAAAAGGGCAATTTTTTTTCTTCAAAAATTTTTTTTCCACTAGCCGCAGCCCTAATAACAAAGATTAGAAATTTTTTAATTTGCGTTCAATGTCAAAATTAAAAAATTTAAAAAAAATGAGTTTAAACGGGAAGGAAGAGAAAAAATACCCACTCGTAGATAGAAAGTGTAAAAATAATATTTTGTAATTTATTAGCATGCATTGCTATGGATTGTTATATTTTTTAGTAACTAGGCGTTTTTTTTTGTTATTTTAGGACGTTAATTTATTTTTATACATATGTGTCAAAAAATAATTTGTAAAAATAGCTTACAGTTTGTTATGGTAATTTGATAGTTATGCGGATATATCTAATTGGTGTCACAATATTTATAAATACAAATTTTTACAAAAAAACAAATAAAAACACAATAAAGGACACAGCCAAGATAACAAAATTCAAAAATACAAAGATAGCTACTTGAAATTAGACAATAAATTTGTATGATTTTGGATTTCAGTTCTCAGATGGGGAAAAGGTTTTTCCAAATTTCCTTGCGCAATTACTTAATTTAGATGATTTGATGTAATTTGTTCTTTAGTGCAAAGTGAGTTTTTATATTCGTCAAATTTTAAAAATACTAAAAATTTTCAAAATTTATTTTGTAAAAAAATTTTATTTCAAAAAAAGCATTTTATGCGCATATAATAAATTTGGCAACTTTTTAAAATTTACGTTTTATTGGCTACGGCTAATACTTTTTTTAAAATTGTATAAAAAAATATTTTTAAAATAAAAAATTTGTAGCGGCTATTATTAAAAAAAAGAATTTAGGTTTTTTGGTCGTTTTAAGATATGCCTAACAAAATATATTAAAAAAAAAAATACACTAGCCGCCTCAATGTTATTTAAATGCGCAATTTTTTTACATCAAAACTTTTTTTCCCAATAGCCGCAGCCATTACAAAATTAAAATTTTTAAAATTTCACGAAAATAAAAACTCACTTTGCACGTGCCTTTAAGAAAGCAAAATGAAAATTTCTTACTCGTGATTGTGTAAGAGCCCACTCTGGGTAACGCAGTTAATATTTATATCTTATATGTAAATTTTAAGGGCGCGTTTAAACTTCGTTCGGATTTACAATTCTAACAATCCAAAAATTTAAAATATACATTAAGCATCTTCTTTTTTATATTTTCATACAGTTGGGGCAGTTGCTGTAGGTTTGTTATGATAAATTTATACTTATATCTAAATAAACTTATCTGTTATTATTTCTACAAGAACCCATAAAACATATGATCTGCCGCCGCTGAATTTAAAATTAATGCCACAAGTTAATATAAGTCAGATCTCAATTAGTTTTCCATACACACCATACGAATGTCAAGTGGAATACATGGAAAAGGTTATTGAATGCTTGGAAAACAAACAAAACGGTTTATTAGAGAGCCCAACTGGGACTGGTAAAATTGATATTATTATACTTTTTTTTATATGCCCTGTCTACAGTTTATGAAAAATATTAGGGTAACATTTTTCTTCCTTGACATTTAGTGTCTGTTTGTAAGATTAAATTAAAAATGATGGGATGGCATTTTAAAGAAAAAAATGTTAATAGACATTATATAAAAAGGTATTGTCCCTTGAGTTCCTCTCCTTATTTTTATATATCCTACTTCATGTAGGTAAAACACTTTGTCTTCTTTGTGCAACCTTGGGATGGCTTGAAAGTTACAAATCCAAGTTATCCCTCAATTGTAAAGTGAATGGAGGTAATGTTCCCAACATAAACAATTTATTTGGTAGTAATTCTACCCCAAAAATTATCTATGCTTCAAGAACCCATAGCCAATTGACTCAAGTTCTTAAGGAACTTAAGAAAACAAAATATGCAAATCAAATTAAATCAACTATATTGGCTTCAAGGGATCAACTTTGTATTCATCCACAGGTTTCCAAGGAAAAAAACAATACCATTAAAATTCAAAAATGTAGAGGAAAGGTTTTAATAAATTATTTTTATGTCATATTTTATAATATTGATTTTACTAATATTATATTCTTTCTTAAAATTTTCTGCTACGCATGTTTTTTACATTCCACATTCAAAATAAATTTTTGTTTTTTTTGTAAATAAAGATGTTAATTTTCTTATAAAAATATGGTTAAAGTTTTTTATATTTTTGACACAATGGAATCTCAAAACTAAAGGATTGTAAATTTTTATCTATAAACAATTCAAAAGTAAAATATTACATAAATTTTTAATCTACCTTAATTATTTTTTTGCAAGTCAACAAAATGAAAAATATAAAAAATTTGATTGTTTAAAATAGTAAAGTGCTATTTGTAAAAATGGCAAAAGGGGTACTTATATCAGGTCATCAACTCATTTGATATGGGTTATTACTTTTTTCTGATATTAATTATATAAATATGCAGTAATAAAATACTTATAATAATAAAAAATATTTTCTCTAAATGTCTTTGACTAAATAAATAATTTTAATAATTAGTGAAAAATACATAAACTAATCTATTTTTTAGTGTTTGACCATCCTTTAATATTTTAATCTGTGTAAAGTGAAAGTTTTGATTTTAAGGTCTGATAAAAGTCAATAATATTATATTAAGTTTTTATGAGGTAAGGACCATTATTAAGTTTCACAGAAATTTGTTGATAAGTGAGTAATTATTTAAGTATATTTGTATTGTTCATATGTGCTACAAAAATTTTTTGGTTGTATTTTAATAAGTAAATATTATTTATTCATTTGTATCCCTATTAGATAACTCATAGAACGTGCCATTATTACAATAATGTCAATGAATATTTCACTGCAAACAAAACACCATCTGCTAATGGCTCAAACCCATATAAAAATACTTTAAAGCCTCGAATAGACTTAACTTCAGCTATTCTGCCTATGGTCCCAGACATTGAAGAACTTGTCAGTTTTGGCCAAGCTTATTCTATATGTCCCTATTATTCAGCAAGAGAGCTGACAAAAATGGCCGATCTTATACTAATGCCTTACAATTATTTAGTTGATACTAAAAATCAAATCTTAGCTTCAAATGGCCTTACCAGGGGTATGTTTTTTATTTTACCAAAACCTTGGCATTAAGGAATTAATCCAATTTTTTTGAATTTACCTCATGATAAAATATTTGTTTTTAGGTTCAAACAAGGCCAATGCTAAAATATTAGATTCAGGTAGTGCTGCTTTACTCCAAGGTGCAATTCTTATCTTTGATGAAGCTCATAATTTGGAACGTTTTTGCGAGGATGCGGCATCAATCGAGCTCACTAGCACCGAGATAGCACAGGCCATCTGTGAAATTGATCTAGTCATTGAGAATTTGCTCCAAAGGCAACCCAACACCACTGAAATATCTTGTAATGGATCTAAAAGAGGACCTGCAAATGCAAAAAAGTTGTTTGTATATTACAGTTTGTTTGTTAATAAACTAAGATATTAATATTCTCTCAAACAGGTTGTGACTCATTTGGTGTAATAAGGTTCATAAGTTAGCATCAGTATATTTTTAAGAGCCTACGGTTTGTAAAATGAAAATTAATTTTTGCCCTAACATTGCCTCTATGGATTTTTGGAGCATTACACATATCGACCATTTTAAATTTCACGTCGTGTAATGATCCTAAACAATTTCGCAATAGAAAATTGTGCTCTTTTTAAAAATCTGTTTGACCATTTTTTAAATTAAATTTTGCTTTTCTTCGTTATTTAATGGTTAGACAAAATCATAATTGTGTAATATTGCTTTTAAATAAGGCCTAATATGTTGTGCTAACATGTTTTACCCCAATTTGATTTTTATTAGATAACCAGACACAATTTTAAAAAACATTTTTTAGTTTTATTTCTTAATTTACAGGTTTAATTTTTTTCAAAACTAGATGTATAAAATTAAAAATACAAATTGCTTCATAAAATATAGAACATTATGCATTTCTTACAGAAAAATTAAATTTTCGAATTTGCATTTATTACCATATTTAAACTTTACCTTATATTATAACGGAGTTTAACGAGATTTTTAATAATGTTAAATGGGATTGTAGTTATTACATAAGGTACTGTTACATGTCAACAAACATCAATGTCAGAAACGTGTATTTGATGAAAATATAAAAGAATGCATCGCCATGATGGCCTAATCTCATATATATTTTTCTTTTTTCTTAGTTTCTTCCGTCTTTAGCTCCTTAGATCCGTCTGTAACGAAAAATGGCTTTGACTAAATTGACAGATCTAAATATACCTTATAAAGAAAAAATTTAAAAATCTTTTTGGCCTATAAAAATCCCTTGTAAATTATATTTTTAATCACAAATAATGAAAAATTAATTTTATTAATATATCAAGCTCTTACATCGGCATTTAGATAATACAAAATATTTCGCGTCCAAACTTAAATACGGCACTATATATTATCGGTTTTAAATGAAAATATTATTTGAAGTTTGAATTTAACAGTTTAATTATTGTGAATATGCAAAAATAAAATTTTAATTTATTTTTGTTTTTAAATCTTTTTTGGTTTTTTGACCTTTTTTTTTAATTTTTAATGTTTATAACTGACTAACTAAGTTTGATTTGGAAAAACGGTAAACGGATTTGATATTCCCTAAGATGGCAGGTTTGCCTGTTGTTAACTCATAACTCTCAAAAAATTGTTGACCTGTGTTATAATCAATTTATACGTATGTGAATTTCGTCGATAGGTTATACAACTCATTTATGATAATTAACAGGTCGGTATATTGTTCTAATGATCTATCAACTACAAATTCATCGACTCTTGATCCATCTATTCCCGATTTGGACGATTTTCAGGATTTAACTATCGAGGAATTGGCGTAAGCTTTTTGTTGAAAAAAGTGTTTTTTTAAATTTTAAAATAACTTTAAATTCGAAACAGGATTATTTTAATAAATGCTTTTATAGACGTTTGAAAGAAATATTTTGTAATTTGGAGGCAGCAATCGATGCTTTTGAAATTGCAAACCCAAAACTTTATTCCACCAATAACTACAACAGTACTTCAAATTTTGATAACAATAATAATGGGACAGTGTTAACCCTACCTTACATATTTAGTGAACTTATTTTGCGTCGTTTTAAGATCACCTGTTTACAAGATGCGCGCTCATTGGTCAACCTCCTTGATCGTCTACTCACGTGCATAATTCATATCCGGGATTCTTCAGCTGGGGCGAGAAGTGATTGGTCAGTTGATTCTTCACAAGAAAAGGGAAAAAATTTGCTCAAAGATTTTGGATTTACGAGTAAAATTAAGGTAATTGAAAAATATTATTTATTTATTTTATATGAAATAAGTTTTTTTAGTTTGAATTTTTTTTTGCTGTAAGACAATGCAGGGATTTATTAATAGTTTTAATTGTATTAAACCCTATATATATAAGATATAATAGCTCGTAATTGTCCATAAATTTATTATTTTTATTTGGATCAATCATGTGCTTTCTATATTTTAGGGTAAAGATAATGCATCCACGAGTAATGTTAGTGGGCTTGAAAAATTTTGCGCTCTTATTAAAACACTTTTTGGTGTTAGTTCGACCGATTACCTCGAAGATATTGATACAAAATTTGATATCAAAAAGCTTGATTATAATTCCTGTTTCGCGCCTTCTGATCCCTTATCGACCATCAAATCAAAAGGGGCCAAAACTGCAGTAAAAAATGATTTAAGGTCCGTTATGGCTAAAAAGTATGCGCTACCAATTGCAAATACATCGGCATGTGATAGATGGAAACCTAAAAATAATTCTTTAGCCTCGCGGAAGCTTGGTGGAACAGGGGCCGATGAATTAACTCTGTTCAAGGAACTTGTTCAAGACAATATGCGAAATTTTAGGGTTGTACATTCTCTTAATTACATATTTATAACAATGGAAAACAAAAAAATAAGATATTTTTGCTGTTTTGCAGCAAATTTTATTGCGATTAGTATCCCAGGGCTAGTTTTTTCCCGAATGCCTCCAATTTTTTGTATAATTCGGGAGAAAAAACGTGAACTTTTTAAAACAGCTATGTTCCAAATAATTTCTTTGCATATTTAGTTCTTGTAAAAACTAATATAAAGAGTTTACTTAAAATTATTAGCGAATTGCTAAATTATTATTTAAAATAAAAAACGGATTACGTTAAAAACCACTGATGTTATATAACACTGGACAACAAAATTTGGACCCTAAGGATCATTTATGGCAACTGGTTTTTGGTCTAGTTTTTGGCGCTGATCACGAATATGAAATCAGAATTTTAGCCAATGCCTCAGATTTTTAGTTATTCGGTGTCAAAGTCGAGATTTTTCAATTTTTGGGCTATTTTGGGCTTTTATGTCATAATATGGGTAATAACAAAAGTTTAAAAATATATTTAGATAACGGAAACATTCATTATTAACGTAAGGCGTTTTAATTTTTTTAAAATATATAATTTTTTTTAATTTTTTTATTTTTATAAAATTAGTGGTTTTTGTCATAAAATCCGTTTTTTGATCCTAAATAAAATAAAAGCAAATTGCTAATAATTTTAGGTAAAATTTTTTAGATATGTTTTTTATAAGGAATCTGAATATGTCAATAGATTTTTGAAAAATTAATAGTCTAAGAAATTTTGTGAATTTTTTTCCGAACTTTGGACGCGGTTTAAAAAAATGGCATTGGAAAAAACTAAACCCGAAGTCGTTATCGCAAGAAAATTCTCTACAAAACCCTCGAAAAATCGTTTGTGTTGTTTTTTTTGTTGTCCTGTGTATTTAAAGTTTTATTTAAAATTCAACGTCTTATGTTATTATTAATTGTTTCCCTCGCAGCACTCAAACTCACTTCTACATCCAACTTTTTAGGTCCAACGCACAGGGGCTACTAACAACAACAACATTATTAATTGTTTTGTTTATCCAAGCATGCTCTCTAACCTATTTCCACTTAGATAATTTTATGATATAAAAGCTCAAAATAAAACATCGGAAAACTTTATTTTTGACGCCAAATAACTAAAAATCTGAGGCATTAAGTAAAATTCTGGTTATACTCGAATTCAACATAAAATTTGACCAAAAATGAAAAATGTTGTAATCTCTTAGAGTCGTCCAAATTTTGTTGTTTGTTGTAAAATTAAGTATACGAGATTGAATTTTGTTTCCATTTTTAATTGTTTTTTAAACCTTCTCCATTTAATTTTATAAAATTGACAAATATATTTTTGTTTTATGGGTGAGTTGCATTCTATACTATCTTTATGTAATAATTTATGTCTAAAAATATTTTGTTTGGCCAAAATTAACTGAAAAAATTTTCGTTTTACTGTTTAAATTTTATCTTTCCTGCATATCAAAATTTATTACAAATTAAAAAGTTTTTGACTAGCAAATAGTACCATTTTTACAACTTTCACTATAGTGATAGCGGTAATTTCACCTGATAGAAAACAATTTGAATTTAGTATACTGGATTAAATAACAGGTCTAAAATTTAAGGATTTTTTGGAAAATGTATAAATCTGCAGCGAAATAATTTACATGATGGCCATAACTCTAATTTTCCTTTTTTTAATCATCATCTGAAATCAGCCCACCGATCGATAATCGAAAAATGGCCAAATTAAGCAAATGACCGTTTTTTGCGATCCCTATAATTTTTTTTTCCATAATTAAAACCACTGTAACTTTAATTGATCATCTGAAATGTTAAGGAATAAAATTGTCAAGTATAATAAGTTCTTACATCAAAATAAGTTATACGAAATATTTTTCTACCCAACATTATGAACACTTTATACCTGTTTGAAATACAAATATTATTTTAAGTTTGAATGCAGCATACGTGTTTTATATATATTAATATTCTTTCGACCTTATTTTGTTTTTCACTCTTTTGTGGTTTTTAACATTTTTTTCAAAAATTTTCAATGTACCTAGCTGACTTAAAAATTATAATAAACGGTAAACGGATTGATTAATTCCTAAGATGGCAGGCCTGGTCTCTAGAGTTGGCTTATATATCGAAAATTTGTCCGACTGTGTAGTACCTAATTTTATGTCGATATTTAATAATCACAATTAGCTAGTTGAATTTATTCAAGTATTTATACGTTTGCTACTTGTTAATTTAATTTTATAGCTACACCTTAGAGATGATACACAAGTCCAGTCTGTCCAAAACAAATTGAAATCCCGCGGTTGGTCGATAAATGAAGGACAAAAATCAAAGCCGAGCAGTAGAATCCTAAGCCTTTGGTGTTTTAGCCCTAGCCACACTATTAAGGTAAATTAACGTGGACCTCACCTGGTCCAATATTTGTATTTATATTAGAGATATCTAAGTTGATTCATAAAAACTTAATGCGCTTGGCATTTTAAAATCTGGCCAAACGGGCCTTTATTGAGTTTTTGTCGATATTTTTGAGCATCCGTAGATATATTAATATTATAGATTTTTTAATAAAATTTTAGATTTTAAATGTGAATATTGAACCAAAATTTATTTTTAGCTAGAAATGTTTATTAATAAAACAATTATTTAATTATAGCCAATTATTTTTTAAAATTTATTAAGACGTTTTTAAACGATAGAACCCACGAAATCAGCTAATTTTGAAATTGTGTATTAATAATGGCCATTATAAATTGATTTTCAAAATAAATTTCTACCAAGCAGCCCATTAAAAATATTTTTGTATTAAATGGGCTTTAAGATTGCAACATCTTGTTGTATTTAAAAAACCTATGTTTTTGTCAGTTGTCGATTATTTTTTTAAAAATTGCTTTATTATGTATATATTTTCACATGGGTGAAAGTTTAAAATAAATTTAATTAATAATTTCATATTTTTTCCTAGAAAAAATTGTTTTAAGTATGGTCTTTAAATAATTTTCAGATTTTTTATTATAAAATTGCTGTTATCTTATTATATATTTAAATCTTAAGAAAAAATAGAATTAAATTGATATAAAAATAAAGTAAGAACGAAGTATTTAATAGATAAGCAATTGAAAAAATTAAATTAGGTGCACATATAAAGAAAATTTATTAATATACAAAAATATTTTTCTACGTACAAAATAAGTTTTAATTATTATGTTGACTCCAAATTTATTTAATTATTACTTATTTCTATGTAAAAACTGTTTTACATTTTTGGGGTATGACATTAGAAGTATTGCGAGTTCCGTGTATAAACTTACTCTGACTTGATAAAACATAAGGGCACGTTCAAAATGAACTTTTGTATTTAAAAAATTTTTGAATATTTTTTTTGTAAAAAACGCATTTTTACAAAAGGTTGCCAAATTTAATTATGAGCGTAAAAAAAAATTTTCTTAAAAAAAATTGCAAATGAATTTTTTCTTTGAATATTTGCCTTCACCTTAAACGTGGTCTAATATGTTTAACCTTGCTAATTTCACTGATCCCAAATTATCGCCGTTTACTTTCCCCAGGAGTTATTCAAAAATGGTATTCGATGTATGATTCTCACGAGCGGTACTCTATCGCCTATTAACACATTTGCCCAAATCATGAATGTGCCTTTTGTCGTTCGGCTCGAAAATAACCATATAATTAACGATGATCAAGTCTTGATAACTTCTTTGGCTCGCGGACCAGATAACATAACTCCCCTCAATTCGGCCTACCGCAATAGGTTTTTGTGTGTGTCAAACATTTTTCAATCTTGGCCATTTTATAATTTTATATATATAGTCCGGCTACAGGTGATATAATTAAACTACGTTTGGCCCAATCCGGTCTAGCCCGTATAATTTTAATATCCCGGAGTCCTACCTGCTCGGCATAGAGCTAGGCGAGCCAACGGTCACAAAAAAAAATTAATTCACATATGTGTATTTGATAAACTGGTCAACAAATATCAATGACAGAATAATGTTTTATGAAAACATGAGAATACATCCCCATAATGGCCTTATCTCATATATATTTTCCGTTTTTCTTAGTTTCTTGCACCTTCGGCTCCTTAGATCCGTCCATATCGAAAAATGGCCTTTATGACAGATTTTGCGACCTTGAAAATACCCTAAATAGAAAAATTTAAGAATCTTTTTTTTCATATCAAAATCCCAATGAGAAATAAAATTATATAGTATATCAAGCTCTTCATCTTTTAGATAACACAGAATATTTGCGTCAAAACTTAAATAAGACACGATATATTATCGGTTTTTTCAAAAAATATTATTTGTAGTTTGAATTAGTTTAACTGTTGTAATTATGCAAAAAAAAATTTTATTTTTGTTTTTGGAATCTTGTTTTTTTTGACATTTTTTCTAAAATTTTCAATGTTTAAAGCTGAATAACTAAGTTTGATTAGAAAAAACGTTACGGATTTGAATCCCTAAGATGACAAGTTTGATCTCCGTAGTTAGCTCATATTTCTCAAAAATTTGTTGACCTGTGTAATGAAAATATTTAAAGCCCCGACTAAAGATTCTGTTTGCTTCGTAGGGCACGTTCAATATCAATTTTTATTTGGTACAGAAAAGTAGAAATTTGATCTTTTGTAATTCAAATGCAAGAAGAAAAATGCGTTTTAAGTTGTTTTATATTTTTTGACAAAATGCCGAAACTAAGGGTAATAAAACGAAATTTTAACTAATTTATTATTCGTCTATATTATAGCAAAATGCCACTTAAATTTGAATTTTTTATTAATTCGAAATTAAGAATTTTTTTTTGCATTTAAAATATGATCCTGAACGTGGCGATTTTATCTGATTATCGACTTTGAAGCGAGAATATTTGTTTTGCCCGATTTTAATAAGCTCCTTAATGGGTATGACGCTAGTCATTGTTATTTAAAAAATCTCATGCCCAATTGTTTTTTTATAAGTTTGCACCGGTCGACAATTAAAACAAAAATTACCAGATTTTTTTGAATAAGAAAGATTGATATTACTAGCAATCCAATTTTTAAATCTTTCCGTTCTTTTTACAAAAGTGATGTTTATGCGACCGAGATTTTTAAACCAAAAAATATAGGATATTAATTAAAAATAATAATAAAATTGATGATCATGGGTTTTTTAACGCATATTTAATTGATTTTATAATAAATGAATATTTTGGCTTATTCGCGATTTTAAAATTTTAATGAATAGTAAACTTACAAAAAATAACTGAAAAATGTTTAAAAAATGAAAAAAGGTATATGGAAAATTGAAAACAATAGTAATAATCTAATTACTTTAATTTCTCAAACAATTGTTGCCATTACGTGTTGCTTATATAGTTTTTTTGAGATAAAATAAAATAAATATTTAGCAATGTTCGAGGTCTTTCACGGTTTGGTAAAATATTCCTTCTTATTAAGTTTGGAACAGATTTTTTTTTAATTAAATTTAATGTCACAAATTTTTTAATGCAATTTAGCCTCATCTGTTATAATAATCTGTTATATTTTATTTTTTAACATAATATAGAAAGTGTGAAAAGTATATGACCTCGTTGGGTCTTACCATCCTCAACCTTTCTCGCATTATAACACGGGGCGGCATCCTTGTGTTTTTCCCTTCATATTCCCAACTAACAAACTGTATCGATTATTGGAAAACCGGGAATCGACAAATTTGGAGCTCGATCGAGCGATTGAAACCGATATATACCGAACCGAAATGTAAATAATTTGATTAATTTGATTATTTCTGTTTTGTTCCACGATTGTTATAACTTGCAATTTCCTAAAACATAAATTGACAAAAAAAATTAAGCAACACTTATTTTATATAGTATTTAATGTCCTATTTACCAAACACGCTGGGTATATTTTGCTATTTAAACCGCCGTTATCACTTGAAAGGACAAAAGGTGTGCTTTCAAATTGCTTTTCCAAAATGCACAGAACAATTTTAATTTTAGAAAGTGAGTTTAAGATTTAATTTCGCTCGATGGATTTTGCTAAGATTCAAAAAAAAACGATTGACTTGTCAAAAATAAAATTGATTAAAAATTGTCACAAATAAGTGGCCAGTTAGATATTATTAAACATAAATTTGGACAACTTAAAAGATGATAACGAAGATACCCAAATTAAAAAAAAATTATTTGCAAATCTAAAAAATAATTTGCCCATATAACGGGTTCTGGACGAGACTGAAAAAGACGGTAAACGAATTTCGAATGAAGGCAAAAAATATTATGTATGTTGAATTTTGTTGATATATGTTATTAAATATAACAAAAATTAATTCCTTACCTTTGACCCTGTATCTTTTTTTGATTTCTTTTAAGGATTAAAAAAAATTGTTAATTTTTAGCCAAAGATGAATTGCATACACAAATTACTTCATATTACGAAACAATAGATAAGGGAAGTGGTTATGGCAACGATCAGGTATCTTTTTAAAATTTTTATATATTTAATATTTTTTTCATATACAGTAGCCTAAATATTTTGGCGTTAAGAGGTGAGCTAACATCTTCATATATCAACATCAAATATTTTGCTAATTTTATTTGATTATGAAGAGTTGTAATTTAATTTTTCCATACTCATTTGAGAAATTGTTTTTAACCCAAAAATACGGCTTAAATTGAATCACTTAGCTTTTTCTCTCAAAATAATACATCTCACTACTCTGAGCTCAAATATTTGAACTTCTGATTATTGATTACATACTTTTTTTTACTCGTTATTATAATAAACCTTTTTAAAATAGAGAAGAAAATACATTTTCCTTTCTTTTATTATAATATTTTATATTTAAAGATACATATTAATGAAGAATAATAAAATGCAAGCATGTATAACATGAATGTGAAGTAAAATAAAAATAATTTTAACTATCTTAAACGAGTAAAATTGTTAAAAAAAACAAATGATTTCGTTAAATTAAGCTTTTTCACGATATACTTGTGTTAAACAATTTTATTATGCAAAAAATATAGAAAATATGCATTTAATTCGTATTGTCCAAATCAATATTTTAAGGTTGAATATTAACAAATATCGATATTATATGCATATTAAAGGCGTCCTCAGCCATTTTAATGGCCGTTTGCCGTGGTAAACTTAGTGAGGGCTACGATTTTGCAGATCGTTATGCCCGGGCCGTTCTTATTTTCGGGATTCCTTACCCTGCCCGACAGGACCCTAAAATTTCCCTGAAAATTCAGTTTATGAATGAACGCTACACAGCTGCCCTTTCGGAGCAAAAATGTAGCTCAACGATTGACGAGTATATATTTATACCATATATTTTTCTTTTTTTACAAAAAAATTTATTCTTAATTCCTTGTATTATAATATCAGAAGTGAATAGGATTGAATGAAAAATTAATTTTGGAAAGTGAGTTTAAGGGTGGGTTTGTTAGGGACGTTATTTGTCATGCAATTAGTCCAACCCGTTGTAATAAAAATCTATTAAATACAAATAATCATGTTTGTTTAATGAATGTTTTTTTTTATCGTAATATTATTTTTTTAATATTTGAATTACATAATAAAAAACCTAAATTAAATACCTCGCAATTGTAGAATAATTTTTCACAATAATGTATCACGATTTGATTTATATATATCTAATCGTTTTTTAAACACAATTTTCAGTTAAGGGATATTGTTTTAGATCCCTTCTTTTGAATATGTGCTTCATATTTAAAAATATAATAAAATAAGTATTTACCTTAGTTATATATTTTTGCTAATTTATAGCAAAGATGCCTTGTTAAACGGCGAATCTTGGTACCGACTTGAAGCTGATCGAGCTGTTAATCAAGCCGTCGGTCGAGTCATTCGACATAAAATGGATTACGGGGCCATTGTACTATGCGATGAACGCTTTCACATTCCTAACCAAACACAAAAGTTTTTGTTTTAAATTTTTTTTTCATTAATTACCCCTGATACCTCTATTTTAAAATCGTTATAATTGTTTATCTATAATCGAATATTGCCTCACATGTATATTTAAAATTCAATTTATTATTTTTTTACCTCTTTTTTTTAAAAATCAATTTTTGTGAAAAAAACTTCCGTGTCGACTATAAATGAAAAATTTTAAATATATATTGTAAAATAAATAATAGGTTTAAAATTATATATTTTAAATCCCATTTATGTAAAAGAAGTAAATGAACGATTATTGATACTTGTATAAATATATCTGAAATCTTAATTAATATATTTGGATTTTTGTATTTTTAAATTTTTTTTACCAAAAAATTGTTTTTTCCATTTTATTTTATAATGTCAGTACACGGTTGTCTAAATGGCTACGTCCCCGACTAAGACACTCTCCTAGCTTTGGTGCATTAATCGGCGACCTTAAGCGATTTTTTACGGCGGCATACGTCAATTACCCGCTGTCAAACTGTCAATCATTTTTAAATAACGGCATCGGTGATGTTATGATTGACGGCTCGTCGACTGCTCGAAGGAGAAAAAAATTAAAAAAGTTGCAGCAGGAAGGAACCTTAAAAATGGATTTGTTAGAGAGTTGTAAGTTATTTTTTAATAGATTTACAGACATTTACACAATACTATATAAAGACTTTTGGTTGTTTATATATTTGTGGATATAAAATATTTGAAATTTATTTTCAGTTGTGGATAAGATATAACTATTTGCCCTCAGCCAATTTTAATTTATTCAGATAATTGTGGAAGGTACGAAATTAAAATTGGAGCTGTAATAAAAGGTAGTTAAGTGGCACCTGGCGAGCTCGCTCTTTGCAAATTATAAATTCTGGTTAGGGTTGTTAATCGACGCTCAAAAAATAAATTGGGCGATTTCCTGTCAGCTAAAATTGACAAATTTTTTCTTGAGCATCTTCTCAAATTGTTTCAGCTATCTAGAATATTTCTCGGCGAGTTTACATTCTTACAATTTAGCAGTCATTTTTATTTTTAAGCGAAATCATTAAACAAAAAAAATCAAATTCTGAGAGCTTTTTGTTGACAAAATTACACTCAATACAAATAGACGGTTTTGAATTTTGAAAAATACATATACCCTGTTTAAAACATTGACTTAGATAACTGTAGTTAAACCAGATGGCAAGGAACGGTAAAAAACAATTTTCAAAATTGGGCATAAAATACTAAAGATTTAAAAATAGGCAATATTTAGTTTTAGTAAAATATTTTGTCCATATTTGTGATATAGATAAAAATTCGAGGCTTTTAGGCAATGATGATCAACCATATATCGATACACAATTGGATCGGTACTATGATGCAAACTCACAATTACTTTCACAGCAGAATCTTATTCTTTCCTCATGTGTAGAAAGTAAAAACTTTTTATGTTAAGCAAAGACATAATTATTTTTTAATTAAAAAATAGTAAAATAAATTGATTGTAAAAAAATTTTACTGCCTGTGGCGAAAATGAATAGCGCAATTAATTTTTTGCATTAACGATATTTTATTTGCTGAAAAGGTTACGTTTAAAGCAGTAAGTTTATTTGAATATTAAAACCTGCAAAAACGGTCCATAAATCGTTATATTTATTTACAAAGTTTATTTTCGTTTAATTAAAAACAAATTGGGCAATTAATTATTTTATGTCCCTAAAGGCAGAATTTCACATACTATTTTGCTAGTGTAGTACATTTTTGACATTGACAATGTTTTTTTTTTCATTTAGATTTATTATTTTTGAACACGGCCAAAATAGCAATTTTTTAATATTTAGACAATGTTGATACAAAGAGTACAGCTGAAATAGCCGCTGATTTTTTGGAGTTTTACACAGCCCCATCCGCCCTTTCTCATTCATCAACATCAATTGAGACCTCTAATAAACAACGGAATACCAGCGATATTTTTGAAAAAATACGTGAAAGTAACGAGCTTGATTGTTCAAAAAGCCTTATTGATATCCTTAACCAATCAGCCTCTACTTCGTGCGGGACCAATTTAATTTCCGATTCTAATAAATCTTGTGATGATAATCTTATAATAAAATCGATTGCCACGAATATATTTGCTTCCAAATCCAAAGTTTTAGATGAAATTAACACCTTAAATGAAAAAGAAAATATTATAAATAGTAATTTTTGCACGGTAATAAATAGTGAAAATGGGAATGCATCATCACAGGAAACCTCTATTATACGTAATTACAATAAAAGTATGTCGACTATACCATTTAAAGCCACAACTCATATAAAACCGTCCCCCCTGCCATCTGTCCCTGTAAAGGTTTTCAAGTCGCTCGAGCATTTTCTTTACAGTCTTAAAAAGTCTTTTAGGAAGGACCTGGAAAAATATTATGCCTTTTGCGAAGATCTTAAACATTACAAGTTTATTTTTTTATTTATGGGTTTACGACTTGAATTTGATTAATACAAAATATCAATTTCGACAATTTTCCAAAAAAAAACAAAAGTTCAATTTAAACGTGCCCCTTATAAAAAAATTTTACAAGATATTGGAAAAAAGAACAATTTGATAATTTCTTGTTTTTGCATATTTACGACTTCTCTTTTGTTTCAATATTCTAAACTTTATTTAAAAATAGTCGAACAGGAAATATTCAAAAATTTGTGGAACGCATTAATTTTGTGTTTGATTACAATCCCGAGTATGCGAGCTTTGTTAACCATCTTAAAAGGTATCAATTATCATTAACAAATTTATTTTTATTATTGTTACCGTTTTATGATATTGATATTTTGAGAATTATTTTAGATTATTTTAAAACATAACTATCTTAAAATGATTTTATGGTTGATATTTACGTTAATGCCTTTTCTTTACGTAAACATCTATCCAAAATTTTTTAGGTATATCAAAGAATGCGATTTACAAGTTTTTGAAAGCAAATGCCTCGTTACTTATGTACCTTTTAAGGAAAATAGCAAAACAGCAATTATTTTTACAGAAAATAATAAATTTGAGGGTAAAGGTAATCTTACAAAAAACAATAATAGCAATGCATTTGAAATGTTAAACTACAATAAAAATTTAAACCACAACGCAAAAAAGCGAATTTCCTCTATCAATGCAAACCTCAATGTTACAGCCAGCACCATAAAAAACCATATGGTAGCACCTGACCTGTTAAATAAAACCGCGTTTTACCAAAAATTGAATGAGCGAGCCGAAAAGATGGCCACGAAAAAGAAGGTTGATCAATCACAGCCTTCCATTTTATCGCACTTTGGCTGCTCGTCAACTCACGCTAACTTTCAATGACATCCTTATGTTTGTATTATTTTATGATTTATCTAATTTAAAATTGTTACCCCAGATATTATTAGCTCTTCTTATTTGACTACAATCAACTATCATATTTATTAAACAAAAATGTTAATTTTTATAAAAATAATTGTTAATAAAACTTAATTATTGTTATATTATACATTAATAATTTCCCAATTATTAGACCATTTTAATTTTCAATCTTAATTATTAGGAACCATATGATTGTTTTAAAACTTCAATAAATGTTGCAATCTCTCACAATCAAATTGTTTTCATTTATTGTTCCAATTTATTTTAAAGAACATATAATGATCAATAAGCTGGGCATTTTAAAAATTTATTTATTATTACATTTAACATATAAAATTATAATTCATTAGCAAATTGTAAATATAATTAATTTCTTGGAAGTAGAGTTGGAAAATTTAAGTTATATCAAATCTTAGAAATAATTAATATGTGCTGGGGGCTGCAGTTAAAGTGTATAAATGCTTAATTTTGTAATTAAGGTTTAATTTATTCGTAATTACTAAATTTACTCAAACTCATTATTATAATAAAAATTATGCATATATCACAGGTCGACAAAATTCAATGGGTGATAAAAGAAAATTATGACACTGAAGGGAAAAAATCCCCGTGGTGGCTTTATTTCATATATTTTCTGTTTTCAAAAGTTTCCGCTTCTGCTCTAGGTATATAGAAAATTTGACCAAATTAACTAATTTTGCCATTAGATTACCTAAAGGAATATTAGCAGTTTAAAATATAATGATTTTGTTTTAATATTTTAAAAACTTTTATTTGCGTTTTTTAATGTTTATTTTAGCAGGCTTTAAACGGTAAACAGATTTGAAACCTATGCAGGTCTCGCCTCTAAAGTTAGCTCATAACTCTCAAAATGTGTTGTTCACCTGTGTAATTTTATATGTAGGCCTTGTATTTTTTTTTCATTTTTTTAAAAAAACTTTATTTTGGTTTAATGTCAAAAATTAATTCTAACGCTAGAATTTTTAAAGATAATTGTATAAAAATTATTATCAGTTAGATTTGTATGGGAAGTTAAAAAAAAATCTAAATATCTCAAAGTCATTGCATCGGGTGCAAAGAAAATTGTAGAAAACAATAGTCAAAAGTTTTCAAAACCTTAATTTTAATAATTTTATTAAAAATGGATAAAGTGCAAAGCACCCTTTTCAAAATTTCTGAAATTAATTTATTAACCATTTGTTCGCTTAATAAATTTCCTGCAAATCTTCTTATAAGAGCTAGTTATAAGAGAATTACATGTAATTTGGTATATACAATAATTGGATTGTTGATAAAAAACAACAATATTACATTGATAAATTTATCAATCATTAAAAATGCTTGCTAATAAACTTATGATTTTCTAAAAATATAAAAATTTTAAATTTTCCTCCTTTTGATCAAGTAGTATTTCTTCATCTTTTGTAGTTTCAAAGAAACGGGCGAGTTTTATTTTAGAAATTTCCAAAAATTTAATAAAAAAAATACAAAATAGAACATGAAACATTGATTGTAAATCTACTATTGAATTAAACTAAATATATTTTATGGTTTGTTAGAAAATATTTAGCAAAAACTGCATATTCCTTTTAGACAAGGCAAATTTTGTAAGATTGGGTTATAAAAGTTAGAGATATCAGAAGGTTATTCACTTTATAATATAAAATAGTTCTAAATATAACAATTTTATTTTTGAGAGACTTTTTATTTCAAAAATTTTGGCGTACACAGATTTTATTACTTACACATAACGGGTCAAAAAATAGCTTATTTCTTGCAAAATAATTCTTATATTGTTATTAAATGTTGTATATAAAACTACAAAAATTATACTATATTTTATTAATTTTATCTTTCTTATTCTAAAATGAAATAGCACATGCACATAGGAGGACAGCTGTTACTTACACGCTTGAATTTTTATGTCTGCTTCAGATAAAGGTGTTTTTTATTTATTAGTATAAATATTGTTACACCAATTTTATAAACTGCCAATCTTTATTAATTACAATATTGATAGGCTTTTTGGTTTCTATATATAATTTATAATTAGTAATTTTTATATGTATTTTATTTGAAATTCTTTAAATTTCTCATATTTGCCACATATTTAATATTGCTCATATATTTAATGCTTATTCAAATGTAAAATTAAATTTTTAAAGGTGTTACTCTAGTGTAATTATTGATTGTGCCTTTTGTTGATTAGGTTATTTTAATTGCATATGGACTTCATCTTGTTAATATTTTTTTGATTACTTTATCTAAACCTTATTTTCTCTATTTATAGTTTAGCACAGCAAGTAATTTTTACTTAGTTTTAATTGAGAGAAATATATTAGTGTAATTTGGCATGAATGTTTGTTTTTTTGCTAGCATAATAATTTATTTGCAATCATAAATTACAATGTTTTTGTTTTAATAACTTAAGACTTTTTAAAATATATTAATATATATTGTAATTGTTTTTTGAAAATTTTGTGTAAATTTTAGTAAAACTAATTGAATTATTCTGGCAATGCATTGTTTGTAGATGCAAAAAAATATTAAAAAATATTTACAAAATTAGTTATTGTCATGACAGTTCTTTTAAAATTTATAAAAATAAATGACATTATACAGGAAATAATCTTTTTAAAATAAAAATGTAAATATATTTTTTATATGTTTTAATTAATTTTAAATTATAAATTTTTTGATATTAAATCATATTTAGCAGATTATCTAGAAAAATTAGAACACGTCTGAGGAGCCACCTACTTAACCTTGTTTATTTGTAAAATGCCAAATTAAATATTTGATAACTAATTCATCAAGAAAACTTTGCAGAGTGTCAGACCCTTGTTTGAAGCATATAAAAATGGCACAAAAAAACAAACTACTTTATTTTTTTTACCTGGTTTTAATTTTTGCCCTTTGAAAATAGAATTTTTTTATGGTTTTTTTTAGTTTAATATAAATCATCAAAACTCTAAACCTCATTTTTAATTTTAAGTTACCCATTTTGGTAAGAAAATCAAATTATATATCGATTCATTGTAAGCTTAAAAATACAAATATAATAAACAAAAGGTGTGATTTTTTTAAAATTGGCAGACCAATTTTAATATAACAATGTGAATAAACATACATTTTTAGAACATGTTAGGGCACGTGCAAAGTGAGTTTTTATTTTCGTAAATTTTGAAAAATTTTGAAAATTTTTTATTTTTGAAAATTTTTTCAAAAATTTTTTATTTTAAAAAAAAACATTTTATGTGCATATATCAAATTTGGCAACTTTTTGAAAATTCGCATTTTATTACAAAATAAAATTTTTCAGAATTTTGAAAATATAAAAAATTACTTTGCACATGCCCTTATAAAAAATTCGAATCTATAACATATATATTTAATATCTTATAGCTTGACCCTAAAATGAGATACTAAAAAAATTTTAATGAAGTTCATAAATAATGTGTTTTTATATAAAATTTTTACTGGCAACCTACAAAAGAATATATTTTTATCACACCAAAATTGTTATAAATATAAACTTAAGTGCACTTAACAATTTCAAAATCTTTTCATTTTTCCCCGTCTTATCTCTATTTTTTTTTCTATTATAAAGCGTCCTACATCCAAAAAGCATAATTTTATAAGTTTGATATCATAGTTAAAGAACGATAATATATAGGATAAGGTAAACGGGAAGTTTTGATAAAGGTTAATTGCACCAACCGTTTTATTAGATAATCCTGTTTATGTATATATTACGTACAATTGCCTTAATATCCCGTGTTTTAAGGCAAAAAAGATTGTCACTTCCCGCTAACGTTGTTTAGCGTTTAATTGGGGCCGAATATAAGTCACAGTAACTTTAATTGCAAAAAATAATAATAATGTTGTATATGCTGAACTAAATTCAAATTTTTATATTCACTATCTCAAAATTTGCATTTTTGTAATGATTTTTTTTGTTTTATAAAATCTTTTCTTTTTACCTCTCCTAAAATTCAAATATTAACGATCTGACTTAACAATCGCATTAATATTACCTCGCTAGAGTTCGCAAAAATACCAATAAGTTTTATAACTTTTCATTACCTGGTCAATTTGTTTTATGAGGCTCACATATAGAGTAATTAATTTGGAAATATGGTTACCTAACTTATTTATATTCCTCATTTTATTTTGTGTGCATACATAAGTTTCAATAGGATTTGAATTTTTTTCTTAGTGTTAAAATTATTAGTTTGAATATCTTTCAATTTTTTTGTAGGCATATAAGCATAGTTGTAATTTGTTAAAGCAGTGGTAATGAAAGACCGCCTCTTTTAACCTCGTATACATAAATATTCTGTTATGATTATGACCCAGCGGTTAGTAATTTCGACCTTGTTTGTTCGTTTATCGTTTCATTTTGGTCAAGGTTTTGTTTATTTTTTGTGAAACCGTTGCAAAAATACTCAAGTTACACTTTTTAAGGTTCAGTGACCCAATCAGAGGAAATTATTATAAAATGACATCTAGCATTAATGTTTTCCCTAAAAAATGGAAAATAATAAAAACTAATTAGTTAATGATAGTGATATTAAGGAGGTTAAAAAGCCAATCATAAAAATGACCTGCCTCACGATGTTTTTTTGTCCAAGCTTATTATAAAATGCTACTTCATTAATCAAATAGTAGGAATTGAAGACCTCAAAGAGGTAGGAGGCGATTTAGAATTTTTCAAAGTCAAGCATCAATTTCTATTGTCATGCTTCCTAATTAATTATTTTTTAACGGGTTTTAGATTTTTTATTAAGTAAGGGTTGTTGCCTGTTTTATAACGAAATTTTTTTAAAAAAGTCATACGCGGTCTATCGATATCTTAATTTCCGTAAAGGTTTTGAAAGATAAAGAATTTGAAGCAAAACAGTTTATTAAAAATTAAAATTAGGTGATTCATTTAATTATACCTGAATGATGTTTTTATCGCTTTAAACTGTATACTGCCAATGCCGAAATTGTCCCTTATTTTTTATTACAAACCATTAAAAGTGCATCATAAAAAATGGTGTCATTGACCATATGACATTTATTCAACTTTTTTTGCACACAACACACCTTGTGTATCACTGTCTTTCTCCGAATCGTACGCCATTTTTATTAGTTTGGCCACTAAATTTTTTCGTAAAGAATTTTGGATTCCCTTACACAAGCATATGTCTAACTTTTTTTTTGTTTTAAAAAAAATCAAAATAATTGTTTCACATTTTTATATGTTTTTTTTAAACGAGTTTGGACGCACAAAACCACAGGTAGTACTTTTGGACGGGGAGATTTTTTCTAGGAATATTGAATAATTTAGTCTTTATACCGTCTGAATACCTTTTTTATGTGCGCAGTCTTTTTTTTTACCTATCCCATTTTTTTTGTACGTCTCTTTTACAGTTTTTAATTTTTTGGTTTTTTCGCGACGTTCTGGTGTCTGTATGCCACACAAAAAATTAATACCTTCGTTTTTTATTTTTGGTTTTTGCACATATATTTTTATGTCATTATTTCTTCTCCGGTTTTTTTAAAGATTTTTTTAAAGACATAACTAATTTTTTTAGTTGTTTTACCTTTACTCTAATGTACCTGTCTTATATTTTAATTTAATTATTACAGCATTTTTGTAGATAATTTATAAATATGATTTGTTTTTGCTCCAAACTCTAAAATGTTTTTTTCGTAAAAAGTCATTTTCGCCCATGATATAAATCATTCATTAATCTTTGCCCAAACATAAATCTGTATTTTCTATGTCATAATTGAATTCCGATTTACTTTATTGAATAATTCATGTATACTTGGTATAATACTTATAGTAAACATACCTAACACCAACAATGACCATACCCTTCAAGAAGTGAAATCCCTATCCCATCAACCTTATATCCAGGTATATTTTAGGTTAATAAATAATTTTAACTTTTTTACATATTTCAATATGAGTTAGATTCATCAAAAATAACACCTGCTATATTTATTCGACATTTTGCGAAATTTAGTACAGTTTGAATTTAGACTGAAAAAAATATAATTTATAAATGAATGTTACAGGTTCAAATCGATTGCAAAAATACTTAAAAGTTTATGGCGCTTTTTTTAAACTTTTCTTTTGAATTATGGACTAAGAATATATCCGAATTTTATTGACAAAATTAAATTTTTGCCCAGCATTCTAATTCTACTAAAAACGTCTTTTATTGAATTGTCTCTCTGATCCTGGTAAATTTGTATTTACGGGCACCCTCATGGTGAGATTATATTCTTAAAAATGCAAATGGTAAAAATTTCATTGTAAGAATTCATTTTTTAGCAAAAAAATAAAATTTTTAAATTTTTACTTATGCCAAAAAATATTTATGTTACATTTGTGATCAAGTACAAACCTGACCTAAAGTATTGTCATTTAATCCAGTCTCCGGCATCAACACCAAAGGTTACCTACGATAGCCTTTTGACCGCTCGACACCTGCAAAGTTTTAGGCATTTGCTAAAGGATAGCTGCGGCACTGACTTACGCCCGCTTATCGCCAACGATGGTAACCACAATGCTTTACTCGGAAGTCCTTTTAACACTGGTGATTACAACCGTTATAACGCTCTCCTTTCCTCGCCTTACACCCCAGGTGAGGAGGACAAATATCGACGTCCGGCTCATTTGATTCCACGACGAAATTATTCATCGGTCGTTGGGCACGCAAGCCCTTACGATAGATTATCAGATCAAAATTATTTAATTGACAATAATTACGATTATGGTAAATACCTTGTCCCCACCAATTCTTTGGCTTACAACAACGACGAATTGTTGCTTTTAGCCCAGCTCCAGCTTCAATTGGGCAGCCTAAATCATCCCAATAATCCGGTATTTTACCCAAGCTCACATATGATGGAGGGCGATAAGGTAACATATTTTAATTTCGATCAGATTATGTTTATCTGGGGATTTTGTTCGGCTTAGATAACTCAGTGGCAGACATTCTTGTCTTACACGCAGGAGGTTGAGGGTTCGAATCCGTGCATAGCGTCTTTTTTCTTCAAAAAAATAGAACACATGTGCAACCACTTTGAAGCTGAGTGGCCTACTAAGGCAGGCCCTAAACGATATGCCTAAAGTCAAAGCCTAGGCTAAAATTCTAGGTCGATTCGAGCAAATCTCACTATGAATCAAAGCCCAAAACGGCCATGGTGCCCCCATATGGAAACCAACCCAATTGTTTGTTTGTTTGGGGAAATTCGCTTGAAACTTCAGAAAGTTAAATGACATTCTCATTTGTTTTATTTATTAGACCGCAAACAATACTCCATCTAGCGATACTGCGATAACACAACAAAGCTCAGCAAGTGATGCCTTCCTATCTCATAACAATCCTCAAGACTCTAGAGTGAAATTTGATTATCAACAACACGATGAATTTAAGGCTAGCGTTAACTTAGGCCAAAATCAAGATTCACCTAAGCATACCTATCTACCCTCCCTCACTTTTGCCAATACCGTCGGTAACCGACCCTCGATAGATTTTCAAACCGCACACCACTACGATATACCATTTTATAATCCATCTTCGTGCGGCAGACTTCCCTTACCTCCCTACGAAGCTGATTTCATTTATCCACCACCGTCGATAACACATTCCGATTCGATTACGAATTATATGCCTCGCGAAGGCATCTCCAACTTTGGGACTTTATCGAGCTACCTGCCTCCTTATTTGACGTCGACATCCATCGCAATCACAACCACCGCTTTCATAACTGCTCCCTACGATAATTTTGCGAGGCCTTCTCCCCGAACTGGGTTTGATCCACACGCCAGCCTAAACCCTTACCGGTTTGGCCACGAAAATTATTTTGGAGACGCCGCCGTATCATTAGGCGCACGGCCCTCCCTAACATTTCCGCCCTTTCCTTCGGATGGCATTATGAACGGGGCTTCTGTATCCACAAATTTTATTGGTGGCCCGTGTACGAGTAGCAATGGTAGTTTAAGTGCCCCACCCTTCCCTTACATAACTGCGCCCAATTTAAATATGATGAGCATGGGCAGCAATTATTATTGTCCGGCAGATTACGCCATTTTTAGTACCGTATGTTCACCACCTATCCTCTCCTCTCACCAAACTATCGACGAGGCAGCCTTCCGGCCCGTCATTACGAGTTTAACGGCGTTGGTTTCTAACGCGACCGGATCGTTCATCGAATACTCCACGAGGCAAGGGCTTTCATCCTCCTTTCTCATCTCGTCTTCGACATCGGTGGCTTCCATATCTTCCGGAATTCCTCCCTCAACCATTTCGTCTCACGAGGGGAGCAGCACGCCTCCACGTCAGCCCTTAGATTCTTCCAACATTACTACTTCAACCCCTCTCCTTTTGAATACCGATGAAGATGGTCCTGAGCACGAGAGACAAGACACCCTTTCGAAAGACAATGTACTTGACGTCCTACCTAAGAGAACATCATCTTTTGATCCATCCTTGGCTAAAAGGGACGGATATAACCAATACCAAAGGTATGATTCGACATCTTTTTCGGCCCACGCTTTTTCCCGGACCCCTCATTTGTACCAACAGCCGTGCTCGTCGACCATCCTAGCTCCAATACCCGTCGCGACTATATCAAGTAATATTCTCTCAATATTATATAACTTGTATTGCATGCTTTTATTTGTTAATAAATTTTCAAAAGATTTTGTAATTGGTTCATATAACTCGGTGGCAAGCATTCCTGCTTTACACGCTAGGTTGGGGGTTCGAATTACATGGTTGTTTCTTCTGAAAATACATAACATGGGCAACCACTTGGAAGCTGCTGAGTGGCCTATTAAGGCAATAGGCCCTAAACAATGTGCCTAAGAGAAAGCCTAGGCTAAAAACCTAGGTTGCCGGCGTACGAGCAAATCTTATTATGAGTCAAAGTTCTAAACGGGTATGGTGCCCTTATATGGGGAAAGGTATGGGGAAAACCTTAAACCCAATTGTTTCATTTTTAAAGATTTTGTACACAACTTACCAACCTTTAAAATTGTTTGATAATTTGTTTTTTTGGATTAGCCGATATCATCACTAACGCTACCAATACCAATGATCGTTACTACTCTCTCAGCAGCGGGTCGAGTGAACTTTTGAGCAAAATGTACGACACGGCTTTGGAAAAGTATGAACACATCAAACGGGATCACGATTTGTTACGCAAGAAATACACGGAACTTTCGGCCTCCTACGATACCACGCTCCACAGGGTCGAGAAGGAGAGCGTTAAGATCCGCGCCAAGCTAGACGCCGCGCTGGATGAACGGAGCCACGTGCTCCGCGAAAATTTTGCGCTTAAGCAACACCTAGGTTTGCTTAGTCGTCGGCTTGAAACGGTCGACCTGGAGGCCAAAGAAAGCGCGGAACAAGCCCGGAGAGTATAATTTGTTTTTTTACAACTTCCCACCTGACCATTGAGTATTTAACATCATGACTCATTTTTATCACCACAAATATATGTTATTTTATAGATATGAGGAGCACCTTATGTAGTATTTTTCACATGCTAGGGCACGTTCATAATGAACTTTGGGGTTGTTGTTTTTTTTGCAAATTTTGTTTATCTTTGTAGTTTAAATGCGAGGAGAAAAGTATGTTCAAAGTTGTTATATAAAGATTATGTTGTTTTTGAACTAAGGATTATAAAACAAAATTATTTTATTAATTACTTGTATGGATATATGGATGCCAAATATCTAATTTATTTTCGCCCAACTTTAGAAATCGCCTTTTTCCTGCGGGCCGAAATTTAAAGGGGCCGGGTGGACCAGGCCCGAATTAGAAATAAATTACCGGCCGGGCCGGGCTGATTTATTAAAACTTATTTTGTTTTTTTTTCTTAGTAAAGAAATAAATACAATATATTTTATCACACGATGGGTATTACTTCTACACTCTGTACATTTTAAATTTTAAAAAATTTCAGTTTTTATTATCATATATTCCGGCCATATTCTTATGGGCCGGGTCGGTAAATAAAAAACAAATTTTCGGGCCGAGTCGAGCATAAATTGAATTGAAAATTGCGGCTCGGTTTTAACTCTAGTTGTAATTTGAATAACACGAGAGTATACCTCTCATATTCATTTAACAGTCCAATCCTTTTCTTTAGGCATTGTTTTCTCTTTTAGTATTTTATGTTTTTAAAACATTACAACTCTGATTAATACTTATTTTTTTTTTCATCCTTAATTAATCTCAACCGCGCAGGTCAGTCTACAGCGCGACGAAGCCATCAAAGAGATGAACCATGCCCTTGCCTTGCAGATCAAATCGTCCAAGGATTTGGAAAAACGTCTCTTGGAACGCAATGCCGCCGTTCAGGAATACAATCTCGTGATGGCAGAACGGGACACGGTTCACGGCGAGATCGATAAGCTCAACGATGAGCTGGCGGAAGCTAAAAATAAGATACATGTATGTGTGTTAAGAAGTTATAAAAATCGAAAAACTCAGACTCGGTCGTTTTTTTTCATTCGCTTCAATTTAGGTGAGCTCACTCCCCTCAATTATCAAAATCAAGTTTTTTGCCTACTTGTATTTATAGTAGTTGTGTAAAGTGCTTTAAGCTGATGTCATTCGGGAATTGATACTTTGTTCAACTTAAAATACTAAAAGAATCTCTACTCAGGCTTCTATTCTCAAAATGAGTGAGCTCACCACATTGAGCTTAAGAATGTGAACCTCTGTATGTCATATAATTTTTGCAGTAACAAACAAAATTATTACTTTTTACAACCATAAATCTTTATCGAATTTAAGGTGCTGATTAATTTAAAATTTTATAATTTTCTCAGTTAACTAGATTCAAAATATATCAGTTTGAAATTTGGGAAAAAATTATAATATAGAAAATTCTGAAAAATTTCTTAAAGCTTCTGTGGGCGCATCTAAAATGAAATTTTATTAAGATTAATAATTATTTTTGAATGTTGTTGAATTGTAAGGAAGAATAAACCTTGAAAATAAATATTAAATTATGTAAGTAACCCTGGAATAGAGTACGCTAAAATAAAAGTTTAATTACTTTTTTAAACACCTTAATCTTTTTTTCTGAATCATACAAACCAAAAAAAATAATTTAAAATGTTATTCATATTACATTAGGCAACATTAACTCTTAAAACTAAGCCAATGCTTAATTTTGATAAAAATTGTAATAGTATCTAATGATGTTGTTGGTTCTAAAGGGGCCCAGAGTTTTTTAATTACTTAAATAATCGATGACTTTAATTTTAAATAAACCAAATAATTTAACAAAGAGTAAGGAGTAGAAACATTCTTTGATTATCATGCTATTAAAAAATTAAATGAGTGTGTGTATAATTGGAAAAGGTAAATAATATAAATAATTTTAAACGATTTTCTTTTCCACTTTGTTGTGTCAATGTTTTTCTCCCTTCCCATTTGCCGAAATATAAAAAAATAAATCAATTTACTTCAAAAAGAGACCTCCATACTACCCCTTAACATTAGGTGGCACCGATAGTAGTGTTTTTGTTTAATCTTTAATTACATTTATTAATAATAGACCAAAAGAAAATTTTTTTTGGTCAAGAGGGTTGAAATGGGCATTTCAATTTTTTGATAATCAATTTTGGCTTATAGAAAAAATTTCGCTGTTAGATTTACCATAGAATATGGAAATTCTTTATTCCGCCGAAAAAAAACCCGATTTTTGTTGTACAATTTATTATTTGATAACTTAAATCATTTATTTACCTTTTTAAATTTCACATTAGACTAAATTTGATAATTTTTGAAAATTTTTGGAAGAAATTTTATTAGTTACGTTTTTCGAATAATGGTTTCTTATGTCTCACACACTAATTATATACAATTTTATGTATATAGGTTAAATATAAACGTTGCACTAATTTACACGATGTTCATGGCTGATTGTTAACAACTGAATTTGCATAATTTCAGCCTCTTTATTGGGATGGAAATTATAATTGCTAATATATTAATCATTGCGGCTTAATTTTTTAATACGTTTATGCTTAGAAAATGGAAGAAATTGTCAACAGCAAAGATGAAGAAATTAAATCTGTAGCACAAAATCAACAAGAAAACCGAGATGAATGTGAAAGATTGCGTTTGGAAACTGAAACATACAAATGCAAATGGGAACAGGTATGATAGATTTTAATTTGTTTAAAAAATATTTGTGAAAACTGTTATATCCAATAGCCTTTACCATCAAAAGGTTTTGTGTAGGAAGCCTGATGAACTTTGTTACCTCAAATTTTGAGCCCTTAACAAATAAAAAAGAACGCTTCTAAAAAAAATTATAAGCATTTCAAACACCAAGATGCCAAAAACTTAATGTATACGATGCGAGATCCTTATGAATATTGTTAATTTTAAAACTTTATGTTATGATTTAGTTTAGGTTTGTAACTTTTTAGCCATCATTTTCTTTTATACCATCATTTCATCTATATACTTTTTAGGCCCTACAAGCAAGCACCGACCTAGAAAGGGCTCAGCGGGACATTTGTCAACGAAATTATGACCTGGTGGAAGAACGGGATGCTTTAAGACAAGATAAAATTCGCGCACTCGAAGATAAGGATCTTATGCTACGCGACTTTTACCACAAAGACAAGCTCGGGCACAGCGATAAAGAGGCACTCTACAATAGAATTTGGCTTTTGCAGTCTGAACTTATGAGTTAGTTTTTTTTTATAAATTTTTATATGAGGCCACAAACAAAGTGATTTTTTATTTTTGCAAAAATTTGAAAATTTTATTTTTCAAAATTTTTAACAAAAATTTTTCAGAAAAGGCAATTTATGCGCATAAACTAAATTTGGGCATTTTTTTTTAAATTTGCGTTTTATTACAAAATTAAATTTTTCAAAATTTTGAAAATTTCACGAAAATATAAACACACTTTGCACATGCTCTAAGTAAGATTCAGTCGTTTTTCTTTTTATTTTTATTTCCACTTGTGAAATAAAAATTAGTTGTTTTAGACAAAGACTTGTTCCCTCGTTATTAATCTTATTTTAAAAAAAATATACTGCTTATTAAATCACACTTTCGACCTCGAATTTTTAAAACTTAAAAAAAACAATTTCATAAATTATGCAATGGCCATTACAAATGCATTGTATATTCAAGATAAAATGCGTTTTACACTAAATTTTTCTTTTTAACTACCCGCAAAATAGCCATATTTGACATTTTGTCAATTAAAATTTAAACTAGGTTAAAATCATTTATTTTAGCGCCTATTGTTAAAAAAATACCCGATGGTTTGATTGTGTCAAGATTTTTGTATTATGACAGCATTATATATCAATCGAATTCAGTAAAAGTTTAAATATGAATATGTTTAAAAATTAACTTTTAATTTTTTTGTTTGTTTAGGAGATTTGTGCAACCTATGAAATTATTTTTATTAGCCTTTTTTATTTTAACAAACACAGAAACACGTAAAGATGTTGATAGTTCACAAGAAAAATACCAAAAACTTGAAGAAGAAAAAGAAAAAGTGAAACGAGAACAGCTCAAGTCTCTTGAAGCCAACAATCAACTACGGGCCATATGTGAAGCGCTTATAAACAACGATGCATCATTCGATTATGATACTGCCTTTAAGTTTATATATATTTCAATTACATTTTTACAGTGTTTTGATTTGATATATGCTTAAACTAACAAATAATCGAAAATTTGGAAATTTGTTTGTGTATCTGCATTACATTTTGATATATAATTAGCTAATTATTATCGGTTGACAAAAATATAGGCAAAATTTAAAGAATTAAACCTAACGTGTAATATCCTAATTTTTTCTCATTGGTTATTTTCTAGTTTTTGTAATATATCGTAGGCTTGATATGTACATTATTTTTTTTTAATTGCTTACAAAAGTTGAATTTTTTTAATTGTTTCGTCTAATTTATATTATTTTTACTGAAATGAGATAAATTTACCTTTTTTGAATACGTACAAATTAAATAAATTTGACTGTTATTATACATTTTTACTATACTGTTACATTTATATTTTTGCCAGATTTTCAAAATTCATGAATGATTTGGACATGACTGCTCAAAGGGAATGGCAATTGGAAGTTATTGATGTGTTGGTATATATATTTCTTTTATAATTGGTTTTTATCATTACTTACTGCTCATGATGGAGCAGTTTAAATATTAATCGTTGCTTATCAAACTCTTTATTACTACGGTACAAAATAATGTAAATTATTGGATATATTGTTTTAAAATTGCTCTATATATTGAAAAATTATGGTAATATAAGATTATTATAAATACAACATAGGTTTACGAACTTGTGTCGCTAGATTAGATTCAAAACTAAGTTTGATTTATATTACAATTAGGCCTAATTATCACCCTCTTTTTCCTTTTTTTCGTCAGTCGAATTTTCTACCTTTTAGATTACATATTATGTAATAAAAATAAAAATAACTTTAAGCAACCTCGAGACAAAATACATAATATTAAAAATTTATTCCTATAATTTAACTTAACTTATAGAGAATAGTTTTTTTTCTATATTAATGGAAAATTTATTAGTTAGAATCTTGGGTGCGAACTTCTTTTAAAAACAAGTGGCCATTTAAACATTTAAAAGCTTTAGAATATTTAATTTTTTTGGTTACCGCTTGAATTACATCATCTTTATAGAAATTAAGTGTGGACATTTAAAAAAAAATTTAGGGCCATATAATTAAATTTACTCTTAATTGGATTACATGCATTTTCTTTTAAGCTTAGACATTTCGATGTCAAAAGAACATTTATATTATGCTTGACCATGTTGGGGAAAATTGCAAGTTGCGACAAGCCTTTGAGAAAATTAATTTGTTAATATTACGATTTTTTTGAAATCTTGTAAAACTAAGCAAAATTTTTTCTTTCTAAAACGCTCAACTAACTCTTTTACATGGGAAACATTTAAAATTCCTTTTGGCAATTTTACTAATTTTGAATGTTTTGGGGTGATAAAAGGCTGAAAATTGAGGTAATGAAATTTAAATTATACAATATTACTAATTTTAATAAATACTTTAATTTATATATGTAGACCTGTGTGAAATTTAAAAATTTATGCCACTCTAATTAAAACCGTTAACCATTATTTATTTATGAATTAGGGCCAGAAAATGGATAAATCCTTAATTGGGTTAAAACTGGACAAGGATTCGACTTCAGAAGTGGGTGTTCGCATAGTTGAAATAACCGAAAAATCTTTGTTTGCAAAAGTTTTAAGGTTCACCTCTAATTTGTTATCTAGCGCAATAAATGATTCTACCTGTTGGAAAAACATATATTAACTCCTCTTATGAATGAGACTAATTTTATTTTACGTAAAAAGTAACTTATCTCAAAGCGGCTCCTATTTTAATTTGATTAGCAAAGAATTTGATTAGATTCAATCATTTTTTTTGTAAATATTTATTATTTCGTTAGATTTTGCGGTATTATCTTTATTTTGCCAATCTTTTTTTTAATAAGTTTAAAGATACTTATTCACAGGTCAATAAATTTTTGAGAGTTATGAGTTAACTACAGAGATCAAACCTGCCATCTTAGGGAATATCAAATCCGTTTACCGTTTTTCCTAATCAAACTTAATTAGTCAGGTATAAACATTGAAAATTTTAGAAAAAAGGTCAAAAAAACAATATAGATTCAAAAACAAAAATAAATTAAAATTTTATTTGTGCATATTCACAATAGTAAAACTTTTATATTTAAACTTAAAATAATATTTTCATTTAAAACCGATAATATATCGTGTCGTCTTTAAGTTTGGACGCGAAATATACTGTATTATCTAAATGCCGATGTAAGTGCTTGATATATTAATAAAAAAAATTTTCCATTATTTGTGATTAAAAATGTAAGTTACAAGGGATTTTAATAAAAGATTTTTAAATTTATTCTTTATAGGGTATATTTAGATTTGTCAATATGGTCCAAAAAGGCCATTTTTCGTTATAGACGGATCTAAGGAGCCAAGGACGGAAGAAACTAAGAAAAACGAAAAACACATATGAAATTAGGCCATCATGGGAATGCATTCTTTTATGTTTTCATAATAATCTCGTTTCTGACATAAATATTTGTTGACCTGTGTATATTAGATAAAATATTCAAAATATATTTTTTTTTATGTTTGTAATTAAACTATATTTGTAATTAAATAGACATTTTTATCAATTGACGACCATGACTCACATCTATGTCATTTAGATATTGCTTTAAGTATGCGTTTAAATAAAATAAAATTTTTAAAAATTTTGAACAAAGAATTTTAAATCTGGCCTAATTTGCGTTTTTCCTCATGACTTATATATTCAAAATTTGTTACTTGCTCGAAGACCTAAAACTTTTTTTCAAAATGTAAATTATCAATATTTATTTAGTTTTTTTTTAATTTAATAAAATCAAAAAACCTAGTGATTATTTTATTTTAGCCCTGGCGACCATATAATAGGAATAAACGATATGTTATTCCTTAAGCCAAGTGATGAATGTTTAAATCTCATGCTAGCGCATTCTGGATATAATTTGAGACTTATAGCTCTAAGGAAGCGTGGACTTACTCTCAAAGGAAATTTAAGACCAAATTGTCTCTATACCCGTATAATGCGTCTTAAAAATATGGGTATACCATATTTTTATACTATTTATATTTACTCGTACATGAAATTATATATTCATTCAGTATATGAAATAAGTGGGGGTTTTATTTAATTAATTTTAATTGTTTTATTATATTTCTTATTGAATATTAAATATTTTTTATTTTTATTATTTCTTTTTATAGAATTTGAGATTGGGTTATATTTTAAAACTGGTTGCCACATAGCAAATGAAAATTACGTTAGCCCCTTGGATAGAATTTTGATGGTAACAATCTTTGTGTAAACTTTAATTAATCTTTTTACCATATATATAAATATATATAACATGTCGTAATACTCAGAACTTAAAATCTTATTTCTGAAGGCTTTACACATAATTTTAACTTAAAGATCAAATTTTTATAGCTCTTCTTACATCATTTTTGTTAGTTTTATTGTAGAACATCCTAAAAGAAATAAATATATCTTTAATAATTATCTCTTACGATTTTCTGAAGGTTAACAACGTTCCCACAAATTCCTACGATAACATCAACCGAGTCCGCGATATTGTTCAAAGTCATCCTGGCTTAGTTTCTGTTACCATGGCCCCACTAACACCTTTAAAGCATTCCATCGATGGTGAGTTTTCTGTTATCAAATTTTGCTTTATAAAATAGAACTTTTCTCTCACCCCAAAAATTAATTTTAATGTAATTTAGGTATTTTATCTTTAAATCAGTCAATCTTCCTACATTAAACCTCCTCTGCGGATTTTAATAATATTTGGGTTTTTTGTTAAGAAACATTAATTCCTTCTTGTGGAAACATGGTCGACTACCGTTCTATTTTGTAATAATTTTGTATGTATTTAGTTTATTTTCCTATTTTGAAATATGATATATTTTGAAATATACCAATATCACCTTATGACTTTAGACATATTGAATTCACCCACTACCCCTAACAAATCCGGTTTATTTGAGGATACCCTTGATTTCAATGATGATTCAATGCTGCTAAAACGATTTAAATCACTGGGGCGTACAACTTTTCCCATAAGGAAACGAGGAGGATTTTTCACTTCAAGCTTCAAGAAAATTTCTACTACTTCTCGGAGTTACTTAAGGAATAGCTTACCTAAGCGTAAAAGCATACCCTTTGCCACTAATCCAGTTTTATATGATGGGAGTAATAATTTAGCACACACTCAAAAAAGCAAAATTATAAGACCTAGATCGGCTTTGGTATTGGAAAACTTTGAATGTGATGCAAAATTAACCAATCTTAAAAATTTTAATAGCTACCTAAATCAAATGCACCATCCTAAACCAAGAAGATATATTAATATTTCTGCATATTCAAAATCACCCACCTCACCTATATGGTAAGTATCAGTTTTTAATGTAAATCGATAACCGTTTTCTTCTTTTTCCAAAAGCCTAAATGATTTTACATGAAGAATTTAAAATATTGTGAAAACCTAAGCTGGCTAAAATATATAGTTTTATACATTATTCAATTTAATTATTGCTTCTCTCTCTTTTTTTGCACAAGTGTTTCTCATACTCCTTGATAATTGATTAACAGGCATAGCCCCACGAGCGATTTAAAACCAGGATCTGTAGAAGTCACCGAATACAACTCTCGTATGAGAAGGTCTAAGGAAAACAAACTACATGTCGGTGGCCCAAAAAAATTATCGAGCAAATTCGAAGCGTACCTAGATAAGTTCCAAGACAAAATCAAGAAAAAAATAGCCCATCACACTCGGCTCTCAAGCAATCCCTTTAACCTTACAACGACTAGTAGAAACAATAATACTAAAATCCGGCACGCCATGAATGTTTCCATGAGTAGCTCTCTCCAATCTAGCACGAGCTTTGATATTGGACTCCGGAATATTGATAGGTTTTTTTTTGTTTGCATATATTTTTTTTTGCCTGCCAAAAAAATACATTTAAATGGATTGTTTTTTATCATAAGATAATCCCCGATTAACTAATGTTGGGTTTTTTAAATAAAGTATTTACATATTTTTTATAGCTGTCAATGTTTTTTTATGTTTGGAATGCTTAATGTTGATGTTTTTTTTGTTAGAATTGCAAGTTAATAAATAAGTAATCCTGGTATATTATAATAAAATAGCAATATAAAAACTAATTATATATATTGTTTTGTTCATCTATATTTTTCTATCATTGTATACAAGTGTTTAAAAATATTAATAAAATGTATTTGTGGGTACACATATTTTATTTTGTTATATATTGCCTTCTCACCCATTCAGGCGCAGTAGTGATCGCAAGGCTCTTTTGGATGATAGTAGCAACCAAGACCTATCGTTTAGTTGGAATGGCCGTCGACAGACCTCCGACCACATGTACAAGTGTCTTAGGAATCAACTCTCAGTCGATGAACAAGAAACGCTTGCCACTCTTGATAACGTGATTGGTGAATACGGACGGGGCAAAAATAATAACAATAATTTCTTTGGGAAGAACCTTATAGCTCGCCCTAATGCTCCCCCTTCTTTTTTTGCGAAAAAGAAAGAGCCTTCCAACACGAGTCGACCAAAAGTTAATTACATGGATTATTCCCCCTTCATACAACTTAATACGAATTACAAATCTCAAACCTTTTCTTCGCGTAAATTCCACCAGCAACTCTGTAATTTGGAAGAAAATAGCGTCAAAATTGACAGTTGTTCTTCGACTGTTGCCCCAGCAAAAAATCCGGCGATACCATGTGAGAACAATAATAATAATAATACCATTTTTTTTAAACGTTCAAGTTCTTACCCAAGCATACCAATTTTGTCACTTCCTGGACCTATATCCAATACAAAGCAATCGTTTGCCAGAAATAAACAACCGCTCATGGTCGAAAAGAGTTTTAATTTGCCATATACAAGTTCTAGTTTGATTCCGCCCATTACACCGCAACCTAATTTTGAAATTAACGTTAATGGGAGCATTCGCAAACCAATTGTGAATAGAAATACCTTTCACCACATAAGAAAGGCTCCCGAAGGTCAAAATGACTTACTTTACTGGGCACCTTACCAACATCACACTGGCAATCCTAGATTATTGAATAGTAAAACCGGGCAGCAACGTCCTAATGCCAATGACCATAACAGCAAATGCACTGATGCCATGTTTCCTAATAACAGCAGATCTCTACATTGGTGGCCCCGGAAACGGGGTAAAAGATCTTCACTTTTCTCATCTCTCGTTAGTCCTTCTTCCACTTCGAACGTTGCCGCATCGTTGGGCCAATCTTCCTACGCCGAGACATCGGTAAATGACAACTTTAATAACCAATCTAATCTGACCAAAAACAATAAACATTTGTCGGAAGAGGTTGCAACTATTTTGGCTGTCGACAAACCATCTAAGCCGTCTCCCCTCACCTCTCGAACCATGTTTGTTTCCGATGCAAGGAGAAGCTGTTTCCCCCATAATTTTTACTCTCCGACCCACTGTGGCATTAGTGAACGCGAAAATCCAAATTGTGGAATTTTTGATAGCGTTATCGTTAATGAAGATGTTTCGGCCCAGCCCCCAAGTCTACAGAATTTGTTATTTGGACCTGGACAAAATGATATAACCTTTAGGGGAAATTTAAATGATAAAAATTTGAATCGACGCGTACCATCTCAAGTTTCTAGCTTTTCCCCATCTTCAGTTACTACGGATAATATAAATCTTAACACCATGGCAAAGTATATTGACGGCAGCTCCGTCACTAATAATTCTGGTTTGAGCAGTATCAATAACAATGCAACAAGATCTTCCAACAGTAACGCATTTATGGCTACTCTTATAAGGCGTAGGCATAAAAAGTTGAATATGAGTCCTAATAGTTGTAATATCAACAATGACAACAACAATAATAATACTAATCTTGACAGCTCTTTAAATACAAATAATACCTTGGAGATCGTAGCTACGGTAGCAAATATGCCTAAAATGCCAGTCAGACCTAAATCTTGTCCCCCGAGTGAATACTTTGTTCACCTTGGCTCACTTGGCCATGCCCAGCAACAAACTTTCACTGTTCGACAAAGCAGCACTGAAAAATCTCAGTGTACCAGCGTCGAGGATTCCCATCAATATACTACAAAGGGTATCGAGATGATCAACAACAACGTTAGAGGTAAAACATCATTTACTAAAGGGTTTCACGCCCTCGGACAAACAAACCTTAAAACGAACCCTCATTTAACGCCTACCAAAAAACCTTTTCAACAACCTCCTAACCCCCAGGCCAAAATTAACCGACCTCTTTTATCGACAACAGAATCTGAGGTTTTTAGTGCGAAAGATTCCGGGGAAAACTTCAAGACCAAAATTATGCTCCTTAATTCATCGTCAGATAACCAATCAACTAGCAAATTTAATAATCGTAGAATCAACACGGAAAAATATAGTACGCTTAGTTTAACCCAAAGTATGTTAGCCGGGGCCACTGCAGCCTATAAACAAATTGATATACCGCTCGAAGACATTGTTGGGTCTGAAGCAACGCTAAAACGCAAGGTAAAAGTTGAAATTCCCACCATTTAGGGCACCTGCAAAGTGAGTTTATATTTTTGTAATCATAATTTTCAAAAACTTTATTTTGTAAAAAAACGCAAATATTTAAAAGGTTACCAAAATTAGTTTAGGGTGCGTTCAGACACCGTTCGTTTTTTTAAAAAATTTAAAAATTTTTACCTTTTGAGACTGAACGCTTTTTAACAAAAAGTTGCCAATTTCGGTTATTAGCATTTAAATAGTTTTTCTGAAAGAAAAGTTTTTAAAAAAATTTTGAAATAAAATTTTAAATTATTCGAAAATTTAAATTTTTTCTGGAATAAAAAATTTTTTGAAAAATTTTGAGACAAAAAAATAAATTTTTTAAAATTTTACGAAAATTAAAACTCACTTTGCACGTGGCCTTAATAAAAAAAATGCAAGTGAAAGTTTTTGATTATTATTTTTTCTGCCATATTTTTGCATTCAATTTTTATAGTTTGTGAATAAATCTATGTTAGAAATATCGCTTACCCATCCCACCTGACTCTTTTCAATCTAATGCTTACAATGGCAATAGCAACTATAACATTATAGGTAACACGCCTAAAATGGGGACATTTATTAATTATGGTCAATCTGACCACCAAGCTTTGGCATATAAACAACAGAATGACCCTAGCTTGGGTATGGTCGATAGCGACACAGCTGCTATAAGTCCTCGAGCTAAATGGAACTTGGGGAAATCTAGTATATTATCTTATATCGACAGATTTTAATTTCCTATTAAATTAGTGATAATTTACGCGAAAGGAATAAAATTTTGTGCTTCCTTTTTGAATCCGAATATCGAGGTTATTAAACTGATCCAGATATTATACAAAAATTGGCATAACTTTTAAAAATTTTTACTAGTAAGTATTAAGTATTTTTTATCTCTCCTTAAGCAGTTCAAGCTTATGTTTAAAAATATTTTTGTGTGTCAAATTTATTTATTCTTCTAATCTGATCGATTTCTTTTCTAATATGTAGCAGAACCCCTTGAAAAGATTTAATTGTGTTTTGCAGATGTTTAGCAAAAAAAATTAATTTTTATATAAAAAATATTACGATATGGGTGAGGAGCAATGAAATTGCTATGCAGCGACGTTCATAACCCCTGGGGTCAGTATATGCGTTTGATATATCATCGATTATAGAAATATTATTTAAGTTTGATTTTAAACAGTTCAACTATTTTAAATATATTAACAACTTTTTTCATTTTTTTTTCAAAAATTTTTAATGTTTATAGCTGGCCTACAAAGTTTGATTAGAAACGAAAACGGATTTGAATTTTATGGCAGGTTTGGTTTAAAGTTAGCTCATTCCCAAAAATTTGTTGATCTTTGTAAGAATTGTTAATTGCCCTGAATTTGCTAATTCCTTACAATACAACATATTTTTTAGAGCCTTTAAAAAATAGACATTTTAGTTTTACTAACAAAGAAAATATAGAATGCATAATAACAATTGATTTTGAAATAATGAAAATCTAAATTAGCAAATTTGCTACGGCTTAATTTTTATAAACAACTCTTTTGTTTTTATGTACCGGGGGTCATGTAAAACGTAGTTATAAAGTGTAAACAGTATTTAAAAATATCTTTGCACAGCAATAAAATGCAAAATTATTGTGTAAATAGAACATTGAATTTTTCTTGTTTATGCTTGTTTTAATCCTTCTTTTAATATTTTACAGATAAAAAGGATGTTAACAGTCCATCTCTATTAAACAAAGTACGAACCATTAATATTGATAAAAGTACAGAACCTCTGGGAATTCAAATCACTTGCATAAGAAATCAAGTTTCTGTAAAGGTTATTGTCACTGTTTATATAATTTGGTATTTGATTTACAACACAGTTTTTCATAATAATCAAATGTCATAGGTCTGCAGAAATCATTGTGAAGTCTTTAATCCTTTTTTATTTCACCTCCGCCAATTTCAGCTTTATAAACTTTCAAAACGGAAAATACCAAAGGGGTTTTTTTGCGAGCTTGAGACTAAAAACTAAAAATGAATTATAAAAATATTTATGTATAACATGATTCTTGTTAAAATATACATACAAAAAACTCTAGATTTATTTTTTTAACAACTACTACAAATTTTAATTATTACCAAGTATTTAACAATTTCATACTTTATAGAATGCCGCTAACACAACCACTAGTAGCGGTGAAGAAGATTCCAATATTGGCAATAATGACAAAGGTGGAATCTACGTTTCAAGCATCGAGGAAGATAGTCTCGCTGCTCTAGCCGGCCTTCAAATCGGCGATCAACTCCTCGAAATATGCGGGATGAATTTACGCAACGCGACTTACAGTCTCGCTGCCAATGTATTGCGCAATTGCGGGCAGCAAATGACCATCCTAGCCCAGTTTAACCCTACCAGTAAGTTTTTGTCCCCGATCATTAAATGCAAATGTATTTTCGTATTGGTGGATTCCTTATATTTCCCGTTGCAAAAGCCATTACAGAGCTATTTTTTCCGAGATATTTAGTTTTGGTTATGTCCCACTCTACATTAGGCGTAATGGCCTCTATTTTGTATTTTGGCTATAACTTTTTTTTCACAATTCCAAATTTTACAAACAATGGCTCATTCTGTAGCCAACAGTTTTATCTAATTGATATATATGCTACAACTATAAAAATTAAATACAAAAAAAGTTATCTAAATTCGAAAAAAAACTTTTTTTAGACCATCTCGCCCCATGTACGGGGTGAGATGGTCTTTCAATGGGGCGAGGTGATTCTATGTTAAAATTATACATAACACTATAATAAATCGATGTATATATGAATATATGGTTATAAATGATAGAAAATATTGTTTTAATAAATTTTATTGATTTTTAACATTATTAACATTTAAATTTAAAACATTAAAAAATAATCAGATCTTTATTTGGAAATAAAATTTTCATTGTATCTTTTTCTTGGTAAGATAAAAAATGGTGGGATATAAATACCCAGAGCATTGATTGCTAGGCATACAGTGACAAGTGAACCCCTTTCCCCTGGGGTTATTGAGCCAACTTGCTTAAGGCCCTTTTGAGCTAGTATTTTTCCTGGCTTTTGTACAGTATGGAATCCTGATTCATCAGCATTTCAAATGTTTTCAGGCCCTACATGATTTTCTTCAATTGATGATATTAAATTTTGAAAAAATTTATTCACGCTGTGGATATTGAATCCAGTTATTCTGGACAAACTTGTTGCTTCTGGCACCCTGATTGATAACTTATGGTGCCACTTTAAAAATGAAGAGGCCCAATCTGATCCTGCAATTGAATTTATTTCCCAAGATTTAGGCATTTTCTTCTTATTGGTAACACCTAACTGGTAGGCTAATAGTCTAACCTAAATCTATTAATGCATATTTATACTTGTTTAGGGGAAAATCCAACGTATAAATTACTTATTCTAGGATATATTAACAAAGAGTTTTCTCTTCTTTATTAGTAAACACAAATTTGTAGTTTTTATTAACAGCACCTTTTTTAATTCTTCTCTTAAGTGTACTGTAGTTAACATAAAATCTAATTAAATCTATATCAAAAATAATATACCTGGTTGCAATTTCTTGTAAAGGCCTTTTGGTCTCTTGATAATACACAATGCTTTTTTTAATGTCTTCTTCATTTGCTTTAACCGTTTTTCTGGTATAATTTCTCAATTAAAAATGAATGTGTGGCATCTCATTACGACCACTTCGCCCCGTACCAAACAACAATTTAAAAAGTAGTTAAAATCTAAATTTAATAATTAAATTAGTATTTGTTATATAATAATATAATAAATGAGTGATTTTTCTTGATTATAAATATATATTTATCCCATTTTATTTTAAAATATTTCGATTATATGAAAAAAATCAGCATAAAAATTTTATGAGATTTGATCATAAAATTTTATTTTTCGAATATTTAGAAAACTACTAGACATTATATTATAAAATTTTAACCAAATCAAGGTACTATATAAATAAATATTTTATGCAAAAGAAATTGTTGTTAGACATTTTCATCAAAAGTTATTAGATAAGACCATTTTACCCCGCGTACCATCTCGCCCCGGTCTCCCCTACTAAATAAATTTTTTTGCAGCCGTTAACTTTATTTTTACGCATAGCGTATGAAGTAATTCTTTTTCTCGAGATATTTTGAAACTTTAGATATTTTTTTTTAAAATGTATTTTCCATCTCAGAATATTTCTCGGCTCGTCTATTGGAGATGCAGCAACATCAACGACAAGAAACAAAATCGGGGGAGCCCTACGAAGACGTCTCAGTTCATACTAACCGACACTCTTATTCATCATTCGATGAAGGTAGAACTCCTTCTTACCGTAACGAACATACGGGAAATTCGACTTTTTGCGGGTCCGATGCCGTTTCAAGCATCCTCGATTCATCTACCCTCTCAAATAAAATGATAAAATTTAAACACTTCCCTTACATTTCGTCAACCGTTAAATTCACTCACCCCCGCAATAAATCTAAGAAACCTTGCGTCCTGCCCCTCAATGCCTCGCACAAATCAGGCAACAGTCCTTCGTTTCCAAGAATTAATTTTTCTCCACGTACCGATATGTAAATGCATTTATTATTTAAATATAGTTTAATTACATTGTAACATTCGACTTTTTTTTATGGTGAATCTGATGGTTTTTTTTAGAATTTCCAGGGGCAAGAATTTGTAAATGTTACACTTTAATATGAAAATTTGCATTATTGCCCTTTATATTGAAAAGAGGTTTAGAAAATATGAATGCAAAAAGAGGGAGAAAAAAACTTTCTTATATAATACTGCTCTCATAAATAACACATGTCGACAATTTTAAACTTACGGTCGGGATAATAATTACCTATACGATTATGCAATAAAAGCTTTTTCCCTTTAGAACTGTTTGCACTTTTGTTTAATCACGTTAGATTTCATTAAATAAATACGACTTATCCTTATGTAATGTCTGGCCAAACTCATGAAAATGCTTAAGGCAACAAATTTTTATTTTTTTCGGATGATTTTGGCACCTTATGTTGTCTACACATGTCCAAATTCAACTTTTTTTAGATACGACTCAATTCTGGAATTTTTTATTTATTTAATTTTAAAGATTGTCTTTGTTTGTGTCAAAACTGTTTGATATATCTCCTATATTAAATTGGGTTTGGGTGACTCCCGTTTGATCAATCAGCTTTGTTAGCTTTAATCATATCATTTTTAAATGACCACACAACAATCCCCATCGTCTCTCATTACCAAGTCGGCCTAGAAGTAATAATCAAAATATTTTTGCTTATGGCAGCGGGAAAAAAACGTAAGGCATCATTGTTCAACAATATAAACGATAATGACGCGCTCAAAATTATAAATTCTATCAAATTAAAAACCTTTGACGAGTTATGTAAAATCCTCCTAAAAAGGACCAAGTAAGTATGTATCAAAAATTGGTTGAGAACCCTACGAAGATACATTTTATTACAAATCAAATTTGAAAATTGACGATTGATTATAAAACGGCATACATTTAGTAGCGACGACAAAAAATGATATGATAGCTAAGCTAATTTTTCAAACGGAATTCAGTGAAATACAATTAAAGGTAGGACTGCCATCTAACAAAAACTACATGGGTAAAATTAAAAATACAAATTGCGTTAAATTTGGAACATTTTCCACATTTGTACTAAAAAATTTAACGTTTTCAAAATGACCGAGTTTTCGAATCAATAAGGCATTTTATTACCATATCTAAAACTTTAACGCAAAATATAACGGAAGTTTGACGAGTTTAAAAAACGGTAAACGGGTTTGTAAGTAATATTTAAAGAATTATCAGCAAATAAAACATTACATGTTTAATTTAGGCCCCATTTATATTCAACACCTAATGACCGCATGCACACTCCAACGTTTCAGCATTCACCACGCAACCCTAAATCATTTGGTTCGCCACCGACCATATCATCTAATTCAACCAATTTAAACATTTCAAACGAAGTTTGCTGCAAAATTTTATCGAGAGAAGACGACAATACATTTATTCGGCCTTCAAATGATTTCCGACCACCTTCTGCCACATTTTCAAACTCTTATTACCACCAACAGCAACAATTCCAATCTTCGCCTTTGTCCTTGAACAATGGCTTGATGTCGCCTCTTGGTAATTTTTATTTTTTATTTTTTCGATAATTTATAACACAGGTCAACAAATATATTTTTTAGAAAAAATGAGTTTATGAAAACATAAATGCATACATCCCCATAATGGTGCCTTATCTCATATTTATTTTACTTTTTTCGTAGTTTCTTCCGCCTTCACTTTTTTAGATCCGTCCATAAAAAAGGGCCTTTTTTGAACAATTTGACCGATTTTGCGACCTCGAGTATACCCTAAAAAGAAAAAATTCAAGAATCTTTTTTTCATATAAAAATCTCTTGTAATTTATATTTTTATCCCAAATAATGAGAAATAAAATTCTTTAGGAGATCAAGCTCCACCAGCATTTAAATAATAAAGATTATTTCGCGTCCAAACTTAAATACGACGCGATATATTATCGGTATTTGATAAAAATATTATTTGAAGTTTGAATTTAACAGATTTACTGTTGTGAATATGCAAAAAATTTCAATTGTTTTTAATCTTTATTGTGTTTTTTTGACAATTTTTTTAAAATTTTTTTAAGGCTGACCTTCTGAGTTTGATTGGAAAAACGATAAACGGATTTTAAATTTCCTAATATTACAGGTTTGATCTCTTTAGTTAGCTCATAACTGTCAAAAATTTGTTGACCTGTGTAATTAAAAACACTCTATATATGATACATTTTAATTAATGTGATATGGTTTTGTTTACGGATTTGAAAATAAATAAACTTCTCATTCAATTTACATGAACTTAAGCAATAATTTAATGTTTCTTGTTATAGATTTAAAGGTTGAGTGTCTCGATATATCACGAGTTATAAATCTTCAACTAACTTCTCCAAAATTCAACGAATACGAGCTTTATTCAAACAGTTCTTCAAACATTGCAGCAAGGGATAATAGTTGCCTTTACGCTTCAGCTTTTAAAATTTACAAAGCATTGGGCCTCGAGCTTATCGGGGGTAACCGGTATGGGATATTTGTCAATGAAATTTACGATCATCTCTACGGTCCTTGCATTAATAATAGCAATAGTTTCAATAATAATAATATGGAATATTTTGTAAATAACAACGACGTTCCGTCATCTCGTAATAGTCCCCATAAGGTTAAACCTACCTTAGCCAAAGGCGATGAAATATTGGAGGTTTAACGTTACCAGATTTTAAGTTTGTATCGAGCTGGCCGAAAAAATACATGGTTTAAGTAGTTTTGTTTTAGTTGTGGCCCAAAATTTGTACGAAACACAAAACATAAAAACAATTTTATCATGCATGGAATTCGTGAGATCTCTTAGTGTAACTTACGATAGTTGGCTTTGGTTTAGGTTTATGATATACACCAAGTTAGTGTTTGATCGGTTAACCGTTCAAACTCTTTTTTTACTCGTTTAATGTTATTTTATTTTGGAATTTTAATTTCCAAACATAATATCTTTACAATTAAATTCCTCGATTTACGCTATATATTAGATAGGCTCTTGTTAAACTCAGGAATGAATCAAATGTTATTAATGATATTTTATATTGTAAATTGACTTTTTTTTTAATTAAAATTTTTTTTTGTTGATTTTCGCAATACTCTTAAGATTATAATTTCTTATTTGTTAGCTAAATGGAAAAAGCTTGAAGAATATGACATTAGAGGACGTAGTACTTGAAATTGGGAAAATTGATCAAATAAATCTAACAGCTAGAAGCAATTTGCCAAAATACAAGGAGGTACTCTATAAATCGGGTAAATTTTTACTTGACCTTTACCATTTTTAATTTTCTTTGTTTACTCTGATTTTTACTTTAGAGTACAATTTATTCTTTTTTTTTATCTCGAATTAATACATAATATATATCTTTATTTAAAGATTGACTAATTTGGCGAAATATTATCCATTTAATAGGTGATTCCATTCACATCAAAGCGCTTTACAGTTCTGACGAAATAAAGGCCATGTTTAGCAACTATCTAACCGATACAAATTTAATGCTTAATTTTGCTAAGAACGATATTCTCTTAGTGGATGAAACCCTGTACGAAAACGCTTGGGGTCGCTGGCGGGCTTGGAGACTAAGCGAACGTGGGAAAAAGACGGAATGTGGGCACGTCCCGAGCAAATACAAGTGAAAATTTATTTAATTCACGATTCCATAAGTAAAGAACTACCACAAATATGTGTTTAGGGTTAGCAATTATTCCAAATCGAACCGTTTTTTGCAAGTTTCCAAGCTATAAACTATAATTATTACATAAATAGCTGCAAAATAACACAAGTCTCTAGATCGGGTAGAGTGATATTAAGTCGTTTAAAACTTTTTTTCAGTTATCTTTAAGGACATTGTGCCAGCCTGCTATATAAAAATCAACAAATGACGAAATTTATTTTTGAGACTATAAAACCAAATAATATTCAATCTTTTTTTTTTAAATTATATAAATTATAACATAAACATTTCAATGAAAAATATTTAGGTAAACGTCTTAATAAGCTAAATTGGCATTTTTTTGTGAGTTTTTAATGAATTTCCATTGTGATCTAGCTATTAATGTAAATTTATTTATTAATCAAACTCTAAATGGTAAATGCAGAAATAAAATATGATTAAAATAAATTGGCAACAAAAAATAAATATAAACATAAAAAACATCAACATGCATTGAATTATATAACTATATTTTATATAAAATCAAACATTTGTAATTTTTTTGTGTATAATAAATTATTATAAATGAGAAAGGGGTGTATTATTACTTAAGGGATTGTTAATTAAAAATTTTTACAAAGTGTTAAATGGCAATGTTTCAAACATGGTGAGGGATAATTGTTTCTTAAATTTTTTTCCATTAACACTTCGCGACCCGTGAAATTTTACGCGAAATTTTTGGTGGAAATACATTTGGTTATGTTGGGCTTAGGCGGAGCAAATATTTTTTCGTTTACTTTTGCATCTTGGTTTTTTTGGTCGGATCCTACATTTAAATAAAATATAGGGGATTAAAGTATTAATTCTAATTTTATCCGATCCATTTACAAGTTATACTAAGCTTAAATATTTTTTCCTTCATTGGTAAAATTTGCTTCACAATTATTTATTGTTAATGAATGTTTTCTAGACTCGCTTCTCTATCTTCCAATGTTATACAATCCGATTCCAACAATTCCTTAGCTATCGGTGATACACAACAAAACAATAATTGGTACAAATCGTCTCAGCCCCTTTCTTCCATATTTTATTCACCTAATAAATTGATAAATCCAACTTTAAATGATCCCCAAAATACGACAAACGCAGCAACCTCGAGCTCTACGTTTAACCTATCGTTTAATAATTACACAACTCCCAATATTAATTACGGTCAAATGAGGACCAATACATCAGCAGTCTTTCCTGAATTTACAAATAAAAATGGTATTTATATAAATACATATTTTATAAGAATTTATATCATAAAATTATTTAATTTGATTTTGTATCGTAAAAATATTAAATGTTTTAATTTTTTTTAATTAAAATTAGTATTTTTAAGTTACTGGGTAGTATGGCTGAACTTTTGGATACCTGATTATTCTATAATGGCCAGTCACGTTTGGCTTATTTTTAAGAGTATTTTTTTAATATTAAAAATATTTATAAGATAACCAGCATTAATATATAATAATAATTAACAATGTTAAATTTAATTATAAAATTATAAACAGGAAATAAATTGTATGTAATATGTGAAAGAAGTAATTTAAATAATTAAAAAAAAATAAATAAAATAATAATATTTACTAAATTTTAAAGTCTTCCCGCCATGTATTTAAAAAAAAAATAATTATTTTTCGAAATTTCTATTGAAATTTTTTGCCTTACGCTAAAACTCGGTGAAATAAATTTATTTTTAATTAGTTTACCAATTTGTCTAAAAATTTTCAAGGCTTCAGGACCAAATGATTCAGAGCTTGTGGCAACAATTGATATAAATTTTATCGGAGTTTATAAAATATTATTTTCTTGTTTTTAAAATTTCAGCATTTAAAATTGGATCAAAATTATAATTTGAAGGGGCCAGAGGATCAACATAGTTGAAATCCCAAAATAAAGGTTACCCCTCAGAGAAGGTAACAAGGGGTTTTTCATACAGTCTTATAGTATTTAAAGATAAACCAGGTTCTAAAACATAATTATTTACATAATTTGTACCTGGAAGTATTTTAAGATGAGTGTTGATGACATTTTACATTTTGTTTTACATTAAGTTAGCCGTAATTAAAAAATTTCATCCACAGTTTATTACAGAATATTACTTTGGCTAATATTTTGCTCGTAATTTTTTTCAAGTCTCTTACATTAATTTCTTCTTAAAAATAAACAGAGCTAATTTCATTTTGATGCATGTTTTTTGCTCCCACCCTTGTGCCTTGGCAACTTTTTTAAGGGCAAAATACGTTTTTTTCGCAGGTGATTAGGGAAATATATTAGTGTACCTTGAACCCATAGCATTACCAATAAAAGTATGTTTAATGTTTTTAATCTAGCTACCAGCCATATGCTCCACCTATCATCTTTATCGTCCTCATCAGCTAAAAGCCAAACTCTCGGTCGTAAAAATATATTTGCATCCAATCTTCAAAAATTTTTTGGCGGAAACGGGCCTAATAAATCGTTTCATTTTAAGCAATCTATACCTGCCCAACAGCTATCAAAAAACACGGATATCTTATCCAGCCCAAATGATTCCGCTGGCCTACCTGGAACTGGAGAGCTTAATTACAAGGTTACACCAGTAGGAATGCCCATTTATCAGCAAGTTAAACGGATTGAAAGTAATTTTTTACTATTTAGAGCACGTTCATAGTTAAAATAACAAAATAAATGTTTTTTGTCTTTTACATTTTGTTGTTAAAGGAAAAAAAAAGATTTTTGGTTTATTTATAAAGTTTGACTTTGGACCTACCTAGCCTTATTGAATTTTTTGCACCTTATAATAGTTTATTATCACCGTCCGGTCATTCTGTATGGTCAAATATCTTCCGACATTACGGACAAATTGGTCCAGCTTTGGTGCCACAAGTTTCAAAAGATGGAATATGGTTACTTTTAGATATTATAAATGTTTATTGAAATTAAATTGAAATAAAATTTATAGGGGGTTAGAACATTGTCAAAAGCATTTATATTTTTTATCTTTTAAATAAATATGCCATTTTGACGTTGATGCTTTGGAAAATAAATATTTTTTTAAGGTCGCTTACCATCCTTTCGCAATATTGAGTAAAATTTATCCTCGAATTTTTTTTTGATATTAGAAATTATGAAGGGATCTCAGAAATTAATGGGGGAAGGAGTTCGGGAGAACCTTATATTTGATTACCGAAAAACAAACAATTTTTATGAGTATTTATCTATCAAAAATATCCAAACACTTTCTAACCAAGTATTATATTTGTTTGTTTTTTTTATTTTTCAAATACTCTATAGCTATTCTCAAAATAAACTAAATTTAAAATTATATGTAATTGGAGGAATATTGTTTTTTTTATTGAATTTTTGTATATTTTACATCTCTCATATTAAATTTTTATTATATGCAATGAGGAACATTGGTTTTTTTAATTATTGTTTTGTATATTTCACATCATACATAAGTGCTTTTGGATAATCGAAAATATTTTTTATTCTTAGGGTTATAATAACATATATGCAATCAAAAATTTATTGCGAGGATCAATATTTTTTTTTATCGTATGCCTTTAATATTGTAAAATATAGAAAAATTTTCACTACATTCTTGAAATCAACATCGATGCACTGTTAAAGCTCAAATCCCATCAAATATATCCCATAATTATAGTAATTAACCTTCAAACCTCCAAACAAATCAAGTTTAAATTAATATATTTTTAGTGTTTTAATTTTCATCTACATATCTCTGATTTCTTAAATATTCATTTAGTTAATCATTGGGCAAAAGATAAAATAATTACTTACATTAATGTTTTTAATTTATATTATTTCAAAGAGAATTTTACGAATTGAATTCTTTGCAAGCGGTTCATAACAGTGGAACATCCAAAAAGTTTAAGCCCAACACATTGGGCAAAATGCCCGCAGATATACAAAATTGCCTTAAAAGTATGAATTTATGTAAAAAAAATTATTGATATCAAAAATGTTAATTATTTTGTTTTGTTCTTTTTAAATATATTAATAAAAGTGTATGGAAGTGGGATAAAATTTTATACTAAATAGAATTTTTACGAGTCTAGTAGAAAAATTTTACAAATTAAATCTTTTAGCTAGCCCTATAACATTGGACAACAAAAAAAACAACATAAACGATTTTTTAGGGTTTTGTAGAGAATTTTCTTGCGATAACGCTCCCGGGTTTAGTTTTTTTTCCAATGCCTCCATTTTTTTTAACCGCGTCCAAAGTTCAGAAAAAAATTCATAAAATTTCTTTACTATAAATTTTTCAAAAAATTTGTTGGCATAAGATTCCGTATAAAAAAACATATCAAAAAGGTTATTACTTAATTATAAGCAATTTGCTTTCAAGTTATTTAGGATCGAAAAACGGATTTTATGACATAAACCACTAATTTTACAAAAAAAATAAAAAAAATTAATATAAAAATTTAAACGCCTTACATTAATAATGAATGTTTCCGTTATCTAAATATATTTTTAAACTTTTGTTACTACCCAAAGGTTTTATGATATATAAGCCCACAATACCCCAAAAATCGAAAAATCTCAATTTTGACACCGAATAACTAAAAATCTAAGGCATTGGATAAAATTCTGATTTCATATTCGTGATCAGCGCCAAAAACTTGACCAAAAACCATAGTTGTCATAAATGATGCTTAGGGTCGTCTAAATTTTGTTGTCCAGCGTAATTATTGTTAATTTTTACCTTTGGAATTATTTAACCCATCAATATCTTAAAACCCATTACATTTACTAATGTTAATCTTGGAGTTATCAATTTTTTTGGGTAGAGTTAAAAAAGGCGCCAGGGTTTGTCAGTTTTGTCATTTAGTTCATAAAAAACTTTCCTTACAAGCTCCGAAGATTCGGAACAAAATAATAAACCTCTTGATTATAATTTTCCTTCAAACGTCCTTACTATATATACCTAAACGAAGTTGATTAGGGGTTAAAACACAGGTCAACAGGTTTTTGAGAGTTATGATTTAACTACAGAGATCAAACCTGCCATCTTATGGAATATCAAATCCTTTTATCGTTTTTCCTAATCAATCTTAGTTAGTCAGAGTCAAAAAACCAAAAAAAAATCAAAAATAAAAATAAATTATAATTTTATTTTTGCATATTCACAATAGTTAAACTATTAAATTCAAACTTCTAATAATATTTTAATTTAAAACCGATAATATATCGTGTCGTATTCAAGTTTGGACGCGAAATATTTTGTATTATCTTAATGCCGATGTTAAAGCTTATCATATTAATAAAATTTATTTTCTATCATTTGGAATAAATATATAAGTCAAGGGATTTTTATATGCAAAAAAAATTTTAAATTTTTTGTTTTTAGGGTATATTTAGATCTGTCAATTTGGTCAAAAAAGGCCATTTTTTGTTATAGACGGATCTAAGGAGCCAAAGACAAAAGAAACTAAGAAAAAAAGAAAAATATATATGAGATTAGGCCATCATGGGGATGCATTCTTTTATGTTTTTATATTCACGATTCTGACATTAATATTTGTTGACCTGTGAAATACGTAATTTTTGATAAAGGAAACCAGTGCCTTACATGTTATAGTTTATCAAATTCCATTACTTTCAAATATATATTTTTTCAACTTATTACAGATTACTGCCCAAATTCGCTAATTATAGAGAGCATATGTGAAGATATTTTGCATATGGTGGAACAAGAACAACAGAAAGCACTTTGGGAGCCATTACCCGTTGGTGTTATAAACGGTGCCAATAATTTTGGGACACTTTAATACTATTGTTTTTTATATAATTGTTTTATTGTTATTTTTGTTATTGCAGCTGTCAAATAAATCGGAATTAAATTATTAACTTTACTAATTTTTAAATATTTTTAAAAATATTCTTTACCAAAATCTACGTATTACATATTTTATAGGCTGCGTTTAAATAAATATTGTTATATTTTTGCAAAAAATAATAAAATTTAAATATTATTTGCAACATTCTCTCATATATCAACATGCCGTTGTATTGTTCATTGCATTTGTTTTATATACCATTTTTATAGCTTTTATAATAAAGGTTTTTATACAATTTTAAACATAGGTATAACACAATATATTCAATTGAGAAACAAAATTGACCTCTGCAAACATAAAAAACATACCGTTAGGGTACATTGATATACTACTTTTAGGGTTTGTTTTGTTTTCCCGTTGACGTCCATTTATTATGCCTGTAGAATAGTGTTAACTTAGTACTGTTTTCTAGCTCGATACACTCTTTAAAGAAGATTTTTTTTATTTGTTAATTTAAAATAATTTTAAAAAATAAATATTTAGAATTAACTGTTTTAAGATAGAAACTTTTAGTGAAAAAATGTAGTTCTAGTAAAATATATGTGGCATTTTTTTAACTAAGGACACTCTGGGTTGTAGAGTGTTATTGAAAGTTCACTAAATTAATATCAGAGTCTTTTTTAATTGCTAGATTCTCTTTACTTTACATTTTATATTGTTATATTGATCGTATAGTTTACATATAATTACTTGAAACCATATACTTTAATTAATTTTGATAGATTGTTATTAAATTCTATAATAATAGTATAGCTTACAGTGAGAGCCAACAAACAACTATCGTGACCGGCAAATATTGATTTACATACTCTATATTTAGTGCTAAAGATGTTTAACAAGTGGCCTTGAGATCTTAATGGAATTTTATATAGACCAACTGATTTTAGATTATTTTGTTAAAATTCTTTTCCCAATAAATTTTTACAATTCTTAATTGCACAGATTGTCAGGGCTTGTTAATGCGACTTTAGACCCCGAGTGTTTTATTGATGTTATAAGTAACAATAATAATATACATAAGTCTCTGTCCCAACTTTGCGAGATAGAATTACCTGATTAACTAATAGTTCCGAAATATTCGAGGAACCATATGAATTTAATAAGTATGGTTATATATTATAATTTCGTTATAGAACGGGGGAACTCGAAATGGTACATTTATAAAAATGATTTATTGATGATTTTACAGATGAACAACCATATTATAAAAATAATTATCCGATTGATGTCAATAGAGTTGACATCGGATTGAGATGTATTTAAATACGATATCTCGATAAAAATCATCATGTTTAGCCATGACGGTCAATATAATATTTTCGAAAATGCTTAATTAATCTATTCAAACACGATTGATATGGGATTAAAATGTATACAAATACACTATCTTAATTAAAACAAGACTTTTTTGATGGTTTAAGAGACTTACGGTTCAAAAGGTACCATAATGGGGATGATTTTAACAATGGCACCATTTATCAACCTGAAAATGGTCTCGATAACCATATACAAATGTTACGCATGCAAACAATCTAAATCAACGCAAAGAGGCATATGATATTTGAGCCTAGCATCCAATCATTGCTAATCATTAGAGGTCAACAACTTAATGTTGGGAATGACGAAAATCCAATCAAAACAATGACAAAACCTTGATATGAGTTACGACGATAAGATTCTAATTAAGCACTGATGACACAGGTCAACAAATATTAATGTCAGAAACGTGAATTTTATGAAAACATATAAGAATGCATCCCCATGATGCCCTAATCTCATATCTATTTTTCGTTTTTCTTAGTTTCTTCCGTCTTTGGCTACTTAGATCCGTCTATAACGAAAAATGGCCTTTTTTGACCAAATGGACAGATCTAAATATACCCTGAAAAGATAAAATTTAAAAATCTTTTTTGCATATAAAAATCCCTTGTAACTTATATTTTTAATCACAATTAATAAAAAATAAATTTTATTAATATATAAAGCTCTTATATCGGCATTTAGATAATACAAAATATTTCGCGTCCAAACTTAAATACGACACGATATATTATCGGTTTTAAATGAAAATATTATTTGAAGTCTGAATTTAACAGGTTGAATATTGTGTATATGCAAAAATAAAATTTCAATTTATTTTTGTTTTTGGATCTTTTTTGGTTTTTTGACTCTTTTTTCTAAAATTTTCAATGTTTATAACTGACTAACTAAGTTTGATTTGGAAAAATGGTAAACGGATTTGATATTCCCTAAGATGGCAGGTTTGATATCTGTTGTTAAGTCATAACTGTCAAAAAAATTGTTGACCTGTGTGATGGGTAAAATATGAACAAGCAACATATCAACTGATTGAGTTTGTTATCGACAATGAGCTGGAATACTACTCAATTTTCGACATTAGTCCAATAAGTGACATTTTTTTAAACACAACAAACCGCCTTCGATCGGTGATCACCACGATAGACACACTCGATTGACCGCAATGCACACAAAAATTGAGATTGTTAAATTTTAAAACATGGAATAAATTTTTTATGAAAATAATTAACTTATTTATAAATATCAAAATAAATAATGATAATATTAATTGAAAGGAAATAAATAAAAATCATATTAATTTCTAGGAGGAGAAGAACTATGGGTTGTTGATTAATGATTATGGCTTTTATCTTGAAAATTCCTATATATGCCATATAATAGGGGTTAAATTTGATATAAACCTATACCGACAGGTAAAAAAATGAGAGGAACTAGCCTGCCTATACAAGGTCGCGAGTTGTATTGCTTGGTCAGCATGCTAGATTGTCTATATTTCATTTTTTATTGTTATATATATCGTATAATTTAAAGTTATAGCCACTTTACCATCTACATTGTTAATTTACTTTAAAACGTTAGAATGTCCTTATATTTTATATTAATAGTAAAAGTTTACTCCGGCATTGACTAGTTTACATACTTTGTGCTAATGTAGTTTAACAAATTGCAAGACCTTAATGTAATCCTATTTATACTTGCTAATATTCAATTAATTAATTATTATTTAAATTCTTCTTAATTGCTGAACCAAAATCAACACTCGATTTTCTTCTTTTAGAGTATAGATTTTAATTTAGTGAATGAAATATAGTACCATTAAAATCCTTATCAACCCCTAATTTTTTGATAAATTGGCATTGGAGTCCGGCCCGCCCGATTTTTGGAAACTTAAGCACGGCGCAAAATTTTTTTATTTTAGGCCCATATTTAAAAAAAAAATTAGGCGAAATGTGAAAATTGGTCCGACCGGCATATCATTTTTCCTAATTTAGACCCAGCCCGCTTGAATACTAGCCCTGCTCGTTTTTGGGCAGGACAGCACCGTGCTGCGCGAGCTTTCGGGTCCCGTTGTACCAAGATTGGTATATGAAATAATTTGTCTAATTTTACAAAATAAATAACCAATTCTAATTTATTATTTGTGTTTGGCTTCACAATTTCATATATATTTTGCATTTATTAAAATATATTAAAAAAAATTTAAGAGGGTAATTAGAAAATACCGTTTTTCTCAAGCACTCAAAATTGGTTACTTGTCGTTTTTTTGTTAATTAATACTAAGTTTTAAGTTCCACGATTGGGTAGCATCATTGCCTATAAGGCAACTTTGCTTTTCCAAACTTTTTTGACAATTGATTCTTAATATTTTAATAAGCTTGACGGAGGATGTGAAAATATTCGGTCACTTAGTAGAGTTGCACTCACAATACTAACAAGAGAATATCCGATCAATGTGCCTATAGCAAGATTATTATGTTCGAACAAATGTTTTAGAAAAAGTGTTTAAATCGCTAGCAGGCACCGCTAAAATAAATCCTTGAAAATCCGGTTATTACGGTTGTGGTCAACCGGCTAATCGAAGTTTTTATCAGAACGGAATTGATGCATTATGTAGTTATCATAACATTTTTTGTATAATTTTTTTTTTTAAAAATAGTTACAAAGCTATTGTAGCAAATAAGAAATCATTTTTCTAAACTGTAATTGTGGTTAATTCTACAAGGTTTTCTTAATTGTGCCGAAGGATTCCGATTAGATTTTTGAAAGGAGCCTCAATTCCTTAAAGGTAAGCAGCAAATATTTTTTCTTGATATTAAAAATCATGGTGATTGTTATGAACCGGAGAAAACTTTTCTTGGTATTATTTTGATGTTTGTAAATCAAATCTATTGTCAAATATCATTCATTAATTTTTCTATCGAACAATCTATATTAAATTTTTATTTTTTCTTTAGTTTTTTATATGTTCTGTTATTTTTAGGTCCCTAGAAAAATTATGACGACCACTGAGATAATTGACGAAGAAAATATTGACACTGTGGAAGAGAATTACACGGAGCGAGTGAGTGCTCAAGTTTTGCTTTGATAAATAAGATGCTGACTAAATTCGCAATTTGCCCAATTTTTGTTTTGTTTTTAATTATGGCAATAAGACATTTTTATCAGAAGCTTCAAATTTAATTTTTTATAAATGTCGCTTAAGTGCTTAAGATGAATTATTAGTGGATAACTAAATAAAAAGGGGCCATACATCAGTCAAAAACTATCAGAGAATCGGTTTTCACCGGAGTTTTAGTTTACTCAACTTCCTTATATATATATTAATCCTTATTATTACAAATAATTAAATAAAAGGGGCCATACATCAGTAAAAAACTATCAGAGAATCGGTTTTCACCGGAGTTTTAGTTTACTCAACTTCCTTATATATATATTAATCCTTATTATTACAAAATTAATGTCGCGTAGATTAACAACAACAAGGATGCCAGTTTTGCTTCGCTGTTCAACACACCCGAATTGAGTGACATAGTCCTCTCGGTTAACGCTATTTACACGTACCACGCCCACAAGCTAGTCCTAGCTTCTCGAAGTGAAGTGTTCAAGGCCATGCTCTCGGCCAAATGGAACGAGAAAGAGCTGAAAACACTGGAGCTACACGAAACCGCCGAGGCACAGGATAATTTTCACGATTTCCTGTACTACATTTACAGCGGCGTCGTCAACTTGCATCTCACCAACGTGGCCGGCCTATATACCTTGGCTGATAAATACAATATACAATGTCTAAGGTTGCAATGTTTAAATATAACCATATCTAGGAAAACTTGTAGTAAATTATTTATTTTGTTTCAACCATCCAAAATTTGGACATTTTTAATATAATTCCTACCGTTAATTAAAGGTCGATATAAGAGGCTAGTGTTATAAACTCTTACCTGGTGATAATCCTTTCCAGTAAGAATAATAAAAACTAATAGTAAATATATGGCTTAATTTGTCAACTAAATAAATTTTATCATATATTTTAGATTTCGACATTCCATAAGAGCCCTTTTTTCACTTGTTAAATAATTTGAGCCTAATTGGGGATAAATACCAATTTTTTCAAGCCCTTCTATAAAAAAATCATTTTTCCTCTTCCCTACATAGGAGCTCCACGATGCAATACATGTCCGAGCACATAGCCACCAATAGCAGGAATAATCAAACACTCAACTGGCTGGTCTGGGCCCAGAGTTGCAGGAACGTCGATTTCGAGAGAAAATGCTACAATTTCATTATAAATAATTTTGCAGTCGTGGTAAATTCGTCCCATTGGTCCGATATCGATTTGAACAACCTGATAAACATTCTCAAATCATCCGATTTGGTCGTGCAAGAGGAGTGCGAAGTCTTCGAGGCCGTCGAAAAATGGTTGCTAACCAAGGAACGTGAAGCGGTTCCGCTGTTGCTGAAATCATTGATCCCCTACCTGAGGCTAGCTCAAATCTGGCCCGTTCAATTGAGTCACTTGGAGCAACATTCAGATATTTTGCAAAGGTACAAGAAGTTCCTGATACCCGAACTACTAGACGCTTACAGGTACCAGTCCCTACCGCTTGAAAGTAGAATCATTTTAGTCGCCCCGCAAGTTGGGTCTTCGAATTCAACGGGCTCTACCATTAATAGCATTACAAATCACGCAATTTCTACGGCCAGTGGAGGTTACATATCATGTTTGAACACAATTTATATAACACAACTCGTACAATTTTTTGAAAGCTATGAGCTAAATTTTAGAGACCACACCTGCCATCTTTTGGATTTTGAATGAAACCCGTTTTTGTCTAATCAAACTTTTTAAGCCACCTATGAAAATTAAAAATTTTTAAAAAAAATAATGAAATAAAAAAATATTGAAAAACTTATTAATTTGTATAAAACAGCTAAACTGCTATATTCAAATTAGAAACAATATTTTTATTTAAACCACCGATAAAATATCGTATCCTAGGTTAGGAAAATATCCTATAAACCCTTAAGGTTGATGCAAGAGATTAAAATTTCATTTTTTATTATTCAAGATATAAAATAATTTACAGGTGATTTCCTTATAAATAAAAGTTTTTTTTAATTATTCTCTTTAGGTATTATCGAGGTCGTAATAATAGTCTATTTAGCCAATTTTGGCCATTTTTTCGATTTTTATTTAGCAAGTTAGCCGAGTTATGAGCAAATTTTGAAAAACGGAAAAAATATATGAGAAAAGGCCATCATATAGATAATTTTGGTGAAGTGCTATTGTTAACGGTGATTACTTTTAATTTTTGTACCTGTGTAATTCCATTCGTTAGTAATATCTCCGTGAATTTCTGGTAGATTGTATGAATGAGTGAGTGACATATTCTTTGCATTGTGTACTTTTAATATATATAAGTTATAAAAAAGAACATTACTTGAATAATTTTGGATGACAATCATAACCATCCCGTTACATTCTAACATTAATGGGATGCATTTAAACTCAATTGATTTAAAATTTTTATCACCACCGGGCTCAGTTCCCTGATTAATTAAAAATGAATGTAGAAGAATTGAAGATAAACTTTGACTTGTTTTGAATTTTTTACAACGATAAATATAGTAGAAAAAAAAGGTTTATAGTGTCGGAGGTTCACCCACAAACTTGCATACATTTAAATAACATTTTCAAGGCCGGCCTAGTACCAACATTTATTTAAATTTTTAGCCTAGACAGCCCACCTGTAATTTTTTGCAGCGAGTCATCAAAATAAGCCCTTTTAATATAAGATAACACAGTTTGAAAATTTTTTAAGATATATAAGCTATTTTATAAGATCAAGCCTAATATCTTAGACATCTTCAATTCAGTATACCGTTTTTTCTGGTCGAACTTTGTAAGCCTGAAACATGTAAAATTTATGACAAAATGTAATGAGATTTAAAAACAAAAAAATATTGAATCAAATTCTTTATATAGTATGTGAAACAGCTAATTATTGTAATAATAAATTAATATTTTTGTTACAGACAGGTGAAATCCTAAATAGGTTGGGATACAAAATATTCTGTATATCCTAATTGTGAATGTTGTAACTTGATGTAATTAAAAATCTAATATTTGCCTAACTTGAGATCGCAATCTCATTTAAATTTGCAAATTGGTCATTTTTATTTTAGCTCCCATCTTTCAATGATGATTCCAAAAACAGAATAGAAATAAGGTCATCGTGTAGATTATCTAACAGGTTCATACACTCCTCTAAAAATTTATTAACTTTTGTAGACTTGTTTAATTATTACATGAATTACAGGAAACACACCTTCCCTCGCTAATTTGGCCAATGTCGATGGCTCTCGAGATAGCGATGCCGTTAACGGTGCTAGGGGAGAAGAGGATGATACCGGGTCAACGACCGAATCCTCTACCTCCGACAACGAAGTCGAAAGCATAATTTTGGAGTTGGGTCACAGCAATAGCAGCGTTCATAATTCAAATATCACCGGATTTTCTGCAGCTGGCAATGGCCCGGCGGGAATTGGATCGGCAGGCGGTCCCGTAGCTTCTTTCAACGAGCCGAAATACAAGATGAGAACGTACATTAACAAAAACTTTTGCTTTTCGCTCGAACTCAAACAGGAGGGCGATCATTACGGCCCGTTGACATTTGCAACGGCCAAGAGCTGCTCTTTTCTCGATCAATCGGCTTGGCAGTGGAACCTTAAGCTATATTACAACGCGAGTAATACGACGAACAACAAGCTCAAAATATCCATATCCGATGTTTATAACAAACAAGGTGGGAATATTTGGAAAATTAACGTATTAAGGTGATTAATTCTAGGTAGGTTCTATGACAAATGTCTGTAAATTACTTTTCACAGGAAAAAACCCTATAAATTGCTCTAAGCGCACGAATAAATTGCTTTACACATATTAATTCATTGTCACACAGGCAACTATTATTTGCACAATGTGCAAGAATTAATGATCTAGGCGCACCATTCAATGTTATTTAACTATTCATTTTAATTACAGGGTATTTATGGAATAACGGTGGACCGGGTAACACTGGATACGTCTCAGCTGCTGGTCAATCGAGTCATCATCACCATCACCATATGCCGCTCGGAGGTCTGGGCGCAGCCGCAAAGAGAAACCTGCAAATCGCGTTCCTGATTGGGCACAAAAAACGGGATGGGTTCTACTACAAGCAGTACAAATACATGCACGACTTCTCCGAGTGCGAAAGCTTCGAACTCGTGGATTTTTTTAAGGATTGGAATTTGTCGCAATGCACGCACAAGATTAAGCTAATCATAGTTATGAAACCGGTGACAGAAATATAATAGGCTGTACCTGTGATTTTGCAATAAATTTTTATATAGCCAGGGCCAACTGTTGTTTAAAAATACATTGGCACCCCGTTTCTTACCGCGCCTCAGCGTCTAGTTCAATTTAAATATTTGACTTGGCTGGTTAGTCACCTGTTTCTAAAATATTAAGTTCCCACAACTCAATTTATGGTTATTAATAGAATGAAGAAATATCTAAAATCCGGCGTTTTCTAAATTATGAATAAAATTAATAAGTTAAAACTACTAGAAATGGGCACAAATGTAAAATTAATTCACATACAAGAAACCGAAAAAAGAAATTCATTTATTTGACCCGGCCCGGCATTTTTCTCCAAATATATAACTTAGCCCCGCCTCCTTAGTCCATTAATATCTGTTTCTCGACAATAATATTTTGATGATTAAATTAAATATTGTTAAGGTCATATATTTAAAGAGAGCTCACAACTTTAATTAAAATATTACAGTCTGTCTTCAGTAGCATTGTGCATAATTTAAAAATATTTTGCTCATAACTGATTTCGCCTGAAATTTTACCAATTTTCTATAAAACTTCACCTCAATTAAATGAAGGCTAATAAATTAGCACTTTTTCTTATCATATATAAAAAATTTAACAATTTTATTAAATATATTTCATTTCTATTTATATTAGAAACAAAATAGGAGCACGTTTCTAGATAGTTATTTAGATTTGTAATATTAATTCTTGAGTATATTCGAAATTATTTAGATTATATTTATTAAATCCTGATGTGCTAATATTATAGTGCAATAAACTTTGTAACGTTTAAGAAGCTTAGCTTGTGAAATGAAAATGGATTAAAATCCCTAAGATGGCAGGTTTGATATCCTGTAGTTAACTCATAACTCTCAAAAATTTGTTGACTTGTGTTATAAAACCCAAGGGTAAAAGCAATAAACATTTGGGCGTAAGGCGTTTAATTTTTTTTTTTTTTCGTTTTTCTCAAGTGGTTTTAGTCAAAAAATGCGTTTTTCGACCTTAGATAACACATGTCAACAAATATCAATGACAGAAAGTGAATTTTATGAAAACATAAAAGAATATATCCCCATGATGGCCTTATCTCATATATATATTTCGTTTTTCTTAGTTTCTTCCGGCTTCGGCTCCTTACATCCGTCCATATCGAAAAAACGGAAACGGCCTTTTTTGACCAAATTGACAGATCTAATTATACCCTAAAAAGAAAAATTTAAGAATCTATTTTCCATATAAAAATCCCTTGTAACTTATATATATCATCTCAAATAATGAGAAATAAAATTTTTGAATATATCAAGCTATTACATCAGCATTTAGATAATACAAACTCTTTCGCGTCCAAACTTAAATACAACACGGTATATTACTAGTTTTTAATAAAAGTTTTATAGTTTGAATTACAGTTTAGTTTGAATATAAAAAAAATTCGATTTATTTTTGATTTTAAATCTTTTTTGTTTTATTGGCATATTCTATAAAACTGCTGACTAACTAAGTTTGATTAAAAAAAACGGTAAACGGTCTTAAAAATCCCTAAGATGGCAAGTTTGATCTCCGTGGTTAGCTCATAACTCTCAAAAATTTGTTGACCTGTGTAATAAAAGTAAATTGTAAATAATTAAAGTTATTAACTTTTTAGGCCAGTTTTTTACAAAGAATCTAAATATGCGAAGAGTATATTTTGGAAACTTAACAGTTGACCTAAACTTTAGTCATTCGAAGAAAGACTAAAGGATCGTAATCGCATGAAAAATCTCTAAAACTAATAATAATATCTATCGTTGTTTTTGTTGTTCAGAATTTATTATTTCCAAACATAAATTTTTTTTATTTATAATAAAAAATTCTTATGTAAGCATATACAACCGAATATTTAAAATTTTTATTGTACGAATAAAAGACAACCCGTATTATAAATAATCTACTAAATAGGAAAAAAATATGAAATTAAAAATTTTGTCATGCTACATTATAAACGTAATAATTAAATATACATTCATGATAAAATTTGTAATCGGTTTTGTTAAAAAGTGTTAAAAATTTATGAAATGATTATATGTCAACTGTATAAATGTCAAATTATACTATAGATATTCGATATTAAAAAAAAATCACATAATAATATTGAATAAGTTTTTTTAATAACAATAACAAACATGAAAATGTCAAAAATAATAATAAAAATAAAAATAATAAATATACCATAAAAAAAGATTTTAATAATAAAAATAATAATAAGCAAAAATAAATAAATTCAGACTATTTACTATATTCTATCGACATAATTAATACAATTAAAATGACTAGAATAACAATTTGTTAGATTCAATTTAAATAAATAAAATTTAAATGATCGGAAAAAAGACTACAAGACTACAATTTTATATTAATGGATTTTTTTTTATTAAATTACGTAAAAGATTTTCAGAACTTAATATCTTTGAATTTTATACTTTGTCGTATTTTGTGTATTAATTTATAAAAAAATTTCAAAAATTCATTCATAGAAAAAGGACAAACAACCCAAAAAAGACATATTAAATTTGAGAAAACATTTGGAAACCACTATAATTAATTTACGAAATTAGAAACTTCAATTAAAAATAGAGGAACTTTTATAAAGCTTTTTCAGTCAAATAAACAATCTAAAAGGGATACTAAGGTTAACAACAAATAAAAGTAAATACATGAAAAAAAACCCAGGATAAAAATATTTGGAATGTTGTGACTAAGCTTTAATAAATTAAAATTAAATAACGATATTTTTTTTAAACATTTCATAAAGCTTGTATAGTTATCGCGAAATAGAAAATTTTGCTACGTTAAATTATATAATTCGCAGTAATCAGAGATTTTATAATGAGGAAATACTTAAAGGTGTTGAATCTTGGTTGAGATTTATTTAGATTTTGCATATAAGTGTGTCTTTTGCATAATGGCATCAAAAAGTTAAAAAATAATTGGAAATGAAGAAACAAATTAAAAGTCAAACAAATAAAAAATTGTTTTTGGTAAACAGTTTGCAAATAGAACCTCATATATGAATCAAAATACCCTGACCACATAGAAATACAATGACTAGAGCATTACTAATGTAACTAGAGGTCCTAAGAATCCCAGTAAAATGGTCAAAAGTTTAAAATTAACAAAAATTGTATGGAAAGTGCCGGAACAATAATCCTCGTTGTAATCGGATTTAAAGGCTGGACAAGTTGGATTTTCTTCACCGTTTTTGTTTTTGGCAGCGCTTAAGGTCGAAAGTTGAGTTGAATTTCCATCGATTATATGATCCGTGGCGTGTTTTATAGCGGCGGAGAAACGCTTGGCATAACTGTAATCTTTGCACAGGGAAAACTCTTTTTTGTGAACGAGCGCAGTGTTTGTAATGCTAAATTTGTATTCATATATATATTAATCTTCCAAATTAAACTCGCCGTTATAAAACGAGTCGACAAAAGTATTGATCTAACAAGCAATATTGAATGTTCTTATTTCCAATATCTTTTACCGTTTTTTAATTTAAACCGCCCTTTAAACAAAATTCAATTTGATAAAGAATGAGTGTGAACTTTTGCGATAAAATGATTTTATAACCAAAATATATAATTTTTTTCTATAAAATTAAACTATAAATATTAGTAATATGAAATCTTTCTGATTTTTTTTAATCTGTGCTTTAAAAAACGATTTTGCGCAGCTTTTAATTTAAAATTGATTCCAAATCTAAAAAAGGAGGTAAAAATTTTTTTATATAAAGAAATATTTTTATAAATATTAACGAAAAAATTAACATTTCTGGCAAGTTAAAAGGTAGGAAAAACCATAAAAGTAAATTTATGTAGTACAAAACAATTTATTATATATGTTGTAGGGCTTTAAGCGAATGGCAATAGCTTATTGACCTAGGCATTTAACAATTTGGCCAGTCTTTAAAATATACGATTTCTATCAATTTCGTATGTGCAATAAAAATAATTTTTATAGATACCTAAACACAATATTATAAAGGTTTTTTTTTATTATTCTTATACTTTCGAGAATCTTTTCATTCAAATTGTCATTTTTATCACATAAAAATTAGTAAAATTTCTTAATGCCGTTAAAAGTAACTAAATTTACTTTTTAAAAAAATCTCCGGGTGTTTTAATATTAATTATTAAACACAATACATTTAAAGACTATTTTACTTGAATTTATTAAAAAAATGCGAATTGTTTAAGGGCACAATTAGCTATTGGCCCTGGGCTTGCCCTTTTAAAATAATAATAAAAAAAATTGCTCACTTGGTTTCGGCAATGCATACATCGATAAGCGGTAGATCTTCCAAAACTATGAGATAGAGGTTTGAATTTGGAACATTGGTGAAAAAGTATCTAAAAATTTTGAGATTATGAATGGAAGATTACAATAATAAAAAAATCGGGGCAAAAAAATATGGACACTGTAAATACAAATTTGATAACATAGAAAAAAATGCCATTATAAGTAAGAACTAAAAATGTAATGTTTTGTAACAAATCCATTGCTTCTATGGCTCTTCACCTAATATAAGTAGGGCAATTCTTAAACGAATAAATAAAAAATATATGCCAACCGAATTCACTGTACACTAAAATTGTAAAAAAGAAATCGGAGAAAAATTATATTTTCCCCCTAATTTTTGACAAATTCCAATTACATATAATTATCCCAAAAAAACTATCTGATTACTTGACTAAACACAAAGTTTCATTAAACGTGTGCGAGAAAACGCCGTCGGGTTGAACCTCAAGTTTGGAATTATTCACAGCAAATAGAGCAACTTCCTTGATACAATTGTATTTTCGATTGCGAGCGGTGTCTTCAGTATTAGTGTGTGGATTTCCAAATTCTAGGGACTGATTAATATCAAACAAATAAAAACTAAATATGTAATAAAATATTGACAACTCATAAATTTCAGAAATGTGTTATTTGCCTAAGTGTCACTCAGAAGCCTAAAATTAGGTGCACCTGTCATTGTAATTTTCAGGGGAATACATGAAACCCCATATTTTAAGAATCAGACTTTAAGCATAGATTGTAGTACTGACCTTAAAATATGGAGTCGACATATACTTTGAGACAAGATATCGGGAAAGTGTTGCAATCAGTGTGGAGGGTTTTGGTGGAGTGCTAACAATAGCTCAAGAGAGAAGAAGTTTTATTAAATTAAATCATGTAAAAGGATCGGGTTAATTTTATATTTTATGAAGCGTAAAAAATTACTATTGCATACACGTGTAATTTTTCACAAAATTTAATTTATTAAAACCGCACTAATTTTATGTTACTGAATAAGGCTTAAACCTGTTCAATATAAACAAAATCTCAAAAATTAAATAATTCATAACATTTCCCAAACTATCTATTTTTAAAGTTAAATTTATTTTAGTCAGTATTTTTCACTTTCTGTTGTGTTATTTAATACGGTAATAGCAATCAATCTTTGTTTAATCAAAATATATGGAAATCAATAATAAAAAAGCTAACAATACCAATGGGTTATCGTTATTTCCCGCACAAACGGCCTGAAAATCGGTCGAAAAGAAGTTATAAATGATGCCAGAGGTCATGAGATGGAAAAAGATACGAGGTTCGATTAGCTCCAAATAAACTTTATCGTAATTCAGTTCGCTCCCGCTAGGAGGTAGGAAAGATTGGGAGGAAAAGTTGGGATGAATAACGATTTGCGTGGAATTGTTTATAAGGATGCAGCTGACAAATGTTATAATAAAAACAAAATAATTTAAAAAAACAAAAATAAAAATTATGCAAAGAGGATTAATATATGTAAATTGTAAAAATAACAAAAGCAAAATGTCATTTTGATGATAAAACTTTTAGTAAATTAAGTATATAATTATATCAAAGCTACTACTATCATTCAGAATTATAAGAAAGCGTACTGTTTTTTTAATAAAACTTTGTAAGCATGTTATAAATGTTATAAATCAAAAAAAATGCTAAATCCACAAATTCGATTTAAAAACTTAAAAAATAAGGGAATATTTTATTATAAAAAACTAATATGTTACGTTTATATTAAAAAATATTTTCATTCTAGAGGAAAGTTGGGGCTGTTAAAGCTATAAAAATTTAGTTAAAGAATTGAAGGTAAAATTTATTTATTGTTATAAGAAAAGATATTTTTACTTATCCTTTTAAAAATCTTAGAGTCACAAACAAACGCTAAATTTTTCATATTTTGTCATTATTTCAACTTTCACGGGTTTGTAGGGCCAAAATAGGAGATGGAATGGAAAGGAAAGGTTATGTAGATAATTTTACTTTATTGTATACCTGTGTAAAATATGTGAGGCAACTACCATACATGGTTATAGTAATACCAAATTATATTTACAATACAAATAAAAATATGATATAAACCTTAGAGTGCAACTAACAGTTGGATCAATTGGGCAAGGGTATATCGAGTTACAGTGCCGGGCAGGTGAGAGTTTCGTCTTAACCGTGTCGTAGAGGGCCGCTTTGAGAGCCGTAAATTTGAGGTTCATTCCGGCAACGGCGTGGGTTATAGCGTTCGTACACCAAGAGTTTAGGTAACAATAGTTTGAGGTACAGTCCGTGTCCTTTTTACAAGGGCACCCATCGTTTATGGGCCGTGGTTTACTGGTAGGACCGCTGTAAAGCATTTCGTTTGCGGTTTGATCTTTATTTAATATATAACAAAAGTAGTGAAGTAATATAAAATAAAGGAAAATTTGGAATAAACGCAAAGTTGTAAAAAAAATTGCATAATTTTGATATAGTCATTTTTAGCATTGCATTTGAGAAAAGGAAACAATAAAAAAAGAATTGAAACAATTTGGCCTAATTATATTCAAATTAAAGCGTATATAAAAAAGCTCATGTTGAATTGTGAATATGATTTTAACAACTTAAAATAACATACACAATTAAACAAATGTTTTAGACATATAAACTAATTCATTAGATCAAGCTACTGTCTCTCCAATTTTTATTGTGTAAGCCTAAAAATATCTAATGAAAAAAAACACTAATGAGACTCATAAAATAAAAAACATTTTAAAAATATTTATATATTTATTAAAATTTAGGCTTTTCACTCAAAATAATATTTTTTATTTTATTCTGGTAAATCTTCATTTATAAATTTGGAAGAGGAAAATTTTGAAGGGAGGTTGGAGCATTAAATAATTTAATACATTCATTTTTAGACCGGAGTTAATTATTTTACATTATTTATTGGGTTTGGATTCATTTTTTTTAATGGAAATTGATGTAATATTGGGAACAAGAAGTTTCACCGAAAAATGAAAAAAAATATTCAAAAATCGGATTTTAGTAATATTTTTAAGGTGTTTTAGAATGATTTATTAATTTAAGCAATTTATTCACAAGTCTTTAAAAAAAATTAAAATTCAAAAAAAAAAACATTAATAAATGAATACATACCATCGGCCTGACATAGCGGTTTACCCAACATTATGGTTCGGGACATGGTTAACACACGGTCGGTATTAGTTTTGAGGTAAGGTCTAAAAGTTGGTGTTATTATATTTGTACCAACATTGAGAAGTGCTTTATTGAACCATGCTAACCTACGAAATATCGAAAAATAAAAAATTTAAATTCAAAATTGTCATATCCATGTAAAAAATATTTTAAAAAGAATAGTTTAAAAGTAGCAAAAATCCCACAATTTTTTTTTATAATTATCTAAAAATGTAAAATCATACATAGAAAATAAAATTACGGAAAAAAAACATTAAATTTTTTAAAAATGCAAAATGACCATAACAATTAATGCAATATAGTGTATTTAATAATCCTTATTTTATATGATAAAATTTTGCAAAATCTAAATTTTAGACAAACTTTTCGCAGGCTTAAATAAACCATCATATTAAGAAAAGGCCAATATAAAATAATTGCTGGCAGCAAAAGAAAATTTAATCTTATTGATCTAAACAAGTAATTAGTAATCGCTTTAAAAAATTTGAATTTTATCAAATAACAATGGGTCAATAAAAAAAATAGGCTAAGCAGATGAGAATGGTTTTTGGGTCATATTAACCTGCTAAATTCATATCAATTAACCATTTTTTCCTAGCACATCCAAATTTGTAAATAATTTGCTCAAAAACATAAATACTTGCCGTAATAATAGTCAATTTTGATTTAAAAGTAAACTAAAAAATGCTGAAGATTGGACTACAAAAATTTGAAACAATTTACAATAACATACGTAATATTTTAGCAGATTCTGAAACAATTTACAATACTATACGTAGGCAGATTCTGAAAAAAACCCAATTTTTGTAATTAGGCAAAAATATAATTAATTAATAAATATACAAAAACAAAAAATTTAATATTTAAGTAAATTTGTTTTAGTATCAAAAAAAAATTAATAAATAACTTGATATTAGACGTGTAAAAAATAAATACTTTAAAGGTTCCATAGCTCTTGGAATTTGAAGGGCTGGGTAAACGCGAGTCACGCCATTAAAAGTGCTCAAAAAAGTCGAGATGATGTTAGATTGCAACCGGGAATTACGATTCTTCCAAACGTTTTCCATTTTAGAGGTCAGGATTAGATCTGACCTGCCGATGTAAGGAAAAATTAAAAGATGCAACAAAAAAAAAAATCTTAATCTATTTCAACTATATCAAATAATAAGTAGGTGTCTATATACAATTATTAACCCAAACGTTATCCCAAATGTAAGTGAGTTTGCCAATGCAAATTGAAAGATATTATTATAGTTTTTTATGAATCTTATACTTTATATAAAACATGAAAGCTGCAAATAATGTACTTTCAATTAAAGACTTATCTGAAGTTGGCCTAATACAAAAGCACTAGTATTTATAACAATATTTTTAAACTCCGTTAAATTATTATTTAGTTGAAAACTAACTTGATAGTAGGCTTTATAAGACCCTCGGGAGAGGTGCAGGGCTGAGGCTGGTGAGGCGTATTAAGGATAATGTGCAACGATTCAACCGGCGGTTTATTATGAAAAATATATTCTTCAGGCGAGCAAAAGGCGCGCGGTGACAAATGAACGCCGCTGTAATTGTATGAGACTGAACCTATAATATATAAGTTACCTGATTAAAATTAAATAATTTGTTTGCATTTTATTACATTTTTTAAAGCAATTTATAATGTGGAAGTTGTAAATATGATAAAAAATTAATATAATGACAATAACAAACATGAAAAAAAAATTGTTTTACATATACATAAATACAAATAATTTTTGTATATCAACCAAAATTCTAAAAAAAATTTATTAAAATATTACGAGTGGCTTAAAAGCTTATATTTTAGATACATATTGAAACTGTGACCTTTTAACATTTATATATAACTTATATAAGATAAAGAAGGGGCAACACATACTAAGCGACTTTTTCACCAAACTATCCAAGAAGGCTTGTATGGGGCGGTCAAAGGGGGCCGGAATTTTCTTGTGTTCCAGGGCGTAGGCATACCCAGTATAATCGGTAAGGAAAATTTCCGCGGGCGCAGTGGAACCTGTCGCGGTAGGGATATAAAAAAGGCGACGAGAGAAGGGGACTCTGAAAGCGAACGAAAAATCGGAACCTTTAAAGAATGTATTAGATTAAATTTGCATAATATTAACAAGAAGACAAAATATGTAAGCACAAACATATATTTTATAAGACAAGGATGACGTATGGCCACTTGACCAAAAAAGTGAAGCATCAAATATATTTAGAAGTTTTAGTGGTCACGTATTGGCGTGCTAATTATAAGCAATTTTAGAGGCTATTTTAAACAAATTATAGTCTTTTATTTTTTTTTTGAAAAAAATAAAAAATTAAAAATTATAATTTGGGATTTAAAATATAAAAATTATAAATTCGATGTTATACGTTATGACTTAATGTCTCGACCTACTTTATAAAAATTAAATGCAAATTTTAAAAAATAATTTTCCCAAACTAATTTTAATTTTAGGCCCACCAACACTATGTGCTTCACTTTTTGCTTAGTTATTTATCAAGCAATTTGAAATTCTTCATTGTATTAAATTCTATGGTCACATATGTAAGAACAAATGTTAAGGTATCAAGAATTCATTGCCTACCTATTTAAGACAAGCCAAAAAACTCAGGTTCTCAGATCAGATTCAGGCTAAGCATGATTAATACTATTATCAGGCGTGAAAATAAAATATTAAACCCAGCTTTTGATTTTTAATTTCAAATATTTCCAAATCTAACCAAATTAGACTTAAAATAACAATTTTTAGTAAAAATTTAAGTTAATAATTTATTAATATATAAACATTCTTGTGTTATCATAAAGTTTTTTGTCTTGAGGTCTTAAAATGTGACATTTTGGTATTTTTACTAATAATTCTATGACTAAAAAAAATATTAACGATAGAAAAAAAATTGTTAAATAATATAGACTAATCTAAATATATACATTTTATTAATGAAATTATATATTTAAATACATCTAACAAAACGAAACAATTAGGACTATCATCAAATGTGCACACTATTTAAAAAATCTCCCTCCTTCTAAATTAATATCCCATTAATCTAAAATAAAAATCTCGAGTCAAACCAACAAAAAAATATAAAATTTAAAAAAATTGAATATGGAAATAAACCTTGAATTGGCCCGAAATTGTAGTCGACGCTGTACACAGGTTTCCAAGAGAGTCCTTCTTGATACTCGCCGTTGTAGAAGGCAATGTAGGCGTTTTGGTTAACTTGGCGACTCCCGATCTCACGGCGCAGCATGCGGGTTAGGACTTCGTCAAACTGGGCCGGCTGTCCGTCAAATTGCTCGAGCAGCGAAACGTGGATAAAGATGGGGTCACCGAGGAGCTAAGGGTCAATGATAAAAAATTTATAAATAATATTTTTCCAAAAAATTAGCTTTTCCCTTCTATAACTCCCACAATCTTCGACTAAATGGCACGTTTAAAAATGACTATTATTTTGTTGCAAAAAAAAAAGCTAAAATTGTATTTTCCTATATAATTCAAAATAAAGAACAAAGTTAGGACCCAAGGCCGAATTGAAAAAAATTTTGGGCCAAAGTTAATTTTTAATATCTTCTTCTTTATTTATAGTTAATATTGTTAACAGGAACTAATTATGATATTTTCATTGACATACCATAAAAGGTATTAATTCTACTTCCGGTATTTTATTGATAAAAAGAGAAAAACTTTATAGCTTACAATTGCAATATGAAAATTACGAACCGGAAAGTTAAAAAATTATGTTTGGATGGCGGGGCCGTAATGTCACAACCTGGTTTGTACTCTAATTCAAACACGAGGAGAAAAGAAGTTGTCAAAGCTGTTTTATATTTTCTCGACAAAATGCTGCTATTAAACTAAAGGCTAACAAAATTATTGCTACTTTATAATACGTTTGGATTATTGAAGATGAACCATTGATTTTAGGCCAACTAAGTTTTACAAATACATTTTGCAAAAAAGAAAAAAGAAAAAACGGTTTTGGTTATTAAATTTATATAATTTTAAACATGTTACAAAAAAATATCGAAACAATTTTAGAATACACTATCATATTTAAATAAAAATGCTGAAAATACAAATTTAACACCTTAAATAAACATATGGTACAAATATTAATATTAAATAAACCTCTTCACTGTGCTTAATAAGCGGGTGTAATATGGCATGCCCGTGATTATCGATCACAAAATAGGACACCGAATTCCAGGTTTCTTTATTTAACATCTTTTCAATTGTATCCAACGTTATATCGATCCCAACAACCCCAATAAACCTGTAAAATATAGATTTCAAAATTAAGATTTAGAAATTTGTATTAAAAATGGTGAAAAATATTTTTTGTAATTATAAATATGATATAAATGTAAATATGTAAGTAAAATCACGTTCTCAACTATATATGTTTTTTTTTTGCAAAGTACATGCCTAGCAAATTGCCTATTTATAAATTATAAAGTTATTACAAATAATGCATATGCCCCAAAAAATTGTAAGGTAAAGCTTATTAACCATGTTTGAAATTTTATTTAAAAAAAATCTTATTAGCCTTAGGCGATTCAAAACACTGTATAAGTCATATTATTAACTCAATTAAACATTCAACAACAACAAAACGGAGTGATACCCGATTTTAAAAGAACTTAATAAATATATTCGTTTATAGTGTTACTCTAAATATTCATAAGTCCATTACTCTATTTAAAAATAAATGTTTTTAATAGATTTTGATTTTCTTTTGCTGAGGATGTTTTAGGTAGTATAAATTTTTAATTTGCTTAAATAATCTAAATTAAAATTACTATAGAAAATCATCGTAATGTTTGGCCTCCTAAAATTTTGACCTTACTCCGAAACAACTTCAAAAAGATTGTACAAGATAACCAAATCGAAGTTTTAAGCATTAACATTCGATGGCCCCAAGATGAGATTAAAAACGGGTTTTTTTGGGTCATTATTATCATCCTTAACGAAAGTTAAAATTAGTCAATATGTATGTATTATATACAATTAAAGGTTTGTATCCTAAAAAACTTAGAATTTTGAAAAAAGAAACAAATATTTAAATGCTTACTTTCCTTTGTTGCTATAGACAGCCTTTGAAGCTGTAATTATAAGATCGGCGTTTAAGGCATCCAAATAGGGTGAAGTCCAGACCTGTTCAGCCGGGTCATGTGGGTCTGAAATGTTCCTTAAAAAATGATAATAGGGCGAAAGCGCTTTAGCCGTAGGAATTTTGCTATCCCAAACGGGTATACGCATTCCGAAATTGTTACAAGAAAGTTGTTTGAGGTAGGAGTGCGCATGCTCAGACGTTGTAAAAGTGAAAATGTAGGCCTGCAGATATTACATAAAATGAAATTTTAAAATATTGAATTATATAAAAGTTTAGATCAGATAATATTTTTGAGCTCATGGTGAGCTATTTCATTTTAAGTAGAAAAAAAATAAACATATGCTGCAATTTGAGTGGTACTTTTAATTTTTGAATTGTATATTGTGACACTTTTGGAAAATAGTTTAAAAAACTCATATAAATATACCAAATTTTAAAATTAAAAAATAATTTGGTTAAAATAAAAGAGAAGTGCGAGCTTACTTTATTTACTCGCTAAAGATAAAATGTGAGTTCGAGCTCCTAGATTAATGTAACCTCTGGGTTAAAGTCGAATTTCTGGAAAAAATTTACGTTTTTTGTCAAATTATATAAAAAGTAACCTATTTAATCAAAAATAAATGTGATAATTTACATCCATAGATCCAAACGACTAATATATTAATAATAATTTTTTTTGAGTATGTTTTAACAGAACAATCAAAGTGATAAAACTTGTCAAATTGATATTCGTGTCATCTAACATAAAAAAAATTCATTTACATTTAATCTTCAACCTAAAAAAAATGATAAGAATTAAAAATAAATAGAATTTAAAATACTGGAGGTAAATTGTCCTTTTTAAGGTCCTCCTGAAACGATTTCACCTCCCTCAAAAATTTTTTATGATCGAATATGCATATACTGCCGGGCACAAATTTCTTAGCCCCGTCGTAGTTATAGTAATATTGGCCGGCATTACAACGTTGCGAACCGTCCAAAGTTATGCCATCCGTAACGAACAAGATGAGATTGTGGCAGAGGTCATTGTTTGCGCTAGATAGCATATTGAAAGCGAGCCTAAACGCGCCCCTAAAATACAATAAACAAATAAGAGTAAAACAAAAATAAAACATAATAATAATAATAATAATAATAATAATACACATGTCGACAAATATTAAGGTCTGATAAAAAAGTTTAAGACATTGAAATGTAATGATTCCCATGATGGTCTAATCTCATATATATTTTCCGTTTCCCTAAGCCTTTGGACTTGGGCTATTTTATTAGGTTCATATCAAAAAAATGGCTATTTTTGACCAAATTGACAGATTTTGCGACCTCGAATATACCGTAAAGAGAAAAAATTCAAGATTATTTTTTATAAAATCACTTGTTTGGCACGCCAACCTAAATAGGATATAATATATTATCGGTTTTTAATTAATTAATAGAAGTTTGAATTTAGCAGTTTAGCTGTTGTAAACATATAAAAAAAAATTTAATTCATTTTTGTTTTTTCTTTTTGGTTTAACATTTTTATAATAAATAATGTGCAAAACGTTTCAGATTTTAGGTTGCAATTTGTACTTATACCCATCTATAAAAATTATCAAAGAAAACTTCTAAAATTAATAACCAAATAATAAAATAGGTCTAGCCATCTAAAAAAATTAATTTTGATTTCGGACAAGTTAAGACAATATATAAGGCAAAAATCATAAAAAATTTTACTTTTTTTCTATCAAATATTTTAGTTTGGCCAGCATAACATAGGAGGCCGTACATTTATAATTAATTCTGGAAGTAAAAAGCAAAAAAAATTTACAATTTGTTGCAAAATTGCATAAATAGTCATTATCTGGACCGAAAATTGAGAATTGTCGTCATTAAACAAACCAGTCGTAACATCCTGTCAAAAATCGCGACAAGTAATGCATTAATATAAACATGCAGATTGAGTAATTATTTATGATGCCATTTTATTCTCTTTCACTTTATATTTTCAAGAAAATCGACTTTTTCATTTTTAGTGTGTCAGCAAAAATATTTTGGATGTGTATAATATTGTATTTACGTATAATCGGAGCCCCCGTCCATTTCCAAATTTTGGAGCAGGTAAAAAAGTTTAAAGGAAAAGCTTGGGTTTGCCGGCAACAAGGCAGTTTGGTTCGTACAGCCAAGCACGTAGGGTTCGAGGTGATGGTACTTCCCATCGATATCGTAATAAGGCGAACGCGAAATAACGACCGAAAGGTAGTCGCGGTTAGTTAACGTATTTAGGATGTTATGAGTCAGAGCTAAGGCCCGTGATTTACTAAGATGGGTCATAAAATAAATTAAGTATAAGTATTTTAGATGTATTAGATAAACTAATGTGTATAAATCAATAGGATAAGTTAACCAAATAAACTAACTATACGTAATAGTTAAACCAAATTTACAGTTATAGATAAGAGTTAACCACGCGTAAGAAATTTTACTAAGCTATATTTATTAGTAAAGTTAAATTTTCTAAACGTAACTATGAATTTTATAGGATATAAAGGTAAGAAATTATGTAATTTAGCGTTTATAGTTTACTTAAATATATTAAGTTATGCTTCTAAACTCGCTTATGGTATTTATTTGATTTCAATGATTTTAATAAACTCAGTGCTCAAAAAATATTTTGTCGCCAATAAACTGTTCCCATAAACAGGCCATTGTTAAAAGGTTTAGCTACACTTTTGGATTAACTAGGGTATTTCTTAGTTAAAATGAAAAATACAATAGTGTTTAGTTTCTTTCAGTAAAAATTTTGTCCATTTTTTTAATAATACATTTAACCTGTAGTATAGGAGTTTCCTCCAGACTTTTTATTATATAAGGAAACGGCATACCCGTTAGACCTTTGCCTCTATTATCTTTACAGCAGGCCCCGCAAAGTTAAATGAGATTTAACACGCACCGGTTCCCTATGTTTTTAGACCTAAGCGCTCAGAAATATGGACGGCTTTGGCGGTCCCCCATCAAAATTAGCCAGGCTGAACGTTATAACGTGAGTGTAGAAAACAACCAAGTTTACATGCGCTCAAGGTCGTCCGACCTTTAAATTTTCCTTTTAAGATGGCATATAATTTGGGTAAATGGACAAACAGCATAATTTTATAGATACAACTGATTAAAGCTTTAAAAAGATAAAATCCGCAATTCGTTTATTTTTTAAATATATGACAACCTCGCTTATAAATTTCGTGTACATTTCAAGAGATTTTACACCTAGAATTTTTTTCGTACAAATTTCGATCCAATTCTTATATTTTTATAAGCCAGAAACTCTTATGGGCGCGTTCAAAGCTCATTGGAAATTTTAATTTTGAATTTTTCCAGAAAAAATATTGGTTTGTTAAAAAAAAATTAAGTTGATTTTTAAAATTAGCCATGTTAATATGGTACGAGATATATATTATATAAAGTTTCATATTTCAAGCAATTGATCAGGATATAAGAAAAATGAAAGAAAAACGATAGGTAACATCGATGTAAAAACCTAAATTTTAAATATATGAAGATTTTCTAATTTTCAAAAAAAATGAATCAAATCACGCGCCCCATAATATCAAACATAATTTTCCGAGTATCTTTTTATATAACTTTTTCAATATGTGCAAACTTCTAACTTCATTTAGCGTGGTATTATCTCAATGTCATGTTGAAACTTATTTGGGTGAGTGTAAAATGCTATGTGACGGTCATAATCCCTGGGATAAGTGGGGACCACGTTTCTTTACTACCATAATACATATTAAACAGTGCCGCATTCACCGAGATGCTATAGCAAACAGGCTTTATAACCTTGACAAAAACAATAGGTCGAGCTTTTCGACCAAAACAATGCCCCCTTGTCTTTCACCTCCTAAAAGGGGCGGCATACCCGTCAGAGCCTCTTGTAGCCCTATTAGGCGCTCCCAACGTAGACAAGGAGTTACCCGATTAAAAATTGTCAATATTTAAATATATTTAGAATTTGGGACTGATCAGAAAGCTATCATTTCCTATAGTGTTATCACTTTTATTCGATGAAGAATTTAATTTATGAATTTATCCAGGGCTGGGAAAAAAAATAAATGGGGTTTTTTAAACAAGTTATTGAGTTTTTTTTACCCAAATGCCCACAAACTCATGAGCATGGCAAAAGAAAAGCCCCTTTTTTTGCTTAAAGAAAAGGGGCATGTTAAAAAAAGCCCCATTTCTTCAAAAAAAAACTCCTAGGAGCTTTAAGAAAAAATAACCCACCCATCATTATTAAAATAGAAAAATCCAATTCGAAATTAGTATAAAGAAAACAAACAATGGGCTTTTTGGGGCTCTTTTTAAGAGCCACTTTTTGGATTTTTTTTGCCCCTTTTCTTAGTAAGGGCTTTTTTGGAATTCTTTTTCTGGCCCTTTTTTTGTAGCTCCCTTTCTTTCTTTATGTTTTGGGGGAAAAAATGAGCCAAAGTTTATTGGCTCATTGTTTTCCCAGCACTGATTTTATCATAAATTAAATTGATAAAGAATAGAAGTGAGCAAGAATACAAGAGTGCCTTCCATATCAAGATTGAAATTTATCCTTATAAAATTAATTAGTTCACAATTTATAATATTTAAATCTAAGCAAATCTCAAACATTCAAGGAATAACTTTAAAAGCTAATATTCTAATTTATAATATACAGTAACAGTATTTTATCCATAACACAATAAATCGAGATAGGGGTTTTTTTTTAATCTAGATAAAACTTATTACAGAAAATGTGTAAATGCAGCTTCATTTAACCTATATTAACATTGAATTTGTATAATTATAAGTAGGGTTAATCAATAAACAAATAATAAGTCAATATAATAGCTAAATCATGTTTACCCATATTATTTAAAAATAAAACAATAGGACCTTTTAGTATTGTGCGACCTTACGAAAATTGATTTGAGATAAGGATTCAAAAATAAAGCTCAAATTTACAGTCGATTTCATCAAAATGACACTACCAGTAAAATCTTTAAAAAAATTGGTAGCCTAAATAGATCATAGTTTATGCGCAATTTTCACAGCTCCTTTGGGGGGGGGGTGGAAAGCATTGAAAATGCTATGGGGCGACGTTAATAAACCCTGGAGTCTGTAGGATTAAGTGCATTTCTCCGCCAATATCATAATTTTTCATTGAAATGACGCCGTTCGGAATATTACAGCAAGTAGGCTTGACAACCTTGGCAATTGTCGAAGGCCAGACGGGGCATTTTCTTAGCAGGTATATGACTCTGGCCTTCGACTTTATGCATTTTTCTCATATATTTAAAACAGGGTCGATATAATTTTAATGTATAAGTGGTTGTATAAAAAAATAAATAAAATCTGTTTAAAAAAAACCTTTTAACCATGGTTGAGCTCGCGTCAAATATGATTATAACGTTTTTGGGCTTTGTTATAGCGGCAACATACCATGGCCGGACTCGAGGGTCAAAATCGACATTCGCCCGTTGTGGCTCCCGGGGGTTTGGGGGGCCGGGTGATTTTTTGGGGGGGGGGGCAACTCGCCAATATTGTTTATCTCCCAAGGGCGATAATATATGGTCGGAAAATGCCAGTTTTAGACGCGAAATATTTTGATATCTAAATGCAGGATATAATTGTTTGTAAAAATTAACGTGAAAAAAATTTCCATTATTTGTGATTAAAAAAAGACAAAGTCAAGGGATTTTATTTTCAAAAAAGCTTTGTGAAATCTTTCTTAAAAATATGACTTTAGATCTGTAAAGTTCGGTCAATAAAGGCTTTTAATTTACCCGTTATATACGGATTTAAGTGAGCCAAAGACGGAAGAAACTAAGAAAATCGAAAAATATATATGAGATTAGGCCATCATGGGGATGCATTCATTTATGTTTTTATAAAATTCACGTTCTGACATCAATATTTGTTGACCTGTGTATAATAAAAGGGCCTTTTATTGTTTATAATTAACACTAAAACGTGAGCTTTTTGATGAGGTTGCAAAAAGTAAATATTTTTATAATGATAGCTTTATAATAAATGCTCTTATATAATAATGTGAATGTAAATATTGCATAATTAATTTTCAAAAATTTCCTCAATCATAAAAATAGTTTATAGCCATTATTAACAATGGTTTGAAAAGGTTACAAGATCTTATAAAGTAATTAACTATTTTAAAACAATTCTAAACATAAGAGAAAAAAAAGGACAAGAAATATGGCCTAAGGGATAATATTGGCATTCAAAAGGTGTATCAAGTAAACACAATATAATGTCTAAAATGTCTAAATACTATGATAATATCACAGCAATTAATTATATGCACTTTTATAACCAAATTGTATTTAATTTTAGTAGGAGTAATTTTAACTTGAATCATAATTAAAAAATGGTAAATATAAAAAAATTTTGCAAGTTGCTCTTTTATTTGACTTAGAAAAAATATATTTAAAACAACTAATTAATCATATTTTATTATAAGCAGCTTTATGCACAACTTGATCTATTATGAAAGCCCTTTTCTAAAAAACCCCACAAAATTTGACAAACGTTAATTATAATTTCACTCAATTAATAAACTCACAAATTAGTATATAAGAGAAAAAATTTAAATTAATTAAATTAAAAAATGTCATTCATTAGTATGTAATATGTGAATAAAACTATATATTTTATGATGTACCTTATATCAGTATCTCTTTCCATATTTTGTTTAAAAATCTTTTCCAAGTTTGCTGTCCACCAGACAGTTTCAATGATTTTTTGATTAGTTTTAGGAACAAGGGTAGGCAATTTGACAGAGCTTTTGAGCACAGATTGAGAGTTATCATGTAAACTAAAACTTATTAAGGATCATATTTACTTTGTTTTGGTTACATTAAAATGTGTTCTAACTTTATCTGAGTCAATAAAAATGGAAGGTCCCAAATCATCTAAAGATTTGATTTTTGGAAGCTCAATGGATTCAGAATTATCATAAAAATTAGCCACTTGTTGGGCCAAGTAATCTAATTGAGCTTTTTTCGTCACAAAACTCATTCCTTAAAAAAATTAACAAAATGGTTAATTACCAAGTTTGTTATGAATATCTTGTAATTGTTTTATCCAATCTATATTAATTTGTTCATAAACTGCATCGTCATAAAGTTTTTGAATTTCTTTATATTTTACTCCTTCTTCCATAAGAAGCTCTATCTCGTCTCCCATTAAATTGGCCCATTTTTTAATTAAAAGTGGCGGAATACAATACACTGAGTATATAAATATAAACAAAATAAATATGTTCATGAATTCACAAATTCAAAAAAACATATGAATTTTTTTTAATTAGTTTATTTTTAAAGAAAATTATTTTTTTGTGTTCCTCAGCTGAAATGGTAAACTTTTCTTTAAATAATTTTTTAGTTCAGCTTTAATATTTTCTCAGACTTTACAAATGCCAATTTCAAGGCGCAATATAAATGTTTTTCTGTTTCAATGCTCCCAGGCAATGAGAGAAAAGATGTTGAGAATGGTGGGAAAAGTTGCATATTTTTTTTTAATAATTTTTAGTAATAATGCCACCTTCAGCATTAAGTCAATTAAGTAAATTAATTTGTCTCATTAAGTATAGCTAGATTAAATGTGGAATACCCTATGTTATTTAAACTAACTAATATGAAAACAAATAGGCTCACTCATTGTGGTGTGCTTGAATTTGTTGCCGATGAGGGAAAAATTTATATACCTTATTGGGTAATTCATTTTTTTTTATTAACAACTAGATGATGAGAAATCTTTTGTTAGAGGAAGGTCAATTTTTACAAGTGGAAAGTGTATCACTGCCAATTGCTACATTTTCTAAATTTCAGCCTCAGTCAGTGGATTTTTTGGATATTTCAAATCACAAAGCTCTGTATATTATATTTCTAATTTTGTGAAGATTAGAAAATGCTTTAAGGAATTTTGCATGCCTCACAACTGGTGATATTTTAGCTATAGAATATAATGATCAAGTATTTTTTGTTCACTTTATGTATAGATATATGAACTGTGTGTACTTGAGACAAAACCTGGAAAGGCAGTTTCTATCATAGAATGTGACATGAATGTAACAAAAATCATATTTATTGTTTGCCCTTGATTTTTAAAATTGTGACATAAGTATTTTGAAATTAGGTTGAATTTGCTGCTCCTGTGGGTTATAAAGAGGAAGAAATTAATTCTGAACCAGAATCAAATGAAGAATTACCAGAAACTAATATAGTACAATATTTTATTACATTGCCTTAATTATTAAAACATAAATAGCTCCAATTTAGCATTTTTTGCTGAATGATTTTTGATTGTATATTTGATTTAGATCATTAATGAAAAATTTATTAATTCATTTTATCCATATTGAAAATTTTTATTTTTTTAAATAATGAAGGGCACAGTCTTTTTATCCAATGCATTAACATCAATTAGCTAGAACATATTTATAATTTATTAAATTAAAAAACTAGCAAATAAAATAATTTTTTGTCATATTATAATTTTAATATTTTTTATTTATAGCAACCCATTGATAATAACAAATTTCAGGTAAATATACTTTAATTCTTATTATATATGTTTGTTATTTCTATGAGCTTGAATATTTAGGCTCAGCTTAATTATATATAAAAAATTTGGTCAATGGCATGGATCATTTAATTTATTACCCTTTCTCAGTTGAATTTTTGGCAATCTTGCAGTTTCACGTAATCCTTTTTGGAATCTTGTTTGTTTAAATTGTGGCTTTTAATGCTAGCTCTAATTTTATGCCCAGGTTTATTTATGGCTGCCTTATTTTCCTGCTAATATTAGAGATGAGTTGCTGTCTACTCATAATTTGGTCATAACACTAAAGGCGTGATATACACTTGGAATGAATTGGTTTTTTATATAAAGAATTTTAAGTTTCGATATTTTAAATTACACTTAACCAATCACACGCACAGCAATTTCACTGCCCCTATTAAAGTTAGTTTATTTCTATACTATTTATAACTTTGTTTTGAGTCATTTTGTTCCTTCCTGAATTTTATATCAGGCTTACTAAAGGGAGTTATCTGTTTATAAATATTTTAATGAAAAAAATAAGCTGGCATTACTTTAAACGCATTCAATCAATGAGACGGTAATGTAAGATGTTTTGGTGTAACCCTTACCTATGGTTTTTTTGTACTCATTTTTTTAAAAAGGCCAAAAACAAAATTGCAAAAACGATAAATGGTATTAAAAATCCAGTAAAATTTAATCATTATTAGTTTGTATGAAAAATTTGTTAATTAGTTTAATATTATGTTTAACTGACCCAGCCTAAAGTTCTTTTAATAATTTTGAACAAGCCCATTCAATCTCTAGATGCCTCCACCATGGAACTATTAGGCCGAATTGAATACACAAATTCAAATAGCATGATAATTTGGTTTAGCTAAAATATATTTTAACAATATCATAAATACTTATATATAATACATGTCTAAAATATTTTATGAATGTTCGACGAGGTTTGGGAAATTAAAGCGAAATAATCTGCCCGATGGCCTTAATTTTATATATTTTCGTACAAAGCATCTTAAGACCGGGCCCTACAAACTTACAACAATCAAAAAAATGGCAAAATTAACAGTTTTTACGTCCTCAATTTTAGGAAGTAAAAAACAAATTAATCAATTTTTCATCTGAAATGATAGATATCAAATTTTTTAGTATATCAAGTTCCAACATCCATAATTTTCAACAGGTTAAAATTTAATAGCTTGGCTATCATATATAAATTAAGGTTTTTCAATATCTTTCATTTTTTGAATCATTTATATTTTTAACATTCTTTTATAAAAAATGTTTATAGCTGGCTTACAAAGCTTGAGAAAGACGTAAATGAAAATCTCTAAAATTTAAATTAGATTATATATTTAAATAATTATTCAAATTGTATAATTCAATGTAAATAAACTTATATTATACATTGATTTAAATAAATACAGGTTTTTGGTGGACAAGGCAATAGAATAGATGGAAAGGATCATAAAATTGAAGCTTTTAAGCCTTCCCATGGTCAACAAATGCAAAGGTTAAGTTTTTTAACATACCAAAAATTTCCTAATAATTTGTGCAATTTAATTACGTTTAAAATAAAGATGATAGGCCCCCTGCCTGTATCAAACAACTTTTGTACCAATATAAAGGTAAATAAATAATTGAGATTTGCTGGCTTTGAGTTGAATTTGAAATCGACTTATCAACTCAAATTTATAATTTTACGATTATCGCGAAATTTTATCAGAAATTTTTTTTTGTTATATTTTAGCGGAATTCCTGATTACGACTTTAATATGAACAAACTTGTATTTTTTCGCGGACCTTTCCGAAAGCCTATTGAAAATACACTGGCAAATGATGATGATAAAAATTTCAAACCTTTTAGCACCGAAGGCAAAGTGCTTAGACCTAAAAGATATTAATAAACATTTAAATGTATTTTGCATTGTATAAGGAGCTTTGTCTACAGTAGATAACAAAATGCAAAAACTTCTAATTGCTTACATCAAAATAATAATATATTAAGCCATTTTACATTAAGATTTTGTCCCAGTTTAGACGCCATACAATAGTATATTAATTTATACTATATGCCATATAAATTAAAAAATCAAATAAAAATACTTACAACAAAGCTCGACAAGTTTTGGAAATATATGAGCTAACTTTAAAGTTTAGACATGCTTTTAGAGGTTTTCAAATCACTTTTAAAGTATTTAAAAAAATGTTAGAAAACAAAAGAGATTCAAAAATAAAAAAACAATTTATATATTTAAATCAGCTAAACTGAAATTCAAACTTAAAATAAAATTTTTTTTACCCGATACATTCAGTCATGTTTAGGTTGGCAAAATAATCTGTATAACCTTAATGTTGATGTAAGAGCTTTTTCATTTGAGATGAAAAATAGAAGTTTTAATTGATAGTGATAATCTAGATCGCACAAAAGCTGGGGAAAAGCCCATTTATAACCATATCCATTCTTTGTTTTTGGGAAAAAAAGAAAAAATAATTTAGCTTTTATCGAGATAATAAAATTTTAAGATTTTTTGCTTACATTTTATATGTCTTTATAATTATTTTCCTAATCATTGAATTTATGAAAAACAAAAATGGGCTTATTTTTTGGTTGTCATCAAATTCGAAAGCCGAATTTGGAATGAATTAAAAGTAGAAAAATATTAGAGAAAAGGCCATCATGTAGATTTTTTCGCGATAAATTTCCAAGCGTTCATAAATTTTTATAGACTTGAATAATATTTAAATAAAAATTATTTTATATAAAATATATATACATGACAATAATTTCGAAATAATCAGATTTAATTAAGGATGCATAATTATAAATCTGTTTTTTTCCAACAATATCAAATAAATAAGCTATAACGACAAATCTCTATGATGAGTAATAGTTATAAATGGTCGAAATATCTCGAGGCAAATCATGAGGGTTGAACGCTTTATATTTTCGTAAAACATTATTTTCTCAAGGTGATTTTCGCCGTCAAAGTATTTCTGTAACCTGTGTAATTTGTTATTAAAATGCTAAATTATATAAAAATAGTGATAGGGTTAACTTTGGAAAACTAAATTAAAATAGACACATGACTAACCATAACATTAAATAAAATCAACATAGAAATTTTGCACTTCTTTATCGAAATAAAATCTCGATTATGCCAGTTGGAGGATTTAGCAAAATATAAGATGATGACATAAAACCAGGGCTGGCAAAAAAAAATAAATGGGCTTTTTTAAACAAGTTTTTGAGTTTTTTTCCCCAAATGCCCACAAACTCGTGGGCATGGCAAAAGAAAAGCCCCTTTTTTTGCTTAAAAAAAGGGGGCATGTTTAAAAGCCCCTTTTCTTCAAAAATAATTCCTAGGAGCTTTAAGAAAAAAATAACCCACCCACCATTATTATAAAGAAAAAATCAAAATTGTTTATAATTAATATTAAGAAAACAAAAAATGGGCTTTTTGGGGCTCTTTTAAAGAGCCACTTTTTGGGGGTATTTTTTGTCCCTTTTCTTAGTAAGGGCTTTTTTGAGATTTTATTTTGGCCCTTTTTTTGTAGCTCCCTTTTTTTCTTTATGTTTTGGGGGCAAAAATGAGCCAAAGTTTTTTAACTCATTGTTTTCCCAACACTGCATAAAACATACTTTTCTAATAGTATTGTGTGATCTAAATTCCTTTTCAACCCAAACTTATGAATTTTCAATTTATTTCTTTTTTAAGATCATTCGTTTTGTTAAACAATTAGAGCAAATTACCAATAAAAATTTAAAATTGTCTTTGCAAAACATTACTACCTTTAAATGAGAGATTTTTAATTATTGTTAAGTTAATGATATTTTCGTTTTCGAATATCGTTTTGTTAGACTAAAACTAACACCGGATGCTTCGGTAGATTTTCTACGATTTTTATAGCATTTTAAATGTGCTTATTAATCCTTTTTAATGATTAACAATAAATGATAAAAATGTTATATTAAAGAAAATTGAGTTTAAATATTCACATCCAGCCTATTGTTGTTATATTTTGCTAAACAATAACTTGCGCTCTTCATATTAAAAGGTTTGGCATTCTAAAAAAATATAATCAGTTGAATAAATTTTTCATTTTATCCGTTAGATATGTGTTATTCAAAAAACTTTATTATGATCAAATGCCTTTTAACAAAATCCAAATAATTTGCTTAACATTTTTAAAATCTTCTGTAACACTCCCCAAGTACATATTAGCCTTTTAAAACTTGATGATTGTTATGCGAAATCAATAATTATAAATATCTAAGTTAAAATTAAAATAATTTATGTACAAACTTGATTACATTTTTTGGTGGCTAACTTTTAACAATTGTTTGATAATTATTATTTTAATGTTGAATAGCATAAGAGTTTATTTTTTTTTCTGGCTTACACAATTGCTAAAAACCCAAAAAATTATGTAAGTAATATTGATATTGAAATGTAAGAAATAATTGTTTAATATAAAAATTTCTGTAAAATTGTATATACTTGATAAATAAAGGATAATATAGTTGGGTTTGTGGTGAGTGAGAATATTGGTCGTCTATTAAATATAAAAATCTCACTTTATTAAGTCTTAAAATTACCATCCTAGCCCATTGGCAATATGTTTTTTGACACCTGTTCTATATATGAGTACACACTGTTACAAAAACATTTTTTAATTTTTTACATGGTGTCAGGACAAAATGTGAATGCACTAAAAAATCCATAGATCATGTGTATTCATAAAACGTTAGAACGTAAAAACTATAAGAACTATAATATATGTTATAAATTTTCCAAACCAATATACTGCCTAGAAAACAAACTTGCCCGTAAAATAACCAGAAATAAATAATAAAATAATGATAATTAAAAAAACTATGACAAGGTTGACGAATTTAGTTAAACAAAGTAAATAATATATCAATGTTAACTAAATAGTTTGTTTGATAGCACAAAATAATGATATTGAAATAAACCATTCTGTATAACTTCGACATCTTGTTGTAATTGAACGTAAATATGAATTTGATGAATAATATCGTTAATTAGCAACCACATAATACATTTTAAACGAACATTCTGCAAAAATATGGCACATATTATTATAAACTAGTTTTATAATTAAGTGCAATAAAAATTAACAAGATTTTTAAAATTAAAACAAATCGACAAAACTCATAGAATTTCCTTTTTGCATATGCATTTTGAATTTTTAAATTGGCTTAAAAAGTTTTATTACAGTCTAAAAAAATGGTTAAAACATTTGGATTTGTCCCACAATATGTACTATTTAACAATAACTTTTTTTTTAAACGTTCAAAATTAATTGATATGCAAAATGACGTTTTTAGTAACCTCAAGATTAAAAAAATATTAAAAGTATAATATAATATAAATAAGTTAATTAAAGCTAAAATTTAACTCTTTTTTTCTCTAATTTGTTTAGATTTTAAAGTAATTGTAAAATTAAAAAATTTAAATTACATATTTCAACTATATTAAACATAAGTTGTCTAATTGGCTTAAAACTAAGGATGAAATAATCAAATCTAATGAGAATTTTCTTACCAGCCAAATTTTTCCTCTCTTCACATCTGCAAATAGTGACACATATTGCGACCTCAAGACCAGAAATAAGGATTTCAGAGTTAAAAGTAAAATTTGTAGTTGGTAATTAAACTATCAAAAGGTTCAATGTTTTGCGTCGCAATTAAATTTTTTTTTACTGATCAAATAAAAACAGACAAAAATATTATTTTGGGGTAAAAATAAATTTTAGTTGCAAATTTTTTTTTAATTTTTCATATTTAATTTTTGTGTCTCAAAGTCACAAAAAGTAATTCATCATTTCGGAAAAAATTTCGGTATTTATGGAAGAAAAGTAGTCTGGCGGAAAAACGAAAAAAAGAGTGATAATAAAGCCTAATAGTAGTAATAATTTTTATACAGACGTAAGGTCGCTTTAGCCCTCTATGTTTTTGTTAATTGTCTCTCCATTAAGTTTAGTCGTTATCGTGTAGCTACATAACATTTTATTTTTACATTTTTTAACGAGCCTATTGCATAAGAAGAATATTTGTCATGTGTAAATAAGACATTTAATTTTTTTAATTAATTAAATTTGGGAAAACCCTCCCCAAAAAAATTAAACAAATAATAAAAAAATAATTGTAACCCACCAATTAAAAAAAAATAAAAATAAAGTCATCAAGAATATTAATGAATAAAAAGAACGTAGGTTAATAAGAGCCATTTGCTATTTTTTCGTTCCAAAAAGAAAAAAAAGCTTAAAAGCGCACAAAGCGTTCAAATCAACGGCTATTCCATAAAAAAATGGACAAGCAATATATATTTAGCTGGATTTATTAGCAAAACAATCAATTGGAAATACTACTTTTCAAAAAACTTACAAAATTGTAATTTCACTAAATCTTTTAAACAATACACGTTTTTGTTATCTGAGTGAGATTAAAATTGTACTTACTAAAAACTAATAATAAACAAAGGTTTAAACTTTAGGAATTCGAGAAAACTGAGGATATTGAAATAGGGTATAGAGATCTTTGTTTGAGCTAAATAAGGTTTGAATTTCTGCAAACTCGAGATGAGTGCTAAATTCTTTTGGATACGAAGCAATGATGGAGGAGCTGTATAAAAAATGTTTTGTTATTTACGTATTATGAACATATCTAGTTTTATAATAACTTAAAATTATAAATACATTTAATATTTATATTAATATTTATGGATCCGGAAAGTCCATTTGTTTTTTTGATCCCGACCTTACTAGCCGGATTTATTCCCCTGCCTAATTCAAGCGGGAAGAAGATATACGCAGCATGCTTTAATAATAGTCAGTGGTCAATAAAAATAATGGATTTTCGGTACCATTTTCAGAAAAAAATTAGGTGAGGTTTGAACTTAATATTATTTTTATTTATTCTTGCACATTTAAAAGAATTTTAAAAAGTATTAATTCAGTAATTTTTTAACAAAAATAATATATAACACAAATTATAATTAATATAGCTCACCAAAATTTATAAAAATATTATAGTATTTTGCACTTGCAACACTCCCCATATACATTTGTTAAGGACAAGTTTGATTATTTATAATAAACAAAATGTTATTTATTAATTTTCAAAACCTTCTTTTTAATATCCGTAATTGGGAATGAAAACTTTTTTTAACATTTTTTTTTAAATACACAGGTCAAAAAATATCAATGTCAGGTAAATGAGTTTTATGAAAACATAAAAGAATGCATATCCATGATGGTCTAATCTCATATGTATTTTTCGTTTTTCTTAGTTTCTTCCGCCTTTGGCTCCTTAAAACCGTCCATATTGAAAAATGGCCTTTTTTATAGATTGTGCGACCTCGAGACCCTAAAAAAAATTAAAAAATCTCTTTTTCATATAAAAATTCCGTGTAACTTATATTAATCATCTCAAATAATAAAAAAAAAATTTTAGTATATCAAGCTCTTATATCATCATTTTGATAATACAAAATTTTTCGCGTCCAAAATTAAATAAATCACGATGTATTATTTAATATAAATATTATTTGAAATTTGAATTTAACCGTTTAACTGTTGTGGATATGCAAAAAAAATTAATTTATTGTTGTATTTAAATCTTTTTTGTTTTTGACATTATTTCTAACATTTTCGATGTTTATAACTGACTAACTAAATTTGATTATAAAAAACGGTAAACGGATTTGAAAATCCTTAAGATGGCAGGTTTTATCTCTGTAGATAGCTCATAACTCTCAAAATTTTGTGCAATAATGACAAGTAGTAGTTCCCTCAAGTCCAAGTTACAAGGCCAAACTGACATATTTAATCAGCAAATTTTAAAATTCACATTAAAATATTTTGAATAAAAATATTAATAAAAACAAAGATTCAAGGTAAAATTATATGTGCTAAATTAATTAAAATTTAAAAAATGAGTTATATTTAATAATATACAATATTTAATTTAATATTGAAACTTTTGATAAGTTTGAGGTGAAAAAGTATATACATTGGTCAATGATATGGGATATATAGCTTTACAAGCTCCTGATATAATAAGGTTAAGTCCAATGTTTAGGAGCTAAAATATGATAAAAAGGTTAAAAAAAGTATAGACAAAATGTTTTAGTAAAATTTAATTAAAGAAATTGTGATTACAATGTTAATTGGTATATGATTATCTAAAGCTGAAGTATAGATATTTTTTGTTGGACAAAAATATGTGATTGTGTTGGTTAGAGTATCAGGTGGCTTTTTGATGAATATAAGGCTATGATAGGGTTTTAATGGATTCTAAATATAAATATAAATTTGAGAATCCTATTCATATTGATCATATCCAAAAATCAAGATATTTTATTAAGTTAGGTCCTATATAATAAATATTACAACATTGTTAAAAAAATGATATTTCCAAAATTAAACAACCTCTATCGCTCTTCTGATATTATCAAATTTCATATAATTTGGAAGTATTAGTTTTAATCTATGATTAAATTCCAAGGATTTCTGATAATCACTCTGTAGAATTTTTTCATCTAACTCTTCATATAACATTTGAATGAAGATGGCTAAAGGAATATGCTTAGTCAGTGCAATTTCATATGGGTCCTCATTAAAACCTGGATCTGATGATAATAAACAAAATAATTTTTATTTATATTGCTTCTTAAAGGAAAGTTAAGTATAAATTTAACATTTTTAGCCAACAGAATTTATTTTTATTATTAGTAGGATTACACAAATTATTATGATAAAAAGGCAAGTTAATAATTATATGAGCTTACAGTTATATATAAGTTATGAAAAATACAACATTTAAAACAAATATAAACTAAAAGTATTCATAAAACACTTAAGTTGTGCATGTATAAATAAATTAATCATGTTACCTTACTTGGTAAGGGTGCACTAACAAAAGAATGTTCATCAATTATGTGGAGAAGAGAACGTACATTTCTTGCAACAAACCCATTTATTTTATCCTCTGTTATAAAGACATTAACAAGATATTTGCTAAGGCATTGAAAATATTGGCTTTTCAAAATTTTTTCAATAAATGTTTCAGCCTAATTTTTATGTAAAAATATATGATTTAGTTACAAAATTGAATAAAATAAATTTATATCTATCAAAAATAAAAAAAAATTATTATTAAAAGAATAAATTACTTTAAAGGCAAAGACTAAATTAAATGATAATCCTTTATGTTCCTCCAAGGTAGAAATCTGTGCAGTTATGGGATACCCGCTAAAATATACATTGTTAACTTTTATTTCAAAAGGCTTGTCACATGATTCCATTTTAACACAAAAAAAGGTAGATGCCAAAAGGTTGATAAATCTTTATTTGTAATAACTTAAAACTACTTTGTAATATCTTGAGTTAATAAATAATTAGTCTCCCTTTTTCTAAATAATAACATCATATATTAAACATCTATCAATTAAAAAAATTTTGATTTTTAAATAATTAAAAGCTCACCTTAAGTCAGGGGATGAAGTGTTTATTTCGTGATATTCTACATTTTGATATTTTTCTTGGTGTAATGTAGTAAGCTCTAAGCAAATTAAAAAAAGGTTACCATTGATTAGAGATTTACATGGATATTTAAACAATAATTTATCTCCTCGACTACCAGACATAACGAAATATATACCCAGCAGTTCAAATTCACTCGCCATCCGTGCGGGACTATTTATATCGATATAAGTTGATGTGTCAAATAACCAATAAACCAAATTATATATTTTGGCTTTTGAAATTCAATATAAATAAAATCATGTAATTATAATGAATCTATTGAAAATCAGCTAGAAAGAAATTCTTTAAATTAATTATTCTTAAAAAAATTTGAATTAAGCTATTTTTTTTGTAAAAATAGTACAAGATTAGTTATTTATATATAATCTAATAAACTTATTTAATATTCTCTACCTATTCATACCACTTTAAAAGCTAACCTTGTTTTACATCTATCCATGTTGTCACTTCGCATCGAGCTCACGATTGACGACATTCATTTGGCAAGATTTTTGAACGTGTTGAAACTCTAGAATAAAGTTTTGCTGTTTGCTGCAATATATCCTGAATTAAATTTGGGACACACATAAAGGTACGTATTATATTGCTTCACATGTTTTGAGTTTAGGTGGTAAGGAATTAATTGTATCGGTGCTGGTTAGTCATGAGTAGATTAGAGGATACCTTTTTTGTAAGGGCTTTTATATGCGTTTTTACCGTACAGTTGGCGTTGGATTGACTAAATGGATATGATTAACATTGGATCTATATATTTATTTATAAATTTTTTGCCTATTTAGCCTAACTGCATCAAAACCTTAAATAGGTGTATGAACATGCCTCAAAATGTAAGTGAATGCTGTAACTGTGATAACCTTGTTCTAAAAGATCAAGAAATTGTTGCAAACCTTCTTGAAGCTTGCCTTAATGAATTGGATGGCACTGATATGCCTGCCACTGTTCAAGAACCTCATGTTGCTTGCACCTCTAATCCTGGGGAAGTTTTAAAATGTCAAGTATCTACCCTATCTAGCAAAATCAATCATGAATCACAGGATGTTGATTATGCAAGTTTGGTTAAACCTTTTTCAGATGTGGTTGGAGAGTCCAAGGTGAGTAACAGTGTTAGGTTGATATTGGACTGCTTGACATCTAAGTCACCATCGGATGAAATTGTAAATTTGCTCATCAATGAATGTGAATTGATGTTTGAGTGTAAAATGTGTAGATCAATTCACCGTGCATTACCAAACTTTATAGCTCATAAAAGGTTGATTAATTTAATGTATATTGATTATAAAAGAATTTTGATAATCAAAAATAATATCTTTTAAAATAAAATTTTTACATTGAATGTTGTCAAAAATTTTACTTTGTGTGTATTTTTAAAAAAAAAATTTATTTACCAAAAGTGTTTACCATTTGATTAATTTAAAAACAATAGGTTTTATTGCCAAGAGTTGTTTAAGGAACACAACCAACGTATGGTTAATGTAGCTTCCATGACTAAGCTTAACCAATCAAATTGGGCATCTTTCATGAGAAATAACCATTTATCAGCACAGAATAATACAAAAAGTATTCACAATAATAAACCACCTGCTCGAGCAATACCACATAAAATCATTAATATTAACTTGAGGAATCGAACACCAGTCTTAGAGCTTACAAAAACACCTTCCCCACTTGATGCAACAGTCGAAATTGGCCCACAGATTACTAATCTCCTATTACCTTTACCTGAGAATGACGAACAATCAAAGGATTCACTTGCCTCAAATAATTCCGCCTCTAATTCTATCAAAAATAAGAGGAAAACATCGATACCTTTAAATATACCTCCCAAAAATGGCATAACTCATCCTCAACTCCCAAATCATAAAACCTTGAATGGGGCAGCTAATAGTCACCCCAATCATTTTTTGCTATCGAAACTTGGCCAGCCTAATGGACAAATACCAAACCTACATTTTAATCGTGGTGCAGAAAAGAATGGTATAGGTGGTACGTATAATCTTGTACCCGAACCCCCACCAACTGACCCAAATAAAAATTATTTGATCGATCAGTCACCTAACCAATTAGCAGGAGGCAATCATCAAAATTATAAGTTATCAACACCTAAAACTAACTTAGTTGTTCGAGCCAAACCTATAGCCACGCCGGTTGACGAGTCCCAGTACGTTATACTACCCACTATCGAATGGGACGGCAACCATATATGGTGTACGGCTTGCCCTGCCCTAAAGCAGTCGCAATCTCCGGAAGGCAGCTCGGCTTTTGTCGAGCACATAGCTCGGAAGCACATGCCATCAGGGCAGCGCATAAAATGCCCAATGTGTCCTACCTTTATCCGAGAATTTGGGATTCTCATGGCGCACATGCAACGCTTTCACCGGAAAGAGAGACTTATCGATATTTTTCACGTTATTCGGGTGAATGCTCAATGGAAGCTATACACGTTGCCTCTCGGCACGATGAAATATAAACGGAACCTTAAAGTCCAAGCTGTAGACTTGATATCCGTATTCTCTCAAAGTCGCTTGTGCTATGGGAAAGGCTCACCAGTTAATGCAAGCATTAATACTAATAACCAACCAGCAACGACTCAATCAAAAAGTGACACATTGGGCATTTCCGCTAAATTGGCTTCGTCGGCTGGCTTTATAAATAACCCGTTTAAGAATGATGCCTCTTCGTCTACCACTGTCCCTAACAGCGTAACCTGTCAGGGATGTAAAAAGATGTTTCGGACACGAAAAATATTGTACAAACATTTTCGAACGTGCCCGAAATCCAACTATTACAAGGCACGTGTTCCGACTCAGGCTGCCAACGATAATTTATCTTCCAACCATCCTCCTCCCATTAAACAAGAACCAAATCTTAAGCCGGCCTCCTTAATGAAACAACTGGCCCCAAAAAGCTCCTTGACCTTTTCTCACGTGACTGTAGGTGCGGCGACTCCGCTTAACACTTCATCAACTTGTTCTTCATCTTGCAATCACACCACTCTCACTTCGAAAATTCCCACTGTCAACGTTGTTAAAATGGAGCTTTTTCAGCCATTGGGGACCGACCAGCCATTTTCAGAGCCCCTCACTACGAAAGATATGTTGACTGATCCCCTTACCAAGGGTCGAACACTTAACGAAGTCTTCAATCCGCTATACCATGACCGAGAAACTGATTATTATTCTCAACTATCCAAGTAATGATAGCGATAATAATTTCATTTTATTAACTATAAATGTTGCATTTAAAAATTTGGATGGCGCTGATATGTATGCGCCTAAGTTAAGAAAACTATAAGCGCCTTAAAATTGTCCGTTGTTCTTAAGCATTGCTAAGACGTCTTTAAGAATGAAATGGTGTTTTTTTTGTTAGTATACCTCATCTGAAATACAGTCATTGCTTAAACTCGCTTTACTAATAATGGCTAGGCTTTCGCCATATTGTCAATTAAGGGACCATTTTTTTTCCTACATTTTTGTACTTTTACGCCTCCGCTTTTACTTTTTACGTCTTGTTTTTTTTTTGAGGGAAATTGAGGAGGAATCTCATACACCTGTAGATAATAAATGGCAAGCACGGTAGAGGTTTAATGTTGTACGGCCCCTTCTTACGTATAAATTTTATTGTAATTTTAACACTCTCATATGTGCATTCACTCACACCACAGGTTGTGCAAGATATGCGGAAAATGTTTCACTAAACAGTACACCCTGTTTCGCCATGTCGCTCGTCATTTTGGCCTCTTCCGCTACAAATGCCGCCTCTGTAATTACGGTTTTTACGCCCGGACCGAAATCGGGCCGCACGTCGCTAACGTTCACGAGCCGGCGCACCTAAAGAGGGGTCCGGACAAATTATTGATTGATTTACGGGACACGGCTATAAGCCAACAACGTTGTTCTAATGCGACTCCTATCGATTTTCCCCCTCCTCACCCGGACGACGAACAGTCCATTCTCTCTTCCTCCACCATCGCTGGCGATGAATGTAACCAATTTAACAACGACAACGAGAGCCGAGCCACAAATTGCTTTGGTGAACGTCGCGACGAGTCTAGCATGCTTAATAATAATAGTCAACAGCAAAAACGTAATAGAGCTGGTGGTGAGAAAAGGGAAAACGACAACAAAGGCATAGCTTTCAAAAACGCCAATAGCTCTTTCGACGTTAATGATACTGCTTGCGACCATCCACATCGGCAGCAGAATAGTAATATTGAAGAAGAAGTCCAGCGTTCCTTACCTAACCAGCCTTTTGAGGGAGAATCCTCGAATACGCTTGAACAAAACGTTACCATTAACCACCCTCTTCCTAATCAGTTACCTAACCAAGGAACTCCTAATCTCCAAGGGAATAAGAGGCATTTACCAATAGCCAGTAATAAGGCAGTGCTTCCCAACGCTTCGCGAAGTAAGAGGGTTCGAATGACGGCAACCACCTCCGCCACCCTCGAAAATGAGGCCCTGAGCCAAATACATATTTACAACGCCGTACATAGCAACAATCCATCAACAGATCCATCTACCACGGTCGAATCGAAAGAACCAGGTATACACCACAAAGTTAAGGTGGAAATGGCGGACGAAGTTATAAATGGACCGGCTACGTCCGGTGGTATCGATGCGGCGCGCGTCAAATTTGAGAACGCCTTGGCCGCGGCGCGCGCTAAGCAGCGCCACCCAACCACTACGACTTCTTGTAACAGCGTTAACCATGTCGCGCAGACGACTACCAACTCTCCGCGAAGAACCCTGAGGCAACCGGCCTGCCTTATGGGTTACGCTATCTCGGGCCTGCCCTCGGCACGTAAAAAATAAAGTTTTACGTGCATTATTTGTGTGTGCAAATTTAATCATTTAATTATAAAAATAATTGTGAACATTTTTCAAACATTATATGATACAATTATATGCATTGAATCAAGCCACATATATTCAAATATTTTTAACATATCGTGTAAAAATGTACAAGTTAGATTTCTAACCTTTCTATGAAACACCCGTATTTTTTTATTTTCCTCTTAATTAAAGTGGCATCAACGGTTATTATTAGCATACATTCTTTAATCGAACAAATTTCACCTTTGTCATCCTATTTTTTTGCTCCAATTTTTTTATACGTTCAATTTTAACCTTGTTTATATCCTCCATTATTATGTAACATATATTTCTCAGCGATGGGCATTGTGTATGATCGTAGTTAATTTTATAATATTGGCTTTCCAATATTAATTTCGTGCATTCAATTTTTTAGATATTATTAAATTAATGGTGTATGTAAGAGCAATGTCAAAAATTAATTATTAAAAAAAACAAAATTTGTAAATTTTTTTCCCGAATTAATTATTTAATCGGCATTCGCCCATCCCTGATTCCCCTCTTCTCTCGACTTATTAGGAATACATAAATATTTTACACAAATGCGCGTTCAAACGAATTTCAAAAAAAAAATCCATTTTGTCAATATATATCGTCAAATTGTGAAAAAATTGTTTTTAAAATTAAGCTAGCCTTTAAATAGAAGTTCATATATTCCTTCAATGACCCTTAGGCTGTGATATAATTTTAAAAAATAAAAAAAATCCGGTAAAAAATTGATATAATTTGCCCTTTGGGCGCCTAAAGTTTTAAATTTTAATAATTTATAACAAGCGACTGTCCATAGTGGTCAATTTTTTATACAAAATTTTTACAGCCTTTTACGCGATAAATTTCGCGGGGAATTCGGACAAATCTTTTATTGTAATCTTTACAAATTTGAATGCGCCCAAGTAAAGATAAATTTTGCTGCAATTTTCTCAATTTTATCCCTCACCTAACCGCTTTAGTATAATACCCGGGAGCCTTTAAGCACGTGTTAACTGTGATATCACACAAAATTGTATATACCTTATTGTTGTTATTCACATAATCATATTGTTACATATAAATAAAATGTCGTTATAGTTTGTCACCTTGTTGATTTAAACAATTACTGAATATTTTAAGATGACGGTAGAGTTGGTTGTTAGCCTTAAATGTAGCTCATTTGCTTAGCGGTAAATAGCTTACTACATTCAACAAATTTTTGAGAGGTATGAGCTAACTGCGGAAATTAAACCTGCCATCTTTGGGATTTTCAAATCCGTTTACCGTTTTTCCTAATTAAATTTTGTTAGTCAGCTATAAACATTGAAGATTTTAGTAAAAAACAAAAATAATTTGGTTTTTTTTTGCATATTTGCAACAGCTAAAATGTTAAATTCAAACTTCAAATAAAATTTTTATTAAAAACCTATGTTGTTGTTGTTTAGGCTCTAATGATACCGCTTTTACGTCGTGGAGCTATTGCTATAGAGAACACAAATGGTATCAATTATATCTCCCCTTATTTCGTTGGATACTATATCGTGTCGAAGTATGGACGCGAGATATTTTGTATAATCTAAATGCTGATGTAAGAGCTTATTATACTAAAAAATTTTATTCCTTATTATTTGAAACGATAAATATAAGTACAGGAATTTTTATATGAAAAAAAGATAGGGTATTCTCGATTTGTCTATTTGGTCAAAAAAGGCCATTTGGACGGATGTAAGGAGCCGAACCGAAAGAAACTAAGAGAAACAAAATATATATATGAGATAAGGCCATCATGGGGATATATTCTTTTATGTTTTCAAAAAATTCGCGGTTGTGCCATTGATATTTGTTGACATGTGCTATACAAAAAATGTAGAATTTTAATTTGGAATAATGTTTTATTTATTTTGAGAAGCTGTTGATTGGCCGGCTAACTAAATAAAGATCGCGAACATCTTTGGCTGTTCCGACAGCTAGCTACTACCCCAAATAAAAGTGAAAACCATTCTAACATCCTTGTCGCCCTCACATTTATACATTTGTATGCAGCAATGGCCTTAAAAATTTCTCACCGTAGCATCCGCGGCTTATCTTATTATCGTTTTAAGAACTTTTAATTTCCTGTCTGAAAAGTTTCAAAGATATTACTGCGTATTTTAAAGATATTCAAAATGTGCTGGGGTTCGTATGACCCACCTGTCCCGGTGTTAAAACTAGCCATTGAGTTTAGATAATTTAAAATCTAGAAAAAAATGTCAAATGGATATTAAATTAATTCAAAAAAACTTAAAACTTCAAATATATTTTAAACTAAGCAGGACTCATAACAATCTCTCCAAATTGTTAATCTTTTTCAAGTTTTTATATCTTAAACATCAAAGCGTCCGCGGGGCTTTTGGTAGGGAGGCAAAGTTCTGACAAGTAAGCCCTCTCTTATGGGGAAAAAGGTCTGGTGGATAACAAAAGTTTTTTTGACGGCTTTAGATAAAAAATGTATTTAACCAGGGCTGGGAAACAAGAGCCATAAAAACTCAATTGGCTCGTTTTTTCCCTAACGATGCGATAGAAAAAAGATTAAGGGGGCAAAAATTTATATGAAAACAAGAATTAAAATAATAGCCCTTAACTAAATTAAAAGGGGCTATAAATTTGTATACCACACCAACAGTGGTTTTAAAAAGTATTTGCCCCAAATTCAAACGCCATTTGGTATGTTTTCTATAGTATTTCAAAATTTTGATGGGTGGGTATCTCTTAAAACCCTAGGCAGCTTTGTCTTTATGATATTGAATGGACACTTATTCTAAACATGCCCCTTTGTCTTTAAGCCTAAGTAAACCGGGGGCTTTTGTTTTGCCATGCCCACGAGTTTGTGGGCATTTGGAAAAAAAAACCCAAAAACTTGTTAAAAAAAAGCCCATTTAGTTTTTTTTCCCAGCCCTGTATTTAACCCGCAAATGGTAGCGTGAGAAATTTGTCTGAAGTCTGTACGGACCCAAACTTATATAACTCCAAGATTACTAGGGACATTTATTATAATTTTGAGGGAATACGTGCACTTATAAACTAATATAACACAGGTCAACAAAAAAATAAGTATATGAAACATAAAAGCATTCTCCATGATGGCCGTATCTCTATATATTTCCGTTTTTCGTAATTTCTTTCGCCTATGGCTCCTTAGATCAGTCCAGTCCATATCGAAAAATTGCCTTTTTGACAAAATTGACAGATCGACCTCGAGAATACCTTAAAAAGAAAATATTCAAGAATTTTCATATTAAAATCTTTTGTAACTTATATTTATCATCTCAAATAATGAGAAATAATAGTATATCAAGTATATCAGCATAGATAATATACGCGTCCAAGCTTAAGAACGACACGATATATTATCGGTGTTAAATAACAATATTAAAGTTTGATTTTAACAGTTTAACTGTAAATATGCAAAAAATAAATCAATTTATTTTTTTTGAATCTTTTTTGTTTTTTTGACATTTTTTATAAAATTTTCAATGTTTATATCTGACTTGCTAATTTTGATTGAAAAAACGATAAACGATTTTGTGGCAGGTTTTATTTCTGTAGTTAGTTCATATCTCAAAAATTTGTTGACCTCTGTTATATGAATTAAAAAAAAATCCTCAAATTGTAACTTTAAATCTTAAATTAGGTAAATTATTTTCAAAAGAACCTAAATCCATTAAATTAAAAAAAAACTACAAAGATTGAGCAATTAAAAACTAGTAATCAAAATTTGCTCTAAGTCTAATAACAAAATACTTTTAGAAATTAGAAATTCTATTGGGGTTCATATGAACATACTGTCAATTTTAATGTTAAAAACCATGAAATTGTCTCAATGTAAATTTAAACTCAAATAATAGCAACTTATTTATTAGTTATTCTGTTAATATTGTATAATACTAATATGAATTATATATTGTTTCTCTTTTAAATATCTAGTATTTAATTTATATAAAGCCAAAGTTTTTATTTCAAATCTTTATAAAAATATTCTACTAGACTTGAATACACGATTTGATTAATAATAATGGTAGTTATTGACAAGATTTATTTAATGTATGCGGCTAATAAAAATATTAGTCGTGAAGAAAAAAATTGCGCATTTGATTAACTTTAAGGTGGCTAAGGGCACGTGCAAAGTGAGTTTTTATTTTCGTAAAATTTTCAAAATTTTGAAAAAATAAATTTTGTAATAAAACGCAAATTTTTAAAAAGTTGCCAAATTTAATATATGCACATAAAATGCTTTTTCTGAAATAAAAAATTTTTGAAAAAATTTCGAAAAAATAAATTTTCAAAATTTTCAGAATTTTCAAAATTTTACGAAAATAAAAACTCACTTTGCACGTGTTAATGTAAAAAAAATTAAAAAAAAATTAAAATTAAAAAAAAATTTTTTATATTAGGGCACGTGCAAAGTGAGTTTTTATTTTCGTGAAATTTTCAAAATTTTAAAAAATTTTATTTCGAAATAAAACGCAAATTTTTAAAAAGTTGCCTAATTAAGTATATGCGCATAAAATGCCTTTGCTGATATAAAAATTTTTTTAAAAAATTTTGAAAAAATTAAAATTTTCGAAATTTTCAGAATTTTTAAAATTTCACGAAAATAGAAACTCACTTTGCACGTGCCCTTAGGCATATTATATAACAACCAAAAAACATTAGTTCTTATTTTTTAATATTAGACCTTTAATTTTTTACAATATTATAATTAGTGTCAGCCCGCAGCAAAATGCACATACTATACGATTTAACTGATATTACATCTATTCATTCGGTTTGGATTGGATATATGTTAATTTGAAGTTATTTTAGAGTTAGGGTAATGTGGTAGGCTAAGGTAATATTAATATGGAGTTAGATTATTCAGTTTAAGTTAAGATTAAGATTATTATTAGATCAAATAATTTACTAAATTTTACATTTGAGATGTATTTATCATAGGCTGCGGCTAATACTTTTTTCAAATTTGTAAAAAAAATATTTCTAAAATAAAAAAATTTTAGCGGCTAATATCAAAAAATGAGAATTTAGGTTTTTTAGTCGTTTTATATGCCTAACAAAATATTTTTAAAAAAAATTTTTAATCAAAAAATTTTTAAATTTTTAATTTTTTATTTTTTTTTCACACTAGCCGCCTCGATGTTATTCAAATGCGTGCAATTTTTTTTGTTTAAAACATTTTTTTCAACTAGCCGCAGCCATACATGCATTAAAAAGGCTGCGGCTAGGGCTGCGGCTAATACTTTTTTCAAAATTGTAAAAAAAATATTTTTAAAATAAAAAATTTTTTAGCGGCTAATATCAAAAAATGAGAATTTAGGTTTTTTGGTCGTTTTAGGATATGCCTAACAAAATATTTTTTTTTTAAAAAAAAAATTTTAAAATTTTTAATATTTTAAATTTTTTAAATTGTTTTTTCACACTAGCCGCCTCAATGTTATTCAAATGCGTGCAATTTTTTTACGTAAAAACTTTTTTTCCATTAGCCATTGTAAAAATATTTCTAAGGGCACGTGCAAAGTGAGTTTTTATTTTCGTAAAATTTTGAAAATTCTAAAAATTTCAAAAATTTATTTTTTCTCAAAATTTTTTGAAATGCGCATATACTAAATTTGGCAACTTTTTAAAATTTGCGTTTTATTACAAAGTTTTTTTTTTCAATATTTTAAAAATTTCACGAAAATAAAAACTCACTTTGCACGTGACCTAAAATAAAAAAAAAATTTTATCGGCTAATATTAAAAAATGAGAATTTAGGTTTTTTTGTCGTTTAGGATATGCCTAACAAAATATGTTTAAAAAAAATTACAATAAAAAAAATAAAATTTATAGTGTTAAGACTCTTGAAGTTATATTGGTTTATGGAGCAATGTTAAAAATTTTACCTACTCGGGTTGTTAAATATAATTTAGAAACCTTGTTAAAATGATTAGCTATATTTACATATATTTATATAATTATATATTAAGATATTTATGTGCAACTGCTCAGAATTAGAAATTGTAAAAAAAATGATTAATAATTTTCGATGACTTTTAAAATTTATTTTGAAAACAAATAAAGCCTTGTCCTTTATATATATTAAACGAAAGCACATAATTCTTCCCAGAATGGTAGTGTAAGAAATTTGTAACGCGAATGCTATAGTGGGGTCCATAAGGACCCAAATATTAAACTTCTATAACTTCAAAAGTTTTAAAGCTAAGGTCTTTATTTCTGTAATATTTTGAATAGGTGTAATTATAAACTAAATTTCGTTATCATTTGAATATTTTAAATTTTATTTGACACAAAGTAGAAAGAAAAATTGAAATTTTTCTTTTTTCTATGGGCTGCGGCTAATACTTTTTTCAAAATTGTAAAAAAAATATTTCTAAAATACAAAAAATTTTAGCGGCTAATATCAATAAATGAGAATTTATGTTTTTTGGTCGTTTTAGGATATGCCTAACAAAATATTTTTAAAATACATTAGCCGCCTCAATGTTATTCAAATGCGTGCGATTTTTACTTTTTTCAAAATTATAAAAAAAATATTTCTAAAATAAAAATAATTTTTTGCGGCTCAAAAAATCAGAATTTAGGTTTTTTGGTCGTTTTAGGATATGCCTAACATAAAAGAAATTATTTCTGAGATAAAATATTTTTCAAAAAATTAGATGTTTGATAAAAAAATTAAGGTAATTTATTAAATTTTCACAATTTTCAAACATTTTATGAAACTTAAAATAGTTAAAACTCCTTATTAAAATTAACCAAAATATGTTAAAGAAATTTTTTACTCTTGGAGTCTGTACATTGAGGTAACACTAATGGATTATACAACTTTAAATAGAGTTGATTGACCTTGGCTAGAATTCAGCTGTGTAATCGCTACTTGCAGAAGTTTGTTATATGACTTAGGGCGTTCAGACTCCGTGCGTTTTTTGTAAAATTTTCAAAAATTTTGAAAAATTTTACCTTTTGACATTGAACGCGATTTTTTACCAAAAGTCGCCAATTTTAAAAAAATTAGAATTTTAAAAGTTTTTCAGAATTTTTAAAATTTTACCATACAAAACTCACTTTGCACGTGCCCTTACACCAAACTTTAATTAATACATTGTATAATATATTTAAAAAGTCATAAATATTTGGCCCACAATTTATAATATTTTTGAAGATATTCAAAACGAACGGAATCTGAACGCACCCTAATAAAATTTTAGTTTTTAAATATAGATATATAATGTTATTTTTACTTAACTATTTTAATAAAGAAATTATACATTTAAACAGCTAATTGTACAAGTTATTTCTATATCCCGGTGGCCTAGCCACTAGAATATAAATGCCCTAAAATTGTTCTACTAAAACCACAACCAATAAATTATTTTTTATCTAAAACAGTGTCAGTGCTCTAAATATATTTGAGTATTTTAAAAATTTATATATAATTCTCAATAAACATAGCTGGTTATTGATTTAGGATAATAAGTTATAGAAATATTATGTGCAAAAAATTTATAAACATTGAATAATATTTTTTATAAAACATTTATAACATAAATTTTATATTTATAAAAATTTCTAAAAGAATGAACCCTGCTAATTTTTTACCTACCTAATCCCGAGTTTTGAAGTGTTAAATTAAAATTAGAATAAAGAGATAAGATAACATTTTAAATTAATCATTTTCAATGTTAAAGCTAAAATTTAAAAATTTCAAAATTTTTAAAACAAATAATAAATGCGCCCCTTAATAAGGCATTTAAGCCTTATAATGCTATTAAATTTTATTTTAATTGTTGTATAATTAAATTTTATTTTAAAGTTTTAAAATAGGGCAAGCTTCTCACTAATAGGTTACCTAAAAACAATTAATTTTAACTAATATTGTTAATAAGAAGTTAAAATAAACTTCTATTTTAAAATGTTTTTTAAAAAAGTTGGTAAGTATTTAAACTTAAAATATATAAACCTGTCCTAGAAAATACAATCAAGCCATTTATAACCTTTTGTGTTCGGCGTTTAAACATTGCCGCCTTTTGAAGCCATTAACCTAACCAAACGATAGATTTGAATGGCAAATTTAGAGGTACGTATTTAATTAATATTATAAATCTGTTTTTTACACCTTTAAAATTTATAAGTTCAATTAATTGTTATTTTAATAATTTTAATATTAACAGGATGTATCTAAAAAGGTTCATGAAATAGGAAAAAGTTTGTCTAACAATGTGGATATCATTGACAGTTCCCATGGAAAGGCACATTTAAATTTGAATTCTAAGACAGAAAATGGATATTTTGATGGTGCAAACGATTTGCATTTGTCTCCCCAGAAACATCATTCTTTAAATGATAAAACTAATGCTCCCAGCCATTCTTTAGTGGGTAATGTATTTTATTTATCTCATTTTTTTAAATTTGTAAAAAACCTTAATATAAATATGTCAAAAGCAGATTTTAATATTTTTTAATAAAAATATTATATTGAAAGTTAATTATGAGAAGAACCCTGTATATTTTTTTATTTTCCTGAGTGGCTTTTTTGTCCATTTGATATGTGCAATATTGAATTTACTATGTTGATAAGCTTAATTTTTTTACTTGTAGAAGACTCTCATAAAAGGTCGAGCCCAGTTATTGATAGATCTCATTCTCCTCCACCTCATCACACAAACGATTTTTTGAAAGAACATTCAAGATCAAAATCACCGACACCACCTAAACAGCCTCTTGTTGAAAAATTTTCCAAATCTAAAAGTCCAGAGCCCATACCATCTGAACATGGTATGGGGACTGAAAAAAGGGGAAGGTCAAAGAGCCCAACACCTGTTAAGATGTCCAAAGAAATTTTTGATCACTCAGACTCGCCTGCTAAAATTAGAAAATCAAAAAGCCCAGAACCTGAATCTGAGAAAAAGACGTCTCCTAGAAAACCTATCACTCCAAAAGTGTCAAAGAAAAGGGCAGAAGTTTTGTCAAAGAGTCCTCCTAAAACTCCTGATTCTAAAAGTGCGTTTGTTTTATGCTTTGATTATATAATTTTAAGCTCACGCTCTTGTATCAAAGCCATATTAAACTAATTTTTTAAGATGTAAATCATTTTGATTTTTTATACTCATTTAATTTCTTAAAAAATTTTCACTTAAACTGCATTTAGATGTTTTTATTTTCAAAATAAGTGAGCTCACTTCTGAGCTAAAAATATAAACCTCTTAAGATTCTTAATTTATTCAAAATATGTGTTTCAAAGTTATTGTTTATATTTTTAAAGTGTTGCCTAACTTATAAATATCTCTCAAAGCTTATTTTGGACATTTTAATATTGCTGATTGTTTTTAACAGCTCCCTTATTTGATATGCCTTTGGAAGCAACTGGGAAAAGAGAAAGAAAAAACATTGAGAGATTAGCTATGCCAGAAAGTACACAAAAACCCTTGAATATTCCAGAAGGAAAAGGAATTAAACTAGGAAATTGTCCACAGGGTTTTTTTTGCCTCATTTTATATATATCTAATATCAAAATTATATATTTTAATCTGGTCATATCATTTATAAGTGTTTATGCTATTGTGTATAACCTAATGATAATGAAGCAATATACCATAAATTCAATATTTAATGTTAAAATTCAAGCTATGATTTTAATATAGATAATTTAGTAAATTATATCTCCACATTTTCATAAACTTTAACCTTCATACGTTTTTGTAAACCTGTATAATTGATTGTAATCTTTTTATTTTAATATTTGCTAAAGATTTAAAATTATGAGATGCGGTTAAAAAAATTATTGATAATGCTGTAAATTGGAAAGAAAAGCTTTAAATAATAAAATTTATTTTAAAGAGACATATAAATTGGCTTAAACAATTTTTCTAGGAAGATTTTAATAGTTTTGGATTTAAAATCTATTTTAAGTACTCACTTAAATAAATATATTGAAATAAAGAGACAGAATTTTGTTGAAGTTTCCATTACATGTGCATATAACCAGGATTGATATTCTAGCCCATCTTCAAATCCTTTTTCTAGTTTAATATTTTTAAGAGTTTAAAAAATATGAGACCTCTAACTAAATATTGATTAAAAAATTTATTTTCTTAGATGAAATAACAAATATATTTGATATAGATATTTAAAAAAATTTCTTCAATATAAAACATTCAAAACTTAAATGTTATAACACTGACAAATTATTGGGATTTATAAGCTAATTTATAAAATCAAGTCTACCATCTTAGAAAAATTTGTATATCGTTTTTTCTGGTTTGTAAGCTAGCTATATATTTAAAAAATTTATGAAAAGAATATTTAAAAAACTAAAAAAATATTGAAAAAATTATGTATACATATAAAATTCTCTTTAATTAATATTTTTATGTTACTACTTGGTTTGAGACATTTATATGTTAGTGTCCTTAATAATTTGTTTGATCTAAATATATTGAATTAAAATCTTATTTTTCCATTTCTTAAAATTAAAGAAAAAGTTCTTTTAAATATCTATATTAAGGATTCTCGTGTTTTTATTTAATTTTGCCAAATTCGGTCATTTTGGAGGGCAAAACGGAAAAGACATTAGAGTCTGTAATTTAGACTATTTTTCTTAAGTTTTATAAACCTGACATTCATTGATTTTAGTAGACCTATAAAATAAGAAAAGAGTGAGCCAAGTTATGTATTTTGATTATTTTACATTATTAAAAAATTTGAGTTGTGAGTAATATTTATATAAATTTTTTTTGTGAGTGTTGAGGTTACAAATTTGATCTTTGAGATCGACTTTTTAACCTATGGCACATGGTATAAAAAGGAGAAAAAAATTTGAAAATATATAAGAAATTTTAATTTGATTGTTTTGTTTTAAAATTTTGTCGGACTTTCTTATGTTTATTGTTAGTTTTTATGCGGTGTTTAAAAAACTTTAAAGCTCGATTTTCATACAAAGTTGTATTACTTTTATTTTTGTATTGTTTTTTGAATTAAATTGTGTACACGTTTTTCTTATCTTATAGTTGAAGCTTCAATTTCAAAAACAAGGGCAGAGGATCTGAAAGGATTTCACAGATTTTTGTTTGGTAAAGTTGGACAGGTATATTATTTTTCTATATTATACCTATAATGTCACTTCTTTTCAAGGGCGCGTAAACTCATTTCATTTTTTAAAAATTTGAAATTTTTAAAAATGTTATTTTTTTTTTAAAAATTTTTAAAAACTTTTTTTTAGAAAAACTATTATGCTAATAACAAAGATTTTCGACTTTTTGTAAAAATGCGTTCAATTTCAAAATTTTTTTTTTTTTTAAATTTTTCAAAAATGTCAAATGAGTCTTAATGCGCCCTAAATTATGGTTGTTGGTGAGCACGGGATTAATGTTTTATATTAAATTTATTTCTTTTTTTAGGCTGCAACTTTGAAAAAACATTTACGTGAGTTTAATGGCTTTGATTTTGATGAAGAATCTACCGAATATAAAAAGAAGACGGATTTTTTAACAAAGTAATTTTTTTATCTACATTACTTTAAACGTGATTAAAATAATTTTAATTTTTATTATTATCTTTAAAAAATGTGATATTAATATGCCTATTTTTTATATATAATGTGACTTGATCAGTCTTTACCTTTTTTATTCTATGTATTAATGCATTTATGACTTAAATTTCCAATTGGAAAATACAATTAAGGATTTAACCACTTAGATTCATTTAAAATTTTATGTTGACGAAGATTTAATTGATAATTGTCTACGATTTTATATAGTGGTCTAATTTATATTTATTCTCTTTCCTTCACCTATTTCAAACATTTACTTATAAAATATTACATATTTCGAAAAATTTTTGAGTTATATAAACTAATTTATATAAACAAACTTACGATCCTAGGAATTCTTATTCGTGAATAGTTTTTTAATCATTAGCCAATGAAAAAATAAAAACAAATGAGATTAAAAACAAAAAAATGTATATCTAAGTCAACTATATTTTTATTTAACCCGCGATTAGCACTCTGGGGTCCATACGGACCCCAGCACTTTTTAAATTTTAAATATCTTTAAAAATATTATGCATTATTGCATTTTTTGTGACTTTTTTTCTTAAATATATAATAAACAGAATTAGTAAAAAATTTGGTCTAAGTCTCATAACAAAATTTGTTTAGAAATTATAAATTCAATTGGGGTCCGTATGGACCCCACATTCTCAATTTCACTGTTGAAAACCATGATATTGCCTAAATGAAGATTCAAACTAAAAAACTTGCAACCTTATAATTTAGGTATTTTTTTAGATAGTTCTTATAGTAAGTATATAAAATGTTTTTATTGTACAATAGATAAGAATTATTTTTTTCTTTATAAAATATCTCATTTTAAAGGTGAATAATAGCCAAAAATAATTTTTTTAAAAATTTTTTTTTCATGTATCCCTCTAAAAATGTTCTACTAGACCTAAAAACACTATTTGATCAATAATATTGGTACATATAGTTGATTGATAAGATTTATCTAATGAAATATATAAATATGAAAAATTGCCATTTTTCAGATTTTTTTTTTTACTTTGTGTTAAATAAAATTTTTGTTTTACATTAATAATAACTTATATTAGTTTGTAATAAAAGAGCACGTATTTTTCTTCAAAATAATAAAAAAAAACAAAGTTCATAACTATTAAACTCTTGAAGTTATAGGGGTTTAAAAGGGGTCCGTATGGACCCAACTGCAGCATTCGCGTTACAAATTTTCACCCTACCATTCGCGGGTTAAACCTGGTAAAAGTTGATGATTCCCGGGGTCGCAATACTAATCAATTTTGCCAAATTTGGCTATTTTTACGATTGTCGCGATCTTTTTAAGGGTCTTATATGTGATGATTTGAAAAACAAAACATTATAGAGGTGCCTTATCTAGAAATTTTTTTGCAGTTTCTGTTGACCTTTGTAAAAATTGTTGATGTAATTGTATTTACCCTTATTTTCGTAATGATAATCTAAGTAGTTGATAATTTATATTATCACATATATCTTAAATCTTATTTTTTAATGAACTACTGCTTTTTTTATATATTTTTTAAATTCATTTTTCTATATTTTTTAGGAGTACCTTATTACTAGTAAAAGATATTTGTGGTATTTTGAATATAAAAAAAACCCAGCCTAAGGAACAATTAATACAAGCCATAATGGAATTTTGTCTTGCCCCTAAAGCAGAAACCAAAATTGTTCCGCAAACGAAGGAAAAGAAAGGGCGATGTAACTTTTATTTTCAGTATTTTAAATTGAGTATTTAAATTTTAACGATACCAAAAATATTTTTTTTTATTGTTTTAATTTATTAAATTGGGATAAATTTTTGACATTAATTTTTTTAAATAAACACTAATAAAATTTGTTTATGTTTTCCATTATATATACAATAGCAAGCTCATCTCATAAAAAATCGACCACCAAATCCAAACTCGCAAAAACTCCTAAAGTAAAAAAGACTTCAGGCAAAAGTAAAGGTATTTTTTATACAAATATTTAGTCAGTTTTTATTCTTAAAATTTTATTTATTGACATAAATACTCCAAAAGTTTTTTAAATACATATATTTGTTTTAATATTTTTTAACTACTTTTGCCTCATTCATTACCTCACTTAATTATATTCTTTATCAATATATGTTATTAGCTACATATAAGGATAGCGAATCAACAACGTTATCTGAAGGCGAGGAAGAGAACGTTGTATCGGAGCAAGACGACCACAAGGGTGATTCAGATTACGTTGAACGTCAGGTTAAGAGTCCCGTTCCTGCTGTCAAAAAACGCTCGCGTATAGCTACAGCCAAAGCGACTAAAAAGAAACTTGATTTCAGTGATTCTGAGCTTGAATCGGAGTTTAAGCCGGACCAATCCTCAGACGAGGGTGAATTTGGGAGTGCTAAGAAAAAAACGCCTGCAAAGAGTATGCTTATTTTATACATTATTAGTTTTATGTTTGTATTATATAATTTAGCTCTTATATCTAGGGGAGAGCTGTAAGTTTACACTTTTTTTTCTCACATCTCAAATTAATATGATTTTTATGTGGGGTATCTATATTTTATTGTATTTTGCCATTGTTTGTTGCAATCTTTTTGAAAAATGAGTACTGGTTTTTGTTACAAAGGGATTCCGCTAATATTTTATTAACTAGTGATTGACCCAATCCCATTCTACGAAATTTTAAAAATAAATTATATACAATGTCTTTTGCTTAGTTTAGATAAACAAAAACGTACATCCTAAAAGTTATAAAAAAAAAGAACGGTTTGCTTAGCTTAATTAAACCTTATAAGATCATTTTGACGCAAAACTTAAGGGATAAAAAAAGGATTGTAGTTTTTTATAGTACTATATCACTACAAGTAATATAATCGAAAAAGGATAAAAAAAAGGTATGTTTTTATTTGTTAAATAAAAATTGATTTTTTTTTACTTGTAACCCTCAGAGTTTTTCGTAGCCAAGTTGGGATGGTATTTAGGCAACTGAAAAGCCATAAACATTAAAAATAAAATAGGTGATATATTTGAATACGATTGTCTTAGATACCACTAACAAAATTTTTAATTTAATAATTTTTAGGTAAGCCTAAAAAAACTCCTGCCAAGGCGTCGGCCGGTAGTGCTAAAAAGGTCAAACCAACCTCCTCTAAATCCACTGTTGCTGCAAAAAAATCAGGTGTAGCCGCACCTAAAAAGAGTGCCCAATCACCTGCCAAAAAGGGGACCAAGGGCGAAAATGTTGGTAGCGAAGATAATATTTATACTGAATCGGAGAACGAGGAGGCAACGGTTGAAAAGGTTTTTTAGTTATGTATTTATGCGGGCAATTTTAGAAGTTTTTGCATCTTTCTTTGTATGGTCAAAGATTATGATATATATTTTTCTATATTAAATTAGTTAATTCGTTTACTTTTTCATATAAATATGAATATTATCAATCAAGCTTTTTTTTAATTGTCCGCATTTTGTGGGTTATACCAAACTTTTCAATTCTTTTTTACTTATAGTTTCAGAAAAGAATATACGTTTCTTATTAAAAAATTAAAATTTAATTTAATATATTTAAATATTTTTCGATATTTTTATATTTTATATATTTTCCCGAATTCTAATGTTTGTGGCGAATTACTAGAAAGGTAAAAGGGATTAAAGATTGGGAAGGGAGTCGGTTATTTTTAATTATTGCAAAACTTCATCAGCTTGTGTTTTAGTTAATTACATTACTAAATCTGCATATTTTTGATCAATTTTTTGATTAGTCTTGTTTTATCAAGCATGTTTTGTAAACCTAATCAGTACGAATCAAGAAAAAGTTATGACATTTAACTTTGGGGAGGGGGGTTATTAGCTGATTTTATTTATATTTTAAAACTTACTTTGATTTTTATTGCAATAGAAAACGCACGAAGGTAAAGAGCATGAAAAAGTTTTGGCACGTTCACATAAAATAGAATCTGACTCAAGTGAGAATAAATTTAATATAGTTTTATTAAGTTTGATGTCAAAATAATATAGCGGCATATGGCAGATGCCATTATTAACTCTAGATTGCAAGGTTAAAGATTTGTATTGTTTTAGACAACATTAAATTATTCTTTTATGGCTACGCTCAAGGTGCGAGCTTCGTCATGGAAATAGGAATTTTGTTTATTTGGTGCATTACAACGTTTTTTATTTATTAATTATAAAAATAATTGCAAGACTTTACGCGCAGAATTTTACTTAGGGCATTTTATTTTTAAAAAAAATAAAAAATCGCATAAAATTTTTGAAAAAATAAATTTTTAAGGAATTATAGCAAAATTTTACGAAAAAAAAACCTGCACTCCCTTAACAAAAAATAAAGCATATTTTTCATTATTTTGGAATGATAGCCACGCATTGATACACTTGGGTTTGGGTAAAATGGAAAAGGCATCTGGATATCCTAACGTATAATCATCATATTTTTTTTTTAATTTTTGTAGTGTCTCTACACCCTTTTTTATTTTTAACTTTAAAATTGTTATTTTTTCAGGAAGATGAAATAAAACATGCCATAAGTGAAATATTAGTAGGCGCAAATTTAATGGAGACCACCATGAAGGCCGTATGTAAAAAAGTAATATTTATTTCTTTTACGTATATTTAAACTTTTATCAATATATGTATTGATTGCTCACTTAATAACCTATCTTATTTTATTTAAAATTATCATTAATTTTAAATTTTTTTTTAAAATATGAAGTATTTTCCTGATATCACATATTTGCTGCCTAAAATTGGCCATAGAATTTTAATTCAATTGGAAAAAAATATTTTACTTCAATAGGTGTATGAACGTTTTTCATCGCATGATTTAACTCCAAAAAAGCAATATATCAAGGATACAGTAAAATCGGTAATTATTTTTGGAATTTTATATTTGTCAGAAATAGTTATAATCGACACTTTTGCTTAAAGACTTATTTAAACTGCAAAAATTGAGAAATTTTTATTAGTTATTTAGCGCGTTATTTTTTTTTTTTGATTTATTTGAATTATACAACAAAATTGTTTTACTTTATTGGGCAGGAATAAGATATGCATAAGAGACAATTCAAATTTTTATTTTAAATTTGTCTTTTTACCCATTGGCTTCAAGTGTTTTTTTTAATTAGTATTTAGCACATTTAGCATAGAATAGAAAAAATGTGTATTATTCTCTAGCCCTAATTAGTACCTATTTTGTTATTTTAATAACGTCTTAGTTTTTTTTAAATATTTTTTAAGGTTTGTACATAATTTTTGGTGAAATTAAAATATTTCCTATTATGACAATTTTGTCCTTTTTAAAGTCTTAAAGCACTTAAATATTTTAAAAATACCTATCAATTAGATATTTACTTATTTATGGTCCGCCTCTTTGATATTTTAGGTCATTTAATCGCATCAATTCAAAAAAAAAGCTAAATTTTTATTTTGATCACCTTTCCGCCAAATTTTTTTAACGCCTTACAAATTGCTTCCAAGCACATTGTTAAATTTAGTTGAACTTTAAAAATTATGGCGCATTTGAAATGTCAAACCTTCAATAATGTTAATTTTGCAGAATATTTTTTTACTAGCGCTTGAAAACGTAAAATCCTTTTTTTAATTTCAATAGAAGATTGGCGGATATGAAATTTGGACATATTACTAAAAACATTTGTAACATATAAGGAGTGTTTCTAAATTAACTTTTTACGATGCTATTATTGGGTTCCAATAACTGACAAAACTTTTTGTCATTTTAAAATTAAGGAGAGTACATCGTTTAACAAAAGACATTCACAATTTAGAGCATTAGTAAAAAATGCTTTTTTTTGGTTTTTTTATAGTCGGGACTTAAGCCCGCCCGGCCCGGTGCTGGCCCGCCCGAAAAACAAGCCGGGCCTGAATATAAAAAAAGAAATTACGGGCCGGCGTAGTTTTAAATCTCACATTGCCCTATTTTTTTAAACTATAAAGAATTTAAAATAATAAATTAATTATCACACGATGAAGGGTATTGTTTCTATATTCGAAATGCAAATAATTTTTAGCTTGTGATAATTAAATTTCGGGCCTTGGGCCCGGTTTGAACTCTGATACCCATTTGATTTTTGACACCATAATGTATTAGTTTTATAAATTTTTAGATGCTTGAGATAAACAATTGATTCGCGTGAGGCATGAAATCTAAATTACTCGATATCAAATTTAATGCACATTGACTCTATAACTACACTCATTACATATTTTATGTTATATTTTTTTCGAATAATATTTCGTAGTGTTTTAGAGTTTATTTTTTTTTAATATTTTAGGCCATTTATATAAATGAAATATGGAATTGTTGTTTTAATGTTATTATCTACAACTTCAATGTTAGTTTTTAATTTATAACACAATCTATCTAAAGTTTCATATATAAAAGGTCTTTAATCGATATTTTTTTACTTCTCTTACATTTAATTTTCTCTAAACTCAAATTGTTTTAAGCCCTTTTTTCCTCTCGTTTCTAATTTGGAAATTTTAATTTTGGGTTTTATTACCTGTTCAATTTTGGGTTTTATTACCTATTCAATAGTTTAAATAATATTCAAGAAAGTTGTTGAGTTTTCTTTACCAATATATTTTTTTAATTTAACATATTTTTGTGTAAATTTTAATTAATAGTTTGTAACCCATTGTTTTGTCTCTATATTTCATGTTTATATATTTTCAATAAAAATTTTAAATTTAAGCGTTTTTCATCTATGCTGTATTCTTGAAAATGTAAAATTCAATGTTATGATTTATCGTTAAAGACCAGGCCCTGCCCGTCTTATGTCGTGAATCTTTTAGGCCATGCGAGTATTTTTTTTTTATTAGAATGAAGTATTTTGGGAATATTTATAATAATTTTTATTTTATTAGCAAGATTTCAATATTCTTGAGTTTTTTGATATGGGCTAATTTTAAAAAGTTTACCGAGTTAATATTTGACTTTGGAACATGTATTTGCATCAAATATTGATTTTTAAGCTCAGTTCAGTAGAAAGTAATCAACTACTTTTTGTTACAAAAAGGTTTAATCAAATAATTAAATTTAAATGAAGTAGAGAAATTAGTATTTATGTAAAGTAAGACTTATGTTAATAGTCCCTTACGAGCTAGGTCACATTCTCAATTTAAGACACATATGTTTAATTTCAGCCTACAATGTCATTATAAAATTTTTTATTGCAAATCATTGGCAATAAGTAATATTTAAAAAATCTATATGATAACTTCATCGCAAAAAAATTACCGTACCGTATTTTTAACTTTGGGCTGGGCTGGGTTATGCTTCAAATAAGGTTGAGTCAGGCAAGGCCATGCCTATATTAATAAATATGCCCGGGCCTTGCCCGAATACCCGGTTTAAACTCTAATTCATAAACTAGAGTTATGACGGCAAATTTAAAAGAATATTTAAGTTTTGTTTATTTGTAGAGTTCGTTACTCAGCCTTTTGGCGAATTTCAAAAAAGAAAACATAACTATATTATATCGAGATATATTAGCTGATAAAAATTAGCGGAAGGGCCCGGCGAAAAGGTTTTTCACTAAGAACGCACCGGGTCTAATACCAAAATAATTAATTAAACTTAGCAAATTAGCATTTAATTGAGAGGAAAAAATAACTAAATATATTTTAATTGACTTACAATTTATTTTTATTTCCACAGTTATATTTTAATAAAATTATTATGCAAACAAAGTTGTCAAACTATAAAAGATAAAAAAACATCATTTTAATTGATATCCCTAAAATTAACCGCTAATTAATAACCCCATATTTATATGTGGATTAACTATATTTATATAAATAAAAGAATAAATATATAACAAGAATAAGGCTATATTATAAAGTTGTGTTATATAAGAATAAAATATTTCTATAAACCATTAAAAATACTTCATAATTATTTATTAAAAAACTCATATTTAAATATAAAATTAGAAAAATGAAAATGAGCGTTTATAAATTATAATAGTTTTCATCTATATGAAACAGGTCTACAAGAAATGTTTCAATAACTTATTAATAAATATTGTGTTTTTTAATTTTTGGGTCTCGAGGTCGCAATAGGTGTCCTATTTAGAAATTTTACTACTTTCAAATGTAAGTCAGGTGAAAAAATAGTCTCCTAAACGGCAAAAAGGTTCAAGATTAATCTAAAAGTTACTTTTTGCAGTAAATATCCGTGTAAACCTGTGTAATTACAGCCAAATTAACAATTTTTGTGTTCCTCATTAAATATTTTCTCAACTTTATAAATAAATTTATAATTGTTGGCAAAATTTACAGTTTAATATATATTGTTAATTATATAATTTTTATAAAATTCTATCGATCGTATATCGGGTTTGTAATTAACGTAGGATAAGCCGTTAGCACTATTAGATAACCTTATAGTTTGAGCATAGGTATTTAAAGATTCACAAGGGCAATCTGATATGGTAACCTCGTAAGATGTGTTTTCGTAATGAAAAATTGGTTTGGAGTGTGCGTTAGGTTTGGATCTGCTATATTGATTAAAATAAGTTTTAAGAGTGTGTATTTTTGTAAACTGTGATATAGTAAAGGATAAAAAATAAAATGCTCATATTGGAAACACAAAATTTCCAAAAACAAATATATTTATACATAATATAACGCTATTTTATAAAACCACTATTAAACTTTTATATGTGTGTAAATATTTCTAATCATGAATTTATGCCTCAAAATAATGTTGCTAGATATTTTAATCAATTCCATCAAATTATAATTAGAATGTATAATAATGAGTTTGGTTATCAATATTTTATATAATTTTAAAGGCACAATACGCCAGTGATGCAAAAATGTCCCCTTGCTTTTAGTTATACTGTATCCATCCAATAGGTTTGGTTAAAATTTGATTATCAAGTTAATGTAATGGAGTGGGAGTTAGATATATATGTTTAGATTTTGGTTTAAGTTAGTTTATATCAAGGTGAAAGTTAGTATTAAAAAAAAACCAAATTTGTCATGTGAGCTAAGCATAGAGGCAGAGAAAATTATAAGGCACCTATTAATTTTTTGCTGCCCTGTTTTGAACACATAAACGTATTTTATAAATTTTAAATCCTGTCCACGAGTTAAATATTTACTTGGTTAGAAATGAATCGTTTGACATCAAGGTCAAATTATTTAATGAGCACGGATCAGTTAGCATTTGCAGGTAACATTTATAGCTGGCCAGATTTTGAGATGGTACTGTTAGATTGATTGGCCATATATTCTACAAAAAAAATAATATAGATATTCGCAAAAATGTCGACGCAATAAGAAAAACACTAAGAAAAAACCACATAAATATTGTAAAATTATGATAAAAATGCAAAAAAATAAGCGCCCCCGCCCTAACAAATTCCGTCACTTCAGTTTGTCCATTGATCCCTCCAAACTTATCCGATGATATCGTGTATTCCAATCCAAAATTGCCATCTCCAACTAAAGGAAATGTGCCTTTATCCTTCGATGCATACAATCCCCTAGGCAATTTTTCTTCGTTCGTATTATTTTCGTTTTGATTTTTAACAGGTGGTTCGGCAGGAACTGAGCGATTAGCTGGAGCCGCAGAGTTAGGAATTGTAGATGCTGATACAGAATTGGCCCTTTCTCGGGCAACTATATCAGTTGGCATGTAATCTCTATATACAAAAAAGAAAGTTTAAATGTTTATAAAGATGTTTTAAACATTTTAAAGATATACTCAAAACTAAGGTATCCAAAAAATTTTTTCCTAATCAATCGAAAAAAAAGACCATATTTGGAGTTAAATTTGTGAAAAATATAAAAAAATTGGAAAAATCAAGCAAACATATAAAATTCTTTTATCAAGCAAAATCTACTTCTTATAAAACGTTATGTAATTTAACTGTCTAATATAAAGTTTTTTTGAAAGGCAAGCATAAGAATTATTAATATATAAATATTATAATAAAAAATTATAATATTCAACTAAACAAATTTGAGTAGAATAATGGACAAAATACAGATATTATTAAAAATTCAAACCTTATATTATTAAGGATATTTAATGAGAACATGTGATCAAAGGATGTAATTTCATTAGGCTTGTAAAAGTCGAAATACGAATCTAGTCGGTGGTTATTAAGGTAAAACCTCATGACTTCTGTATAAATTTCGTTTTCATTATCGCAAGCGACTGAATAAAATAAAAGTTAAGGTATATTGTTTTAAGGATCTGGAAAAAATTATTCCCCTTTTAAAAAAATGTGAATCCGCGTAATCTCATTATAACCCACTATTGCAGTTTAACACACTTAAATCGATGTAAAAATTAATTTTGAACTAAAATGCATCTGTTTTTATCAACTTTTAATTTGTTTTTATTTGTAAATATTACAAAATTAAATTTAAACTTACATAAAAACCATATTTGAATCTAACACAGCTCGACAAATTTTTTGGATATATAACTTAATAAATCAGATCGAGGCTACTATTATTCAGATTTTATATACTATTAATTTATTTAAACTCTTTGAGCATGCTAAAAACATTTACAATTTATAAAAAAAAATGAACAAATATAAAACAACTAATTTTTTTTTATTCATTTAAACAGCTGAATTGTTAATTTCCCTCTTAATGATGTGTTCGTTTTCAGAAAAAAAACAATGGCAATAGATATTGGGTATTTGTATAAATTAATGTGGATTTTAGAGCTTAATAGCTCAAAAAATTAATGAGCTTTCAAATGGAGATTATTAATTGATATCGATGCTAATTTATTTTACCCAATAAGCCTTAAGGCCGCAAAATCAGTCACCTTCGATAAGTTTGCCATTTATTTTCCGAAGGGGGGGGGGGGGGGCCTTGCAGTTACAAAATGGAAAAAACACTAGAAAGGCTACATTGTAATATTTTATTGCAGTTTCATAAACTTCATCGAGCATGAAGACCTGTGTAATATAACTTAAGTAGAACATTAACAAAATAAAGGTATTTATTTTAACATTCTTAGTGTTTCATAGAGAGTTGATTTTTTTAAATTTTGTTGAGAAAAATTTTAAATTTTTTTTTTCAGGAAAATATTATAATTTAAATTCCAAAATTTTTAATATATTCTTTCTATTCGTCCAGTTCATAAAAAATAATGAAGTTAAATATAATTAATATAGTTTTTCACTTCTATAAACTTATATAATTAAATTATAATATTAATTTGTCTAACCTTTAGTTTAAACACGGCGTTTGTCAAAAATATACAATAATTTTAAAAGGTTATTCTCTTTTCAAAATACATCTTGTTGCACGTGGCCTTGCTAATTAAGCTATATTTCTAACTATATCTTTATTTAATTTATCCTCAACTAAAATTATAAATTTTTGCGAATTGAATATAATTTGTTTAACAAAAAAATTGCTAATTATGCAGCTAAACTATACACGGTAAATGGGAAAAAAACTATTAACCTTGTTCGTAAGGCAGGGGTAGGCATTTAAGGATTCTTGGATCAAACCATCGAGAAAATGATTGTTTAACATTGATAAGATCAGCTAAGAGAATCGGTTTATTGTCATCGTTAGCTTTATTACAGGTAGGAATATTATTAGATTGATTTCTTAAATGTAAATTTTGTAAATGAAGGTTTATAAACGTATTGCTTTCCCGCGAATTATGAAGGTGAAAATCGTTAGTAAGCTCCCATATAGCTGGCGGGTAGTGCAGGGCAGGCACGTAGGCCCCCAAGAAAAGATTTATGGCATCTTGCTTTTCAGCATCTAAAAAAACAAAAAAAAATTAGAATAAATTTTTTTTAATATTTTATGGTAAAAAGCTTACAAAATATTGCATTAACTAACAGCTAAATTTAATTTTAATGTTTAAAAAAAATTTGAATAAAATAAATTGTTCGTCAATTAATCTATATCTAATGATTAATTTGCTTATAATATTTAAATAATAACAAATGCAGATTTCTAAATTGTGCAATAACCCCGCGGGAAAGACATAAAATAAAACCTCCCTGATATATTATATGGAAATTCTAATTTTCAATCATGTAAATGGTGGCTTTTTAAATTAATCGTAGCAAGTAAGTTTAACAAAATGCAGAAAAGCAAAATTAAATTTAGACATTCAATTTGTTTGCGTCCTTTGAGGCCTCACTGCTTAAAATATTCAAGATATTTAAATAATATTTTATAAATTGAGTTAAAATTTAAAAATCAAAATAATTATATTTATAATTGCAAGTTTAACCTATTTCGATTGAACATTAAAGTTAGGACCGATCAAATCAGAAACAAAAATCAGTATTATTGCCTAATTGTTTTTATTTCTGGGCCGTCGAATTTCGGGTAAAAGCGGCCCGGGCCTAAATTGAAGAATTTGTCGCGCGGGCCGGCCTGGAATTCAACCAAATTAGCATTCTCTATAGTTGGTAATCAAATATCAGATTAATCTTGAATGTTATAACTCAAATGAAACACAATTTTTAAAAAAATGTATCAGAAAATACCAGAAAATGTATTGCTATAATAACGTGAAAAAGTTTGCATCATATCGCGCGAATGATAAGTCCACGAGGGTGAAATTTTTCTGTAGGTGTCAACCCTATGAACGAGCTGGGAACCTCCGTATTGTAAAGCAAGAACATCTCCCTGTTCTTCATATAAATCTTCGAGTAGTCTTTTATTAATAAATTAGATTAAAAAAATAAAATATAAAATTTTTTCAAGAAACTACGGTACAAAATGTAAGAATATTAAATTGTGATTAGGGATCTATATTGAATTATCGTTCCGATCAAATAATGTAAAAAACAATATAATAATATTTCGAGAAACTTAATCCTTTTGTCGTAGTTTAAAAAAAGTTATAAAATAAAAATAAATTAAAAAATGTGACAAGATATCAAAAAATTGTTTACTAGACAATATTTTCAATAAAAAAAAATATTAAGCCCACGACATACACAAACACATATCAACAGAAAAAGTAAAATCATATTTTTTAGGATTTTTTGTCCTGTTTCCGAATTGGTTGTACCCCATATCATTTATGTGATGCGAAAAGACCGAATGAAGCAAACGTTTTACGCCTCAATAACACAGAAATTAGTAAATGCGCTGAGAGCATACTTTTTGGATATTCTTAATTTAATCCGGAGTCGGTATTAGCAAAAAAAAAAAAACAAAAAAAAAAGCAAAAGTCGCAAAAAATTTAAAAAAATTGTTTTTATATAGAATTAGGAATCAAAAAATTCGTCTTTTATTCTCACCTAGTATATTTTGAATACTTGCAAAATCATATTTATTCATTTTCCCATTTTGCATTATTATTCTAAAATGTTTTTCCATGATGACAAATAACGTATAAATTTAGGTTAAGAAATGAAAATTCTACATCTCAGGATAGATAATGTGCAAGGTGGTAATAAAAACCCTTTTTTCTATCATTATTTCTTGTTTTTAAAATATTTTTGATGAAATAAGCAACTCTAAGGTTATAAGAAAAAAGGTAAAAAAATTATTATTAAAACTCCCTCTTTGGCAAGAAATATTAAAATCTGTCAATATGTGGAAAAAAATTTCACCATGTGCTTGCCCGCAGAGTTTAAAGCATACCCCGGTTTAAGCCGAAAAAAATATTATTTGAAGCAGGCCTAATAAAAAAATATAAATATTTTCTTTATACATAATAGGGGCTCCACACATTTAACACTTTTTTTTATTCATTTTAAAATTTTCGTTTATTGAAAATTGAATAAAATTCTTCTTTATATAATAATTTATATTTTTATTAATTATAATTCATCAACAACAAGTTTCTAAGTTCAATTTATTTTTGTTTTAAACAATCTAAATTGAGAGGTCAAAAAAATGTATTAAAGGGCTGTTTCGATCCGTGAAACATTTATATCTTATAGAATAATACAAGGTAAAGTAACTAGTTTAAATGAAACAGATTAAAATAAACCTTACAATATCGGAATCAAAACTCAGTTCGATAAGCTTCGGGTCGGTATTAATTTGTCTAACCAATCCTCCAAAGGATACCTCACTAGTTGCATCATTTATTGAAGAAGAATCACTTACCCCTAAAGATATAATAGAAATAAATTCCTTAAAATTTTAAAGTTTTGTTACATAAAATGCTTTACAAAAATAATAACTATAACACTTAATCATTATATCAAAAAAATTATATTACTAATTTCAAAATAACACTTCTAGCCTGATCCAGAAAAATGTTTGACAAGAAAAAATTTAAAAAATATCAATTTAGTTAACAATCCTAACAAAAATAGATATATTAAAAAAATACAAACTAATAATTAAGTTTTATTGTAAAACCAGGCGGATATAAGTTTAAGGCTGAGAGTTGTAAGGCAAGTGCACATTTCCCAATCACAAATTGCGCAGTGTTAGTTCGATCGAGGCAATCAACACAGTTGGTTCTAATTACACCAGTTTGTAATTTATTATTACCATCATTGTTTTTCTTTTGATTTTTATTATGATCGTTTAATTTATCATTTTTATTATTATATTCCGATTGGCGACTAAAGGGAGAACAGGTCACAAATATATTGGTTTTATTAACGTACTGATGACAATCTTCAACAAGCTTCGTGATAACATCGATTGATTTGCTGTGAACATGAAATATTAACAATAATTATAATGTTGCAACAACCCGCCGTTACAGTTAAAAAAAGTTACACCATTACAGGGGTGGGGTATGTGGATACTCCAAATTCAAACACTTTTGACGAAAAATTTAAAAAAATTTGCGGCAACTTAAATAATTGATTTAAAAAGTATTTTTGCAATTTAAATATTGTGAATTACACAAGTCAACAAATTTTTGAGAGTTATGAGCTAACTACGGATATCAAACATACCATCTTAGGGATTTTTAAATCCGTTTACCGTTTTTTCTATTTAAACTTAGTTAGTCAGCTATAAACATGGAAAATTTTAGAAAAAATGCCAAAAAAACAAAAAAGATTCAAAAACAAAAATAAATTAAATTTTTTTTTTGCATATTTACAACAGCTATATTATTAAATTCAAATAAAAATTTTACTAAAAAATTATATATCGTGTCGTATTAAAGTTTGGACGCGAAATATTTTGTATTATCTAAATGCTGATGTAAGAGCTTGATATACTATAAAACTATATTTCTCATTATTTGAGATGATGAATATAAGTTACAAGGGATATTTATGTGAAAAAAAATCCAAATTTTTTTCTTTTTAGGGTATTCTCGATCTGTCAATTTGGTCAAAAAAGGCTATTTTTTCGATATGGATGGATGTAAGGAGCCGAAGCCGTAGGAAACCAAGAAAAAAGAAATATGTATATAAGATAAGGCCATTATGGAGATAAATTTTTTTGTGTTTTTATAAAATTCACGGTTTTGCCATTGAAATTTGTTGACCTGTGTTATATAAACCTTGTAAAAATAATGCTTGAATTTTTTTACATATCATCATTTTTGAAAATCGTTTAAACAGCCCCAAACAATAAGGTATGAGGTTCCCACCCATACCCTTCCCCATATAAAAACGCCAACCGGTTTAGGACTATGACTCTTTTAACTTGAGCAAACCATTTAATATTGCCGACGAAAATTCTTAATAAAATTTTTTTTTTACAATTTGTCGGATTTTTTTTTTCTATATTTTAGCCAAATTCATTGAGAAAGGTTTCAAAGTGCATATTAATAGAGAAAATGTTGTTCATTTTTAATAAAATAAAATTAGATTCGAAATACAATTATCGCCCTTTCTAGAAGTGATAGCGGTGGTTTGACCATTTAAAAAAGTATATCAAGTATTACTTATCGGATATTACTTTATTTTGCGAAATCTTTTGCCTGCATCAGCAATAATTATAAAAAATTGAAATAGCAACAATAATAATAGGTAAAATAATGATAATAATAATAATAGCACTATAATGATATGTAATTTTATGTAAAAAAACTTTCGATTCATTTTGGCCATATCAAATCCTTGGTAAAGAATTTTATGCGAGTCAGGCAAAAACTGATTAAGGTAAGTTAGGGCATTCAAATATTCCTCGGTCAAAACGCCTTCTCCACGCTTAGTATCTTTCTAAATTAATAAAGATTTAATAAAATAATTGAAATATCGGGGGGTGTTGAAAAGCTTAATTAGCTTCGATTATAATGGTTATATATATCGAATTATTTCTACAGGACAAAACTTTACATATTTTGTTCGAGAGCTAGAAAAATGCGAAATTAATATATTTTAGCCACCAGTGGTAAAAAGCCGATCTTTTAGCTAATCTCGTTTTTTTTTGTTTTTAAAAACTAAGGACAAATAAAGGTGTATAGCTTAATTTAAAAATATCCATTTTGCATAAGTTTTGCACGGATCTTCCTAATTTTACATTAAATTTTTAGAAAACAAAAAAATGTGTTCAGCCAAATTTTCTCTGTTTGCCACAACATTTTATATAAAAACTAAAATATTTAACCTTGGCGAGATTCAAAACGACAATGGGAGTTCCGTAACGTTTAAGAAGACGGTGAAAATGGGCCCCGGAGGCAATGCAGAATGGATCAGTGTTATTCAGCATAATTGGTGGCTTAGGAACCATCTTCGAAGATTCCTAGAGTTAACAATAATAAGAAATCTAAGATTCAAAAAGACCTACAAAATTTAAATCCTAACAAATGGATAAAACATTTTATTACATTGTCAAGGCATTTTAAATATGTATATGGTATTATATTTCTAAAATATATCGAATCAAAGTGTGCCCCCTGCCTTCTCAACTAGTGCACGTTCAAAATGAGCTTTCGTTTCTCCTCTAAAATATCTAAATTCGGTTTTCCTAGGTTAATCAAACACGAGGATTAAAAAATCATATTGATAAATCGTTTAAAAAATATGATGATACATCTAAGGCGATAAAAAAGTATTAGAGCAATCAAACAGCAATAAAAATATAAATAGCCAACCAAACGACCTGAAGCACTTAGTTATTTCGCATAATTGCCCAAGTTATTTCTATCTTTCAAAAAATTAAAAAAAATTAAAAGTAAGGCAAGATATAAGAGTGTTCCTTCGCCCTTAAAAACAAATTTAAAAACAGCAAATGCCCTTTTACCTGAGACCAAAACGTAGGTATAGAACCTCTAAATTGCACATAAGCGGACATGGATTGGCTTGTCAGATCCTGCAAAATCTGTTCAGTTTCGACCGAATTCGCGGTGTAGCCGCCAATTAAGGATATTCCGCGTTTAAGGTACCTCGTCCCGGCATAAAAACTAGACCCTTCAATACATAAATAAATGTTTTGCCACTAATTTCAAGCAATCCTCAAAACATAATATGAATATTATGATAATAAGGATTTATCATTTATTTTTAATATAGTTATATATTTATCATAAATTATTCCCAAACGTGAGAGATTTTAATTTAATAAAAGTCTATCATCGACAGGTCCACTTTATATAAAAATTATAATCAAAGGCAAGCCAAAATAAATTTTAATCCTCCCATTAACATTAAAACGTTCCCGCCACAAAAAATATTGAAAATGGGGAAATAAAAGGTTGAAAGTTATTTAAAATACATAAATTGGTAAAAACAAAATTGGACAAACACGTTTTAATACTTTAAATATTTCAATATAAGTCATGGGGAAAGAAATAATTTGGCAAAATTCTCTTTCTTCATTATATATATTTTGTAACATTTATTATTAAAATATATTTATTGACGTAAATTGGCAAAATGAAACAAAGGTAACATAAACCTTTATTCTAGATTCTTAATCATTCTGACCTGAGAAATTTTAGACCCATGATAGTATTAACATTGATAATTAAAAAACCCAATTCCAAATATGTGCAAGATTATTTTTTTTGTGATAATTATAGTTTGCCACGAGCCAAATTATTTAAATCATCCAATTATTTTATAAGGTCCAAGATATTCCAATTTTGAATATATTTTTTAAGCCAATCTAAGCTTGAAAAACACTAAAAAAATTTTTTTTTGGTCCGATTCGATGTAAGTGAAGGTGACCGAACTTTTTTAATAAAAATTACAAAGGAAAAATTATTTTATATAAATTTTTGATTTGTCAAAATTTTGAAAATAAAGCTAAATTTCAACATAGTTGGTTTTTTCTCTACCAGGGATGGGCAATTATTAGGATAAAAAAAATTGATGTTTCATTCTTCAGGCAAACTTAAGAACATCTAAGCAAACCAGCAGCAATGATATTCCTACGTGTCCTCATTTCGAATCTTTTCCGTTTTATGTTAGCCATAAAATTAAAAAAAATTTTGAAATGACAAAAGTGATAAAAATTTGCAACCTTGATATTTAGCCGAACTTTAAATTGTTTTCCTATAATCAAATAAATTTAATTCATTGTTGATATGAACATATATATTTTTTAATTTTTTAAGCTAATTTTCCGCATTTAAAGGTTAAAATTTTTCTTGGGCCTTTTATAACAAATTTACTTATACAAAATCAAATTTCAATATTTTTAATCATTATGAATCGGATTATAAAAAGGATGATCGAAAAGGTTTTAAAATTTGGAAGATTAGGATTGTTCTGATAATTTACTCTAATTAAATTTTTCAACCTAGAGTATTAACCTAGTTCAATTTGAGACCTAGTGGAGCCAGGGCATAATTTTAAATAGTTAATAGCTGTTATAGTGCCATTTGAATCTGCAACCACCCAATTCATGCCAAATTTTGGATAAACTGATATTGACAATTTATTAAAAAGGTCGCTATTAAATATTGTCCTGACTTGCAAAGTTAGAAATTATATTTAAAGCGTATTTAGAAACTAGGATAATTTTATTCTTTCGACCAATTAAATAAATTGAAGGTATAAACTCAAATCCCCTATCACAAAAATGGATGATTTGTGTTTATTTCTACAAAATCATTTCCCATCAACTGCAATTTGTTTGAATAGGATAACATTTGGTGAGTTAATTCTATATTTAAATAACAGGTTCAATCGCAAAGGGGCACCATCCTTAGTGGTACCCAAATATATTAAATTAATAAATTTAGTTGTGACTGATAAAAAAAAATGTCCGAACCTAGGTTAATAAAAGTCCAGGCCAACCAAGTCCATAATAAATTGTAATTTCAGATGTCAATCCAAATTTTTGTGATATAATTTAGTTATATTTTAAGGACATCACAAAGCTGAACTGGCTCTTAAAACACTTTTTAACTAAAGTTTTTTTTTACTTCTTGCAATAATGGTTAAAGATGCATGCTGACTAAGTATGTTGAAGAAAACTTGCTTAAAGTACCCATGTATAATGTACAGGTACCAATCACAATGAGCTTTAGTCTGCCATGGCATTATAAGATGTCTATTCCAAACATATTGCCAACAAGGTTTAATTTTGTAGCCAATTGTTTCTGAAAGCAAAAATACAAATTTAAAAAAAAACATGAGAACTAAACTAATATAAAAATTTAAGAGTTTTATAATAAAATACAAATACTTTGAAATTAAATAAAATAATATTCACACTTGCATTTGAGCAATATTTCTGCTTGATTTGATTATCTTTCTGTATATTAAACTGTAGGGAATGGGTTAAGTCATACCCATAGCTATAATAAAAATTACTGGACAAATCTATTGTCTGAAATATTTTGACAAATCTAGAATTAAATCAAATATAATTAATTACCTCTGCTCTTCAGAATTTTGCAATGCTTGTTGGTCATTAGGAATATACATCATATGTGTATCCTGGATTTTATATATATTGTGATGCCCAATAAATCCAACATTTAATCTCTTTGTAATCAATATTACATAATATCCAAACAAAAAACGAACAAACCCTAAATATTTAATAATTGCAAAGCAGATGGTAATATTAATAAAAATTTTAAATTGGCATCATAAACAAAAAATCAGACACTAAATTATGCAAATCTAAAGCCAATAATAACAAATTATAAATTTATTTAAATATTAAACCTACTACACCATAAGCAGATATATGCTTTGCATTGTTTTGCTGCCTTAGCGTAAACTTAGTCCTATTCCCAAGATCCACCATTTGAAGTATGTCTTTAATTTCTTCAAAATTATATGCAACCTAACAATAAAACATGGTAAAAAAAACTTGTTCTTCATGTATAATAAGCTCTTTTACATCTGTCCTATCAATTTTTAATATGTGAAATTTTGTTTCATGATGGTCTGATCCAACCAAATATAGTCTCTATAAATACGTATAATAATAATTAAATAAGAACTGTATATGTTTGATAAACATAAAGTTTTTGAATTTCAGAAATTCTTGGTGAAGGCTTTATTATTTCAGCACTCATTTAATCAGCTGTTTTTCCATGTGGTTTAGAAATCATATGTAGAATTCAAAAAAAGCAAGATCAAAAATCGATATTCCATGGCTGATAGGTACTATAAAACTTTAATTGCTCTCCTAATTAACGCATAATTAATGTATTGTTTTTTACGCTTCAACAATTTCTTATTTTTTTGGTAAATTTATGGAATAGCATAATGGATAGGCCCTTTAATCGCTCAATCAAGTATTTTAATTTTTTGGGGCATTCTTACATCTATTCTGTCACCTTATCTAATTTCATTTGTTTAATATGTCTCAACTAGTCAAGTTTTCTGCTTTTTTATTTGTAATTTTTGTTTGAACTACAAGAATGTATCTTGAGTTTATATTTTAGCAATTATATAGCCACATATTTCATTAAAATTCTACATAAAAAATATAACACTTAATGTTACTTGAATATATAAACATAATGGGTTATGTATTTAGTAAAATTTACACAGGATGTAACTTTTATTGATAACAATAAAAATTATTATTATACATTTTAAAAATAAATTTTCTATTCTTAATGTAATGTTAATTCTCAAGAGTTAGAACATGTAATTATTAGAGTTTTAGTTTTCTACTTGATCCCTTTTTAGTTTTCCATTTTGCTTTTCTTATTTTGCTTCATTCTATATCTATGATTATCTAGAACTTTAATGGTATAGTTATTACTTTATCTCAATATTCAAAAAAATAAATTGAAGTTATTTTGTTAAATTTTATTAGATTTTTTTTTATTTAGGGTGGCACGTTCAGAGTTTTTTCATTTTTTTGAAGAATTTAAAATTTTTGAAATTTGGGTTTTTACATCATATATTATATTTCCTGATTTACAGATTATTTCAAGAATTTATTTAATTTATATCTAAATCCATATAAACATGGCGAATGATTATTTTAAAACCATTTATTTAAAAATTCTAAGGTATTAACTCCTAGAAGCACTATTTAACATTTTAACCTTGAGAAAAATTTAAATCCCCCCCCCCCTTCCCGTACTTGCTACTAAAGTTCGTTTGGTCTAATATGCTAGCATGGCCCAATGTTTGCCCTGTATGGGTTTAATATTGTAAATCAGCTTATTCTATGTTTTAACTAAATCCACTGGTTATAACAAATACAAGGCGCGAAATGTGGTACGTATAAAATATATTATAAAAAAAATTTAAATTTTACCTCGCCCATCACACCCCCCCCCCCCCGTCCGGTTTATTCCATTTTTAGGCTCGGCCCGGGTTGGTTTACGTGAATAACCCACAGAGATGATTAACACTTACTCTATCATTCACCGATACAGAGCAAGCGCGGCCGTCTTCTCCGCCCTGGCCCGTAAACAAAGCATATTGAGGGAGCCGAGCATATACCCCGAATTCATTGGGATCACAGAAAATTTCAAAAGTCTCAGCAGTCAATCCTGGGTCAAGGGGCCCGTTTTTATGACTTTTGTACGGGTGGCCGCGGTAACGTCCCTCCTTTCCGTTTGCATAAACACGCCCATGACGTTTAAACATCACCCCTTTTTGATTTACTTGACTTTTGGGGCCGATTTAGCTTGTGCCCTCGTGTTTACGATCGAACTCGTGCAAGAAATAACGGAGAAGGTATGCATATTTTGTTTACACCTAGGACATCGTCGGAATGGGCACTAATTTTGAGGGAATCAACTAAGTTATAATTATAGTATTTTAAAAATTTTTCAATAAAAAATTTCGTGTCTTATATATGGTTTATTTCTGTAAAATTGAAAACAATGAGATTTCCTCTCGCGCTGTGTTTCACCGAAGCAATAATGCAATCAATAAAACTCTTTATAACCGTAATTCTTGTGTATACTAATTTTTTGTAAAAAAAAAACATGGCCTTACCTATCACATAGCATAGGTTATTTTTTAAATACCAAAACCTTTCAAAGAATGACCCTATTTTATATCATTTGGGTTTTTTGGTGCTTTTTAGTTAAAAAATAGGTTGTGGTAAATTCTAAAGTCCCGGTTTTTATCATATTGGTGCAAAATGATTTCCAGCTGCTGAAAACACTTTTTTGCTATAAATTTAACGGATATAAACTTTCAAAACCAAATATTGATAGGATTAAGCGTTGCTTGGGTTTTGGGGCTTGTTAAAAATTTTCAAAATAAGCAATTTTAGATAAATTTGATTATTCGATTAAATCATTAAATAAAATAACTAAACTATAAAAAGCATAGTTATGGTTAATTTAATTATAGTATTATAGCTTGCACGTGCAAAGTGAATTTTTATTTTCGCAAAATTTTGAAAATTCTGAGAATTTAAAAAATTTTTTTTTTCAAAATTTTTTTAAAAACTTTTTATTTCAGAAATAGCATTTTATGTGCATAAACAAAATTTGGCAACTTTTTAAAAATTTGCGTTTTATTTCAAAAATTTTTTTTTTCAAAATTTTGAAAATTTTACGAAAATAAAAACTCACTTTGCACGTGCCCTTAATTAAAGAGTTTAACGATTGAATTATATATAGATTTTATAATGAAGTAATATAGTTAATATATAATATTATCGTTAAACACTATTTACTACCTTTTTTAAATATCCTATTGCAAACAAATGGAAATGAGAATGCCATGTTAAAGTTTATTCCGAAACATATTACATAATGTTAAAGGATATATTTATTGCTACACTCGTTAAATATGGATACCGTTTAATTAACCTTAAAACACTATTTTATATTTTTCCAATAAACATGTCGTAGAAAGATGGCGCGATTGCTATTAAAACAACTTTAAAATTCAAATTTTTCCAAAAATTGCAAAAGTTAAGCATTGATTTTAATTAATTGATTTTTTGCAAAGTTATAAAATTGAATTTTTTTTTATAAAAAAAATTTGCAGCATATGAATTAAAAAGTTAAACAAATGTGCAAAATGACCAGGACAGTATTTATTCAAAATGTCAAAATTAAATTTTTATAAAAAAATTGTTTTGATTTTAGTTGAATTGTTTATCTCGTTTATTTGCCCCATACAATACCTAATTTAGGTTAAAATAGGTTTGTTTATTTCAAGCCTAAAATTTTATATATTTTTTTAGAGGGCCTGGTGGCTACACAGATGGATTCGATTCGATATTTTCATGGTACTTTGTATGTGGAGTTCCATTACGTTACAGGTATTTAATTATAAGAGGTACGGCAATTTTGGGGGTTTATTGTTTTATCAATGAGTTTTGAAATTGGAAAATAAAAAAAATGATTTTAAAAAGGCTTCACGCGCCTTGACTCGTAAAACCTTTATTCAAAAAAAACTAAAATTAATTTTTGTTAAATATTTTTTTGTTAATTAAAACGCAATTGCTAATTGCTCAATAAAAAAATTAGTGCACAATGGTAAAAAAGAATACAATTTGACTTATTTAATGAATTATATCCTGTGTAGAAAAATTAACCTTGCCGCGGAAATTGCCTGGTGCCGATAGCGACAAAAAAATATTTAGCTGCTCCCCCTTTATCGCCGGCTCTGAAACTTCGGCCATATATATTCTCTTCTTAACCTTTTTTTTTACCACAAAACGTCTGTCTTTCACAGAAGGGATATTTATAAGGAAGTTGAATAAGGCACTTCATCATCAAGACCAAATTTTTTAGTATTTTTTTATTGCCCTAAAAATTCTTCCGAAGATTTGTTATTCAAAGACAATACAAAAATATCTTACATTAAAAAATAACCACATTGAAACGTTTTTGTCCGTTCTAGTTGCATATTTTGCCTTTATAAATGATATAAATTTTTGCCACATAGCGGGCAATTGCCCTTTAGATTATTATTAGGCTAAATCACAATCATATATAGGAATATATAAAAATTTTAACGACCCTCATTTGGCTATTTCAACATTTTTGTGTATAGAAATAGAAGATCCCTTTTTCAAATTAGGCTTCCAATATCTTAAAAAATCGATATTCCCTTAATGGTTTCAGATTTCTTCATTTTTAAAGTCAAGTATGGGTTATCTTTAATTTAAAGAGTTTTTTACATCTTCAGGTTTGGTTTACATGTTTCAAGCGATTGACCTTATTTAAAATTATGAAATTTAGTGGCAATGGTTATGGCCGTGAGCTCAAGAATACTTAGCTGTTCGTGTATTTTTATAAGATTGTTTATGTTCGTAACCAGTTTTCGTTTAGTTCTATTTTTTTTTTACTAATTTTATAAAATGCATCCTAACTTAATTTATATGGAGCTTTAATTTATAAATTTGCTTTATTGAATCTTCGCAAATTCGGAGTAAACATAAAAATATATTAATATTCGAAACGGTTACCATTATATTAGTCAATTTACTATATAATAGCTGATTTCTTTTTTTCCACGGTTTTTTATTATTTATACTAATTTAAGTTGATCAAGAATCAAAACAAAACTAGTGTATAATTTAGGAGGCGATACAATATTAGATGCCTCGCATCTATATAACTTATTTTTTAAAAATTATTTTTTATATTTATGAATTTCATTTTCATTTTACTGTAAAATTAATGAAGCAAAAGGCTCTATTTGCTAGTATTTTGAATTATCGACCTTTGAAAATTGCAACTGGACCTTTGCCAAAATAAAATACAGAGATTATGAAACACGAAAAATGGATTTCAAGACAGTAAAACTAATGAGTTGAGGTATGTTTTTCTATCAATCCATGCCAATATATGTTATATGTTAAAAGATGTTGGAGATGTTGAAAATCGTTAAATTTGGTACGCCCTGGTCGGTTATCCGATGCCCGAGACCACTTGTTATAGTGAAGCTTTTTAGCCGGCTTATCAAATTCCAATTGCCCAAGAGTCGAATTAACCAAATTTTCAAGTTTACTTTAAATTTTATACGCTATTTTAGTTTCAAAATTATTAAATTATCGTCGAAAGCGTTTAACTAAAAAACAAAATCTCAAATATTGTGTCATTAAATTGTAATTATAAGAAATAATGCACGAATTTTAATAAAATTTCAAAAGCACCCTTATTTTTAAATTTATTTTTTATTTAATATTTTAATTTTTGTTAGACGTTCAAGTCAACAGGTTTACAATGTGACACTATTTTTCCTATTTTTCATGTCCCTTTATGCCATGAATGGAGTCCAATTTTTTGGGAAGATTAAACATCACTGCGTGACCAATGATACAGACCCAAATAAGTAATTTTACATTCTAATATTTGTATTTTCCTTTATTATTATTTAATAAACATTTTTATTTTACCCTTTTACATATAACTTAGTTATATATTGATCTATTTTTACTTTCTACATCATTGCGATAAATATAGCACTAAGGCTGCATCTGATCAGAAAATGTATTGCAAATGTTATCCTAAAAATTACTTTTTTATAACAGAAATTTTTATTATAACAGATATTAATTTATTTTAAAAATTAACAAATAATTTTATGGGGCTACTAAATTTTGTAAAAATTATTTATTAGTTCTACAATTTTTAAAATTGTTTTTTAAAACCTGTAAAATTAATTTAATTTAAAAATTAAATTATTTTAACTCTCTTAATTCAATTTTCTTTTTAGCGTCACCATAAACTCCTTTTCCATCCCGCATTCATACTGTTCCCCTAACCCGAGCTTTGGGTACCATTGCCCAAAGGGCATGAAATGCATGGAGCTTAATATGCCTTGGGGCTTGGGCGGTTTCGATGGATTCGATAATTTTTGTAAAATTTTTTATGATTTAAATTGATATTTATTGATTGAGTACAATTTTCCATGAATTGGTATTTCTATATAGAAAAAAATATCTACTTATCGGAATAATTAAGATTTTGGTGGTCAGCTAACATTAGCTCATGTGGGAGGCAAATAATTTTTTATTTTTGCCTTATCATATGCGGTTTAAATCCAGAAATCAGATAATTCGAACCAATTATGGTATTTTAATAATTGATAATAACGCCTAAAGTCATAAAAACTTACTAATCTGTATTATTTAAGGATAATTTTATTTTTTAAACTTTTTTTTAATTTTATGTAATTTTGTCCACCAATCGTTTTTGCCTCTATTTCTAATATGTCAAGGACATGCCTTGTTTCTTTAACATCAAAACTTATAATTTTATAATGGCCAACTCTACCTAATTGTTTTCATTTTCATCTTTCCAAAAGTTTCAAAACTAGATGATATTTGGCTTTTAAAAGCATTTTGCATTACCTTGTGCCATTTAAATAATCACGTTTTTGGCTATTATAAAAGATCAATAATTTGTGCGAATTTCCGAGAAAGAAAAACAAAATATAATTGACACGCATTTAAGGGCAACTTCTATCAACCTTTACCCTCTTTTATTGGTTACAATACTCGGGGAGCTCAAACTCATTTTTTGGCTTAAAATTGAGGTGAGCTCACACTCCTCATTTATCGAAATCAAATTTTTACTCAATTTTATATACTGTAATTAATTTGATTTTTGTTTTAAGATTACTTTGGCTATTTGTTCTTTTTAACTCTAAAAATCAAAAGAGTCTTCACTCAAATCGCAACGAGTTGCTTTTATTTTCACAATAAGCACTAAGAGCTCAAATATATTAAACTCTTCTTTTTCTTTTCTTAACATACCTTCCAGTCAACAGCTTTTTCACCGTTTACGAGAGTGGGAGCCAAGAGGGTTGGGCCTTCATCATGTACAAGATGATTGATACGCTCCCCGCATGGCGGGCTATCATCTATTTCGTTACGCTCATATTTTTCCTGGCCTGGCTCGTGAAAAACGTTTTTATCGCCGTCATAACGGAAACCTTCGCCGAAATCCGCGTCCAATTCCAACAAATGTGGGGATTCCGACCCACTAATCAGTTTACAGCTGTCGACCATGTATTTATCTACTTGCCGTTTTGCGAAAATTTTCATAATTTTTTTTTCGATTTTAGCCTTTTTATTCCTAAAATTACCTATTTTAATTATTAAAAACGCTGATAAGACTTTCCTAACATAGGAATTTGACAAATTTTAGAATAAAATATAATTTAGCTAAAACTTAAAACTTGAATGCAAAATTATTAGGGAATTGTAAGCTATTAAGAATTCAAAAATTGAAGGTTTGGCTGAATGTGTGAAGTCTAAAATTATTAATGTTTAGTTAGTATTTTGATAATGGCTGAATGTGATGTGGAAATTACTGTTAATTTTAAAAGTTAACTTGTATTGAGAGCTATAGCTAAAGAACCTGTGTATATCCACAAAATTTTTGTTTGAAAATTTTTTTTTATAGCACATTGTAAAAGTCAACAATAAATGGAAAATGGTGAAAAATGGTATCGAAACTGACAAGGGATACGCGCCGACCTTCCTGAAAGTATTTTTTTTTTATTTAGAAAGACTTTTGTGTTATTTATATTCTTTTGTCTGACACATTATTCTAACTTTTTTATCTAGGCTCTAGAAGTTTTATTATTGATTAGATGGTTCAACTAATTTTTGGCTATATCAGCTATAGATAAAACTACTCCTAAAGAATTTAAAATCCGTTTAAATAATAAAAATGTTAATAAAAAAATTAAGAAAAAAAACGTAATTATATAAAACAGCTAAACTATTAAATTAAAATAAAATAATATTTTTTTTAACCGACAAAATATTTTGTCTAATATACGTTAGATGCAAAATATTATGGATAACTTTTTATTTGATGTTGAGCTTGATCTACTTGCAAATTTTTTATTTTTTTAGTATAATGAAACAAGTTAGAATTGATTTAAAAATATAAAATTTTGTTTTTCTATAAGTATTTTCAAGATCGCAAAATCAATTAATTTTGCCCAATTCGATTATTCATTTTATTGGTTCAGGATCTGATAGGGCATGGCCCAGGGCAAGGCTGTTTAAAAAACAGAATAAACTCTTGAGATAAGGTCATCATGTAAATCGTTTTCTGTTAAATCCATACACCTTTAACAATATTCATTAAATTTTGTAAACCTTGGTATATTAATTAATTACAATATTTAATTAATATCTTTGCATTGTATCTGTTTAATCCATAGAACGTTTTGCATACCCCTTGCTTTAACATTGGCATAATCCTTTTCATTATACTCGACGCCATTATAGCGGCTGGAATTTTAGATAAAACTAATGTGTTTGGCCGACCACGAAATCGATATTTTGCACAGGTATATTTGCTGATTGAATAATGGCATTAGAGTTTTTAGGCAAGTTATGAATTCTGAATTTTCTTTTGATGAAATTCAATTATACGTTATGAATACTAGAACAACTTTTAAAATAATATCTTGTTAAATTTTATATTTTATTAAATTCGTTATTATTTTTAATAAATATATATGTTTAATTATTTTGGGGCAATTTTTGTAATTATAGTTTTAATCCATTTTATACAAATATAAGGTATTATTATTTTTTGTTAAATAGGTCGTTTTCACACTATTATTTGATCTGGAGGCATTATACAAACTTTGGTGCATCGGTTTAACCGGATATTTTAGAAGATCTATCTTTAAGTTTGAATTTGCGCTGGCACTCGGCAATACCATACACATACTACCCTTCTTTTATCATACGCAATTTTTTACCGTTTTTCAGGTTTTTATTATATTATTTCAATTTTTTAGAATTAAATTTTAGGCTAACTCAAGATATTTGTATTAATTTATTTTTTGCCGTGTTTTGGATGCTAAATTTGTGTTTTAGTCGTTATGCCATTCCTTAATGAATATATCTGAAACACCTTAGAGCTTTAAAGCATACTTATTGTTATCTGAATATAAAAAATACATTTTTGATTATATCTAATAGGTATTACGGATAGTTCGTTTAATCAAAGCGTCGCCCATGCTCGAGAATTTCGTGCATAAAATTTTCGGGCCTGGCAAAAAACTTGGGAGTTTAATACTCTTCACCGTTTGCCTACTCATTCTGGCTTCCAGCATAAGCTTGCAATTGTTTTGTTCGATGGATCTCAAACAATTCAGCACCTTTCCATATGTAATTTTTTATCATAACGGATAGGTAATTAATCTCTTAGCGTATGAAATAATTTAGATGGCCTTAGAGTAAAAGAAAAAAAAAGAGTTATTTTGATTTTTTCCAGTTCCGATTTTATTTAACTGGTATTTATGTATATGTTTTTTAAAATAATTGTTTACTTATTTAATACATAATATTATTACTATTAAACCATAAAAAATATATAAAATATTTAAATATAGACTTCACATTTTTATAATGGCAGTTTATTAATGTTAGGTCAAATATTTATTTCATGTGTTCATAGGGGATTTATTAAAATTTGATAATTTTAACGGTGTTTTAACTTTTTTATATATTAACTTAATTTATAATTTGTGTTTTAATAAGATAAAAGTTATTATGGATAATTATATAACAAGTGAAGATTAAAAAAGAATGGAATATAAGTTATAAGTTATTACGACAACCCATTTACATGTTCCCTTTTTGTACCAATAACATTGGTCGATCTTGATATTTATAATCAAAAAACATATTTATAATAGGCTTTTATGTCCATGTTTCAAATCCTAACGCAGGAGGGCTGGGTCGAACTCATGGACGATATTATGTGGCACATTGGCTCTACTTTTGCTCCACTCGTTGCTATTTACCTCACATTTTATCACCTTTTTGTCACTTTAGTATAATATTATTTTTCTTATTGTCACATTTAACTTTAAAGTGTTTTATTATTGACCTTAATTGGCCTTAAGAATAAAAATTGAATTATAATAAATTAACAAAATAATATTGGCAGAAAGCACCGCTAATCATACTTATTTACGATAAGAAATAGTTTTTTAAATTAGTATTTAGAACTTTAACTATTTACCCCAGATATAAGTACTCAAGTTTTAAAAATGTTTTGTGCCGATGTTTTTAGAAGGCAAAATATCTTAACAAGATAATTAACTTTGGTTTTGTTATCTTTTTTAAACTGTTATAATTTAAATTAAGTTTATATAAACTTATATTTGATCCATATTTTAAAATTGAGTCTCGAGTATGCAAAGAGGCTTATTTATTTGGTTTGTGAGGCTCTATGTTTTGATTTATATGCTAAATAATAGATTGTCCTGTCACTCTTTGTTGCTGTCATCTTGGACAATTTGGAATTGGAGGAAGATATTAAAAAGCTCAAACAGGTTTGTTTTACTTTTTTTAAATATATCAATCAATTTGAAAATATAAATATTGTATATAACATTTATTAAATTTTTTCGACGATATAAATAAGATGAAATTTTTTTAATTTAATTCAATTAAACTTATTTTTTTAAAGTTTTTTTGTAAACAAAAATAATTTTTTGATCGTCATATTCGTTTTTAAATTTTTTTTCATAATTTAGTCCATTATATATTATTGTTTTCTAGCTCAAACTGAGTGAACAAACTGCCGGGAAAGAAGCACAATTGCCTTGGAGACTTCGAATCTATGATTATTTTTCGCCTCACCCCCAGCTTATAAAGCTTCACAAGTTACACTTTTATTAACAGTTTTTAATAATAAAGTAACATTTCGAAATTAAAATCTGCAACTGATATGTAATAATGGAGATGTGAATTAGCTTTTAAAAATGGTCTATCTATGATATTTTTTAAAATTTCTGATTGGCTAGAAAAAAACTTAAGTTATAACTCTAAGTGAGCAAATTAGGTGTTTAAAAAGTTTTGATTTAGTAAATCCATCTTAATAATTTTCAGTTTCATTAAATATCAGCGATTTTTTTAATTTTACAGTTTAATAAAAACAGTCATTTTATGTAATTTAGATTATCATCTGATTTCTCGCTCCCCAAGATCCGTGAAAGTTTCGTTCGGAACTTTATGTCGGACGATAGCCAATTGACTATACTGCTAAGACCCATTAGAAATGTATTTTCGAAACGAATTGAAACAGCCCCTGGTACAGCCATGGCTGAGAAAACTGATAAAAATGTTAAAAGGTTATCAATTATTTTTATATTAAAGGTGTTAATTCCAAAGTCAAATAAATTTTCTGCTCCGATGAAAATTAATTTACGTTTTAGATCACAAGGAATTGTTGTTTGTTTTTAAATTAATTTGGCTATTTGTAATATGTTAAAGTTTCACCTTGTATACTGCTAATTATATTTGGTAAAAATTGAAAATGGAAAACGATATATCGCTAGGGCATGTTATGTTTTGTGATTTAAACGCGAAATTTTGCGTAAAATTAATTTTATGTTTGTTTTATCTATTTATCACCAGTTTTTTTATTTCAAATATAATTTATAATATATAGTATTTTTTGGTTTGACCCAGCCTTGATTAGTATTTGTTTATTTTTTGGTTTTTTATAAGGTAATTGTTTTGACATGACAATTTTTTTTGTAATTAAAAATTAGAGGTTGTTAATGTAATTTCATTTGGATTTACTTTTTATACCCTTTTATTCTATGTTTGATATACATCTAGTAAACAAGCGAAATTACTTGGTGAAGATTATGATTTTACCAAAAATCAAGCCGGACCAAATGCCCAAAATATCGATGAAATACCTTATAGACTTTTTGATAAACCAGGTTTTGTTGTGTTTAAATGATATCGAATAACAAATTTTAGATAATGATGGGAATGCTTTAATTTGTTAAAATTTTCAATGTAAAATCTTGCCGTTTTAAGATTCCTCTTTTAAGATTTGAAGATATTATATCTCATTGAGAATCGCTCATTTTACCTTTTAACTTTAAAAAATTTAAGGATGTTTGGAAAAAAATATCTTCAAATGCTTCTAAGCTGGTAATAATCAATTAGATCGAATGAATATAAAAAATATAAACCACTTTTTTTGTTAAAAGCAGGCATTTTAACATTTTAAGTTTTGAGTTGTAATATTTTAAAACCATTGCTTAAATTTTGGAAAATGCCATCTTTTACCAAAACACTCTCTCACCTTTGTATTATTATTAAATCCCATAAGAGTCGATTTTTTGTGGTTATTTTTTGTTGTTATTACATTATTATATTATTACTTTATATCTTATTATTATTATTATAATTATTACTATTATTATTCCTTAAATAGTAAGAATTTTATATTATTATTATTATTATTATTATTATTATTATTATTATTATTATTATTATTATTATTATTATTATTATTATTATTATTATTATTATTATTATTATTATTATTATTATTATTATTATTTGAATAGTAAGAATTTTCTATAAATTAGTTATTTATTTTTATATTATTGTTAATCATTATTATCATTATTATTATTATTATAATCATTATTATTATTATTTTATTACTTTTAATTTTTTTTTTATTATTTATTGAATTTATTTATTTTCATCCTTTTTATCGATTTATTTGTTAGCCATATACAGACAGCAATTAGCATTCAAATCTAAACCTTTTTACCTAACCGGTCCTAATCAAGTTTCTTTGCGAAATAGACATTTAGTTGAAGCATTTATTAAGTAACCTTATTTTAATATATAGTAATGTAATATATATTACTTTTAATCTAAAAATTTGTTTAAATATACTATTTAATATTTAAATAGTATTTTTAGAATGTTATATCAACAATTATTCATTAACTCTATTATTAAAGACATAACGAAGAAGTCCGTGAAGCTTTAGTTAAATTTTCCATACCTTCAAAAGACGGGATCAGAGGAATGAATGAGACATCAGCTGATCAAAGTAGCCTACTTAATCAATCCTTTTATAGTAAAACCAACAAGTATAAATACCAACCCCGGGGTGCCAAGGATAAAATGTTTCAGAGGTTTTAATACCAATTTTAATTTATTATTTTGTGTGATTGTATGAAATATTTAAACACTATTATTTCAATGGACCCTACCTCTATATAATAACGTTTCGAGCTCAAATTTAGCATGCCCATTGTGGTTTAGTTCTTTTTTTCTATACGGTTTTTTATCGTCACACAGTTCGACATATATTAAATATATTTAAGTTACTTTGTAAGATTTATCTTAGGGATCCTTAATGTATACCGTTATTCTGGTCAATCTTTGTAAATTAGCTATAAACATTGATTAATTTTGAAAAAAATATTAATTAAAACTATATTGGAAAATATTTAAATATAATAAACATGATATATTCAAATGTAGAATATTAATTATTTCAACCCGTAAAAACGTGTCTTTTAAGTGGGGTACAAGATATTCTATATAACTTAATATGGATGTTGGAGCTTATTAGACTTAATTCCTATTTCATTATTTCTTTTAATAATTTTTATTATTAATATTTTCAATGTCCCAGCCCAATTTGGCTTTAAATTGCCGCAAGTCTGTAGTGCCCTTTCTTAGTGATGATTTGAAAAAAGGGAAAGAAAATATTATACAAGGCTATTATGTACATTATTTTATTGCATTTTCATAAACTTCACCGAAAATTCTTTTATTTTTGTAGACCTGTTATTAAGAAAGAAAAGAAATCCAAGTTCTCCCATTTGATAATTTTTCTTTTTCTCCCAGTATATTAAATTTTTTTTGAATTTAATATTTATAATTTGGAACAGAAAAGCTACTAAGTACATGAAACAGCAAAAGTATAGGTGCGACGAAACAACTGATATATTAGGGGGCGCCGGTGGCCCTGTCAAAAGCGCCCCACCCGAAGCGCTATACAATTTTGGGAGTGATGCGCCTGGCGGAGAGGATGGGGTTCGAAAATTTGATCTTAAAGCGTTTCAACACAAGAAACAACAGGCCGAACTCAAAAGGTTAACATTTAACTGTACATATAATTATAAAAGTATGTTAATCAAATACTTAATTTCGAATATACCGAAGTAATTTTCAAAGCTTCATGTTTTGCAACTAAAATTAATTTTTATATATTTGATAATTTATTTCTTGTAATCTATTAAATATTAAAAAATCGTTATTTAATATTTAACAAATTTTATATGCCATTGGGGAACAAATGTTTTTATTACCAATTATTAAATTACGAATGGGATCAGCATATTAACGTTTTGCGCTTTGTTTTCTAAAATTGAATGTCTCAAATTTATATATTTTTATATTTAAAATATTACATTTTTTACGATTTACAAACAAACATGTAGAAACATAAAAGAGGACGAATTGCGCGAAAATCACCCATTTTTTGATTCGCCACTCTTTATCATCGGGAGAGATAGTGCATTCCGTAAGAAATTCTTGTACCGGCTTGTTAATTCCCGGTTCGATTACACTACGCACGATATATTTCCCACCCAGAAGAACTTTAAGTGGCTCAATCATGCCGTGTGTGACAGAATCTTGTAATTTATAAGTGTTCTTTACATGCTTTCTATTTTGTAAATTAATGTATTTATGTTTTTTTTTCTTAATTTATAAAAGCTTTTAGATGGTTTAATTTTTAAATTGCTAAATAGGCTTATAAAGAGAATATTTGTATAAATCATACTTATTATGAACCCGTTCTGACTTGAATAACATGTGTGATTTCTGATAGAAAATATTAAGTATTTTTTACAATAAAATGCTTTTTTGTGCAAGCCCTTATGTAAGGGCTTTTTAACTTATGAGTCCTTCAAAGAATTTTTGTAAGATCCTATTTATTTTAGTTCACAGGCCTGTTTTACAAATTGCTAACAAAACTAGTAAAATTAAAAACATATTCATTTTTTTTTGAGTATTAAATTGCGAACCCGATTTTTCAATGGTTTAACCAATTTCTTTTATAATGTTTTATATAAATCCTTGACAAACTACAAAAACTAAAATTTTTATTTATTGAAAGTACCACTCGTTTGTAGTCAATTTAATATAATATATATATTTAAAATTTAAAAAAGATTTGATATTGAATTTGTTTTTATTTTATATATATTAAAATTAAGTTAAAAAATAAAGGTCAAAAATTCTATAATTTTATACATTTATCTTTTATATATTAAAGTAATCTTCTGGGCCTAGTATCGTACTTAGATTGGATAATGATATTACTGACTTCGCTCTCCTGCGTATTTCTCATGATGGAGACATCTGATAAGCGAATTATGATAACACCGTGGCTTAAAGTTATTCAATAAAATTAATTTGGTGACAACCCACCACTCACAACTAAAAGCTGTTTTAAATGATTTTAGGAATTACATATCATACACACTAAAGGCCTCATTTAAAGCCAAAACAACGCCAATAGATCTTATTTGTTAGAAAAATCACCAAACTAACATATATAAAATTAATAAAAAAAATGTTCTTTCATGTATTAAAAACCGACGCTTTCATAATGATAATTTTAGGAAATCAATTTTTTTTTGACATTTTAAAAGAATGAAAAAAATTTTGACACGTTAAAATTATAATGGATTAAGCAATTCTGAATAAAATTGATTATGTTTTAATAGTTGAATCAATATTGAAAAAACAATTTTGTTCACAAAAGAAAATTTAATTTATAATAATAGAATTTCTGGGATGCTCCCTGCCTTCAAAAATTTTCAATATAAATTGTTTGAAGACAATGGATTATTTCTTTTTTGATTTTTTTTTAGAATGATTTAAAAATTCCAAATACAAAATACTCATGCCATTAGTTAGCGGGAAAACAATTTGTTGGGGCTTATATTTTTGTTATTAACCACCACTTAGAAACCCTAGAAATAATTTAATGTTTCTTAATTTATAATTATAAGTTTAAAAGACAATTTATTAAGGATTTATATATTTGTTAAAAAATTTGTGTTTAGATTAGCGATTACATATTCTTATTTGCAATGACGATTGAACTCACGCTAAAAATAGCCTGCAATGGGTTGCTATTCACACCTAATGCCTACCTTAAGGATATGGGTGGCTTCTTGGACCTTTTTATATATTCTGTAAATGATTTGATATATTTTTATATTTTTCTGATGTGTTAACTTTTTTCTGTTCTTAATGATTAAAATTAATACACTTAACCTTAAAACAAAATTTTAAATAATATTTCAAATATTTGTACGATTCAGTAGTTCTTTAATGTTTGACTTATTGGTAGAGCAGTAATATTTGCAATGGGGGTTGGGGGCAATAAAAAAAGAAATTCGCTGATGGCGGAAATTCAGTTTTGCCTTTTTCATTGTAAAATGTATTCATAAAATACCATATTAAAAAAAATGAAGAGGGAGTAATGCGTTAGATTTTATCCCCCTCCCCCCCCCCCCCTCCCCCGAATACGGATCTGCCTCTTTAGACATTAAATTTTTAACAATATATGTGTTGCCATTGATATGTTCTTTGATATATATTTATATATATGAAATATTTCAGATTAATCTATACTTTATATTCTGGATGCCTACGACAGTACCTCAAGCTTCAGCCGCCCAGATCCTTATGATTTTCCGCGCCTTTCGGCCCCTTAGGATCTTTGTGTTAGTTCCCCACATAAGGAAAGTGGTTAAGGAACTATGTCACGGCTTTAAAGAAATTGCGCTGGTATGGTCCTATTTAGTTTACATGATATTTGGGCAATTTGATATAAATTAATTGAATAACTCAATTTGTAGTTTTAAAGATTATGTAACTCGTCCAACTCTATATCCACCAACTTTTGAATTTTTGAGTTTTGTGTTATTACGTATATAAAACGTTGTTTTGGTATGTTTTTTTTTTAAGATTATTATTAGCATTTTGTTATATATATATTTTTTTCCATAAAATAATTACATAGGTGTCTATTCTACTCATCGTGTCACTTTTCATATTCGCTTCTTACGGTGTTCAGCTATATGCCGGTAAGTTGGCCCGTTGCAATGACCCACTGATTAAGGAACGGGTATGAAATTAATTTTTTAAGCTAATTATGTTTCAATACTTTTTATTTAAATTAATATAAATAGTAATGCAATAAATTTTATAAATATGCCTTTACTTCATATTTCGTAAAATACTTTTATCTGGAAACTTTGCTAAAATTTTTAAGTGGAGTATTACTAATAAAGGAGAAAACGAACAATATGGAACAATTTTTTTGCTATAACAATTTTAAATAAAAAAAAACAGGAAAAAGACAAAGGATAAATGTTTATTTTGTCTGTGCCCTATAATTAAATATTTTCATCGAAATTTAATTGATTTTGAACAATGTTTTGGAAAGCAAATATCAACAAATTTACTCGAATATTTTTATCTAAAATTAAACAAACAATGTTTTGCAACGCAAATATATACAAATTTTGGTTTTAAGTAGTAATTACCGAGTAATAGGGGTTATGCTTCTTTTAAATGACATCAAACTACGAATTTTTTAAAATTTTACCTTCAAAAACGACGGATTATAGATCAAATGTAAGGGCATATTCCTGCGTGAAGTGTTTGTCACTAAACTACGCTTTCCTAATAAAAGCCAAAACGTTCATCCCAGAATATACGTACCACGTGTGTGGTATAATAATTTGCTAAATTTTAAATAATGTCTAATTATAATTTTTTTATAAGAACTTTTTATTGGGATAATTTTTTTTCTTGTAAAATATTTTTGGCAATGCTAATCTGTCATATTTTGAACTATTAGTGTTTTGTAATTTTCTTTTTTGTCGTTGTTATATGTGTATATAAAACACATAATTTAATCTTATAGTTTAACGAATAGCATCTTATTTTTTTTTCCAAATATTTTTTTTAGGGCAAACCCAAGGAACTACAACTTTGACAACGTGCAAAACGCTATGCTCGCGCTCTTCGAAATCCTATCTTTTAAGGGGTGGACCGATATAAGGGACATGCTTATAGCACAAGTTGGCCCTGTAAATACCTCTATCTCAAATTATAATTTTGTGTTGATAAATATTTTTAATTATTTTATATAAAATTAAGTATTATAATAAAACTTATTTACTATTAGTTTTCATCATTTTTTCTTAATTTTGGTTGATTGAATAAATTTATATTAAATGTTGATCATTTTTTTAGCATTGAAAATGTTTTTAGTTTTGCTATCAAAATATTAAAAAATTTGTTTTTTGCAAGAGACTTATAGCGAAATTTCATGTTTTTTATGATTCATGAAAATTCAAATCATTTTTTTAGATTACTTAATATTTTTTAAAATTTTATCAAATTTTTGAAAATAGTTTTTTGTACAAAATATAGCTCCACGCCATATACGTTCACATATTCGTTTTTGTGGCTTGCATGATTGGTCTTACCTTGTTTGTGGGGGTCGTTATTGCAAATTATATGGAAAGCAAAGTTAACATTTATATATTGGTTATTTTAAGCATTTTTAACTGTGGTAACTGTAGTGATTTAATAAGAATGGATAAGAACCTTTATGTTTTAAAATAAGAATTGATGACTAGAGAGTGGCAGATAGTGATGCTTCACAAAACATAATTAAAAATTCTGGATTGGGTTGTAATATTGATAGTTGGCCACAACTAATCTTTTAAATTTCTACCAATAATTAATGTATCAGTATTGGCCAGCTGTGTTATCGCAATCTCAGGCCCGTAAAAAACTGACATTTTTATTGAATTTCTTTAATTACTTATTTTTTATGACAAATTTATATTTAGTATTTTTTTAGGGTACCGCCTTGTTAACCGTTGACCAAAGAAGGTGGTGCGACTTAAAAGCTCGTTTGAAGATCGCTCAACCACTTTTTTTGCCTAAAAAACCAGGTATTTATTATAGATTTTTCCTAAATACGTTAATAAATAAAAAATTGTTGACATTAACTCTTTATAAGTTATATTTTAAATGTATCTTTATACATTATTAGGCTAATCAGTTTAATGAGTTTATTATTATCTAAATGTTGATGTAAGAGTTTAAAATTTTATCTCACTTTATTTGATATTAAAAATATATGTTACAAGTGATTAATATGAAAAAATTCTTGAATTTTCTTTAGGGTATTTTCGAGGTCGCAAAGTCTATCAAGTCAAAAATGACATTTTTCTGATATGGACGTAGCTAAATAGCCGAAGGCGAATGAATTTTCGGAAAGCAATATATATGAGATAAGGGCAACATAGGGATTATTTCATTTTAACAAAAACCTTTTTTTTCTGACATTGATATTTGTCGATCTGTGTAATAAAATAACAAAATTCCACTCTATTTTGCATGAATAGCAAAAGTTAATTTGAAAGTGCCCTTAAACCCTTTATCAAGTTTTACATGTTTCTTTGCTACTCTCAAGTACATGTAACTGTAAGTCACACCAGGTCCATATTTTTGAGCTCAAAGTGGTCAGACCACTCATAAAAGCAAATTTTTGCAATTCAAATAGTATTATGGAATTGCTTATAAAAGAAATTTTAGATACGCCTTGATAATTTACAACTCTTTAAATATAAAATAATATAATTAGATAAAATTGTCTATAAATAAAAATCTTTGATGTTAAGTGCGTAAGTTCATCTCAGTGAGGTGCCAAAAAAAACAAATGAGTTTGGAGCTTTTTAAGTATTTAACAACCTTTTTTCTATAATACAATTTAGCATCTTACGTACGGTCCGTACTCTACGAAACCACCCAAAAGACATGGTTTAAACGGGCCTCGGTCTATTTAATCATCCTGCAGAGTAGTCTCCTCTCGGTCAAGTGGAAGAAAGAGACCAAGTATAGCCTCTACCTGGCCGCTACCTCTTCCGTCATCATACTCATGTTTGTGGTCGAGGTGGTCATCAAAGTGATGGCGTACAGCTTCCACGGGTACTGGCAAAGCAAACGCAATCGATACGATTTCATCATCACGGTCATATCTGTCCTTTGGGTCTTTATGTTCTTTGGGACGAACGTTAGTATTTGCTTACTTTCTTGTTTCAGAGTGCAGAGCCGTAACCTCAAAATTTTTAAAATGGTGGGGGCGAGACTAAATCTGCAGTTTAGTTTTTGCCCTTTTGCATTGAATGTTAGATTTTTGCCAGACTTTACGAAGATTAGGGGAGAAAAAATATATATAATTTTATTATAAAGGGGGCAGATGAAAAGGGCCCCGCCAAACTTCACCCCCCCCCCCCCAATACGGTTCACAGCTTTATTGGAGGGTTGCAGTCAAAGTTTAAATAAGATTCGGCGCATTATTGCGGGCAAAAATTTGTTTGTTCTGTATAAGACGCGTTTTGAGTTCATGCACTCAAAAATTTTGATATTTTAAATATTTTATTTTTTTTTAATTTATAAAAACTTATATTTCACAGAAGTATTTTAGAAGCTTATGATGAAGATTTTTTGCAAAAATGCTTTTATGTCGGGAGAAATTTTATAATTTTTCGAAAAACTGAATGAACTCTAAACGCGCCCTTATGCGTTATTAATTAAGTTTGAGTAAGCTGTGACCATACTTTGCTTATCCGTATGATCACATTTTAAATTTTATAAAGAACTTTTAATAATTAGTTTTTATTTGAAATTAACTTAATATTTTTAATTGATTTTACCATAGGCCGATGCCTTTTATTACATGGGATATTTCGTCATCATTCTACGATTCTTCTCTCTTGTTGGAAAACATGTAAGCTAAAAATATTGGTGCTTGGCCCATAAGCTCTTATTTTAAATTATAAAAAGGTTTTTTTTAATTTATATTTTAGGCAAAAGCAAAAAAAAAAGTTAAAATAATTTTAGGTCCCTGAATCAAGTTAGTTTTAAACTATTCAACAAATTTATTAAACATATAAACTAATTAATCAGATCAAGACTACTATTTGATTTTTAATATATTGAACCGCTTTTCAGCTCAAACTATAAAATTTATATGTAATACAAATGAGACTCAGATATTGGATTAATTCACTCTAATTTTCTCGGGTTTTTTTGCTAACCCTTGTTGTAAAATGATTGCTTAATGTGTATAAAAATGGCGGTTTACGATTTTTACATATTTAAATAGGGGTTGTTGAAAAATTTTTGTTTTTGCAAATAGTTTTTTTTTACATTGCCATTTTTGCATTAATTATACATTGTAAACCTATTTATAATTATAATCAAATTTTTAAGTTATATTAATTTATTCATTTTACGCGATTTTGCCATTGTTTTCCTTATAACTAATAGCCCATCCTCCAAATGCTTATGCTAACAGTCGTAATGTCGTTTTTCAAATCCTTTTTTATTATAACCGCTATGGTGCTCCTCATTATAACGTACGCGCTCATAGGTGTTATCTTGTGGGGCAACGTTAAATACGGTGAAAATTTGGGCAGGTTTCATTTTTTTATATAAGTTTTAACATTTAATTATTTTGCGAGAATAATGTTAAAACTTTGTGCTATTTTACTTTTATCGCTTAATGTTTGCTAGTTTTTTTAGAATTAAATATTAAATTTATTTTTTAGTTTTTTTAGAAAGATTGCTGCTTTTTGATTATTTTTGGTATGAAGTGCCCCAAATTTAATTAGGTTTTTATAACCGATTGGGGGCGGAATTTTATTATTAACATTACTATAGAAATAAAAATTTTATCCTGTAATTAAATGATGCCCTACTTCTCTATTCCTGCAAAATGACTTATTTTAAGTGTGATAGGTAACTGGTCGTTTTTTGTTAATAAATTGTGTGATTTATGCTAGATTTTGATGAAGCCCCGTTTTTTTAAATTTTACTTTATCACTATCTAAAGGCTATCTTAACATTTCAAATTTGTAAGTTGTAACATATCTGTTTTTAAAGTTTAAACAAGGTTAAGAGTTCAGATCCCTGCGTAGGCGTCTTTTTTTATAGGAAACTGAACACATGTGCAACCACTTTAAGCTGCTAAATGGTCCGCTAAGGCATTAGGCCTTAAACGATGTGCCTAAGGTGAGAGCCTAGGCTAAAATCAAGGTCCCTGGCGTGCGACTAAATCTACTATTTAACCCGACATTGATTCGCTCGGGTTAAAATGGTCAAAGTTTTAAACGGGTATGGCGCCCATATATGGGGAAGGGTAGAACCTCAAACCCAATTGTTTTTTTTTATTTTGTAAAAAACCCAACAAAATATACATTCATCAAGCAAAAAGACATATAAGTTTACGTTTTCAATATTTTATATATCTGTATATTTTATTGTCACATCTCTCTAACTAGACAAGCGAATTTCCATACGGCCCCCCGTGCCATGATCGTCCTATTCCGTATCGTGACAGGCGAGGACTGGAACAAAATTTTACACGATACAATGATACAACCGCCTTACTGTACACCCGATCTTAACTATTGGCAAACTGATTGTGGAAACCCTACGGCGGCGCTAATCTACTTTTGCTCTTTTTACATAATAATCACCTATATTGTACTCAATTTGTTAGTTGGTATGTAGTTTTATTTAGAAAAATAAATAAAATACATATTCATCAATCTATTGCTATTAAGCGACAGAAATTATCCTTCTGAATGAAGGATAAGTCCTGAAATAAAGCCTAAAAATGAGTTTAAATGCACTGAAATATCTCAAAGAATTATTACCTAGAGTATAATCAATTTAACTTATTTTAAAATTATGCCAACTTGCGCTTACCATTAGGTATATTTAGGCTTTATCTTTACATTTCTGGCCTAACTTCCCTTATTCACGAGGATAATTTCTTGTCGCTTATTTACATTAGCCTAATTAATAAATATTTAATCATCTTATAACATTTTATATCCTGTTCCATAGCTATAATCATGGAAAACTTTTCGCTATTCTACTCGAATGAGGAGGATGCCCTCATAAGCCATACCGATATCCGTAACTTTCAGATGATTTGGAACATTGTGGATACGAATCAAAAAGTTTTATAATTTTCTACGTTCTCTTGATTTATATTAAAAAAATACTTTAAACATTTGTTCACTTAAAATTTTTGCCATTTAATGTATAGGTTTTATTGCTATTAATGATATGTACCAATATATACCAATAAAGTTTTAAGAGCCCAAAAAAGTTTTGAGAGCCAATATGTAAATAAGATATTTTTTAAAATTATCTCAAAATTATTATTTACTTATTTTCTAAAATATCTAATATAATTAAATTTCTATTCGTTTAGGGTTACATTCCAAAATGGAAAGTTAAATACCTATTACGATTGCTTAAAGGCCGTTTGCAAGTTGATTTGGAAAAGGAAAAAACACTTTTTCAGCACATGTGTTACGAAATCGAGAAAATGAACCCGCACGATGAAGTCTCATTTCACGATGTGTTGAAGTTTATATTAACCCCTCTATAATTTTAAAAAATATATTTAATTAATTATAAATTTTAAAAGTGAAGCTATATAAAATTGTATACTTACAAATAGTTTTTTTCTGATTTTTTAAATTTAAATTAATGAGTTTATTGATTGTTTTTGGCATAGATTAAGGCTTAAAGTGTAATTTTTGGCGAAAGCAATTGTTTTAATTTTAGTTTTATTTGTTAGCATTATCAATATTAAATTAGATGCAATACCTTTTAATTAAACAGAGGAACGCTCAACTCCTTAGAAAAAAAATTTTTAGATTTGAAAAATTATTGATTGAATTCATTTATTGTAACATTATATTTTTCACGGTCAAAGTAAATATAATATATGTAATACTTAGCGTGTTAGCCTACCGATCAGTCGACATCCAAAAGAGCCTGCAGATTGAAGAGTTGCTTGAGCGTGAAGAACTTGAATACATTATAAGGGAAGAAGTTGCTAAACAAACCATAAGGAAATGGCTCGAAAAATGCTTGCTTAAGAAACGGGTAATGTTTTTTAAAAGGTTTGAAAAGATTTAGGTTAGTAGCCTCTTGAGTTTAATTTATTTTTATTAATCACTTTTTAAAGTTTTTGTAAGAAAATTCTTTATCTCGTGCTTCCATTAAAATTTTATTAATTGTGTAGCTGACATTTTTCCTTATTTTTTTTTTCTTATTTAAATTGTACGCTTATTTTTAAATCTAGTTGATTCTTATCCTTTCAATTATAATTATTTTTATACACTTATTATAAAGTCTTGCCGGGGACTACAGAAAATGAAAGGAAACTAAAGGCGCATTTAAACTTAAAAAAGATTAATAAAAAAAATCGCAAAATTATTGTCTTGAATATTAAATGCTTAAAAAACATCAACCTTGCTTTACTTATTCACAAAATTTGATTTTAACATACCTCCAAAGTCCTTAGATTGGATTATAACCAAACTCGATTAAAATCACTGCTAAGCCTAATTACTCTTTGTCCCGATTTTCTCCCCTGTATACACCAATTTGGTTAAATAATGCCAAAAATTACATCTCCGCAATACCCTATTTCTAATTAAAAAAAAATTACAAGTTAACTACTCTAAAAATACACTTTTAGAATATTTTTGTAAAAAAAATTTTACACGCGTATTTGTTGTACAAATCACGCTTAATCTTAATCCAAACTAGCGTTCTTTTTATTGATTTTATCATTTATAAATGTCATTTTTTCTTGCATTTTTTTGAATTTTAAATAAATATTTCAAAAAATAGCGTTTTTATCATCAACGTTTTAGCCTAATTAAAAACATATTCTAGTCTTCGAGTCGGTGGCAAATAGTTATATTTTGACATTTTTATAATACAGGCAATATTCAAATAACGATAAATAGAATACACAAGGCAGGATTAATTTAAATCTGGTATTTGTCTAAACATGTAATATAAATAAAAAAGATTTAAAATATTATTTTAGAATCTTAATTGTTTTAATTCATTTGACTAGGCCACGACAGTTTTTTTGTTATATTTCAAATTATAGTTTAAAATCCGCCATCAAAATTTATTTAAATTGATTTTTTTATTTACTTGAGTCCTAATTGTAATTATTAGTTTTATATTTTTGTGTAAAACTGTTTTTTATTAGTAACACATAAATTTTTATTTTTATTTTATTAATACAGAAAAACAAAACTGGGCTCTTAGGACCTACACAAGATATTTCTTTCTTAGAAAGTTTGCATAAAGCTGATTTGGGTAACGACGAGAAAACACAAGAACAAATCTTGGTCTATTTTAATTTTACAATTTGTTTTGTATATTAAGTTTAAGTTATTAAGTAATCAAATTTATAATGATCAGTAGTTATTTAATATTAAATAAACACCCAGAATTAATTTTAAATAACTTTTTTTCATAAATAATAAAAAATTAGGAATATTATTATAATATTTTTATTTAATTTAAATATAGAATAGTTATTTATCTAAGAAAAATACGATATTTTTGGACGAAACCCCACCTAAAGATATCTGGGACCCTCGAGCTTACAACCCCAACAATTTTGGAATCATACTTGCGAAAAAAGCGGTAGCCAGTCCGGCAGCAGAAACTTATGAAAAATATAAGGGTCAACCCAAAGGGCGGTATAAAGGTAATGAAATTTAACCTATTAATGAGATTTACCTGTATAAAAAATCTATTGAGGGCACGTTTAAAGTTGTCTTTTATAATAAAAAGAATTTATAAATCTAAATCTAAATATATAATATATTAGTATAATTTCGTTTTGTACCCCAAACGAAATTTTATCGAGAGTATAAAAAGAGCTGAACATGTATACTTCTCGCTTTTGAATAGCGTTGGAAAACAAAATTCAACTTTGTTTGCCAAAAAAAACTTAATCCTTAAGATTAATGGAAAATGATGCAATCGCGTAAATTAGTTTTTAACAAATATGGTTGAGATTTGGATATAAATATATATTATAATGTACATTTTATAATACTAAAGTGTTTAAGTTGGAAAAAGGAGGAATATATTGGTTGAGATTTGGTAGCTTAATATTAAGGAATTTGTATCCTGGTGGCTAGGCCACCAGGATTATACTAATAGATTGTAAAGGCTAACTGTTTAAATTTATAATTTCTTTATTAAAATAGTTAAGTAAAAATAATAATTTGTATTCTATATTTAAAAACTAATTTATTATGAAAAACTATTTCTTGCAAGTCGTGATGACACAGATGAATTTAGCCCATCAATCAATCAATTGTCTAGTAGTATAATCCCTTAGTATTACGGGCTACGACATAAAGTAAACCTTAACTTAAACATTTTAATTAGTAAGAAAAGGCCATAATATTTAAATAGTAAAAAAAGGCCATAACATTTAAATAGTAAGAAAAGGCCATAACATTTAAATAATAATAAAAGGCCACCTATACTAATCACCAGCTTGGTGGCCAAGGAGTTGAACTCGCGACCTTGTGTAGGCAGGCTCGTTCTTCTTCTTGACTCCCATGTTACAGATTAATTACACAGGTCAACAAATTTTTATGTCATAAACGAGATTATTATGAAAACATAAAAGAATGCATCCTCATGATGGCTTAATCTCATATATATTTTTCGTTTTTCTTAGTTTTTTCCGTCTTTGGCTCCTTAGATCCGTCCATAACGAAAAATGGCCTTTTTTGACCAAATTGGCAGATCTAAGTATACCCTATTAAGAAAAAATTTAAAAATCTTTTTTGCATATTAAAATCCCTTGTAACTTATATTATTGATCACAAGTAATGGAAAATAAAATTTGTTAATATATCAAGCTCTTACATCGGCATTTAGATAATACAAAATATTTCGCGTCCAAACTTAAATACGACACGATATATTATCGGTTTTTTAATAAAAATATTATTTGAAGTTTAAATTTAACAGTTAAACTATTGTAAATATGCAAAAATAAAATTTCAATTTATTTTTGTTTTTGAATCTTTTTGGTTTTTTAACCTTTTTTTTTAAATATTATAACAGACTAACTTAAGTTTGATTAGGAAAAACGGTAAACGGATTTGATATTCCTTAAGATGGCAGGTTTTGTCTTTGTAGTTAACTCATAACTCTCAAAAAATTGTTGACATGTGTTATATCTCCTTCGTAATTGGTCCTGGTGGATATTTAATTCCCTCCCATTGCACCAAATCAAATAATTTACTGAACCCAATACTTCTTTAAATTCAGCCTTCGTCCAACTGTCTTCTGTATTTTTTTTATACCACACGCAGTCATCCACTTTAAATTTATTTTTCGACCCAATGAGTTTATCACCCCTTTCTACCTTTAAGTTATCCCATTCCCAGTGAACTATCCTATGAAATATAAGCTGAAAGGGTCTAACTCCAGTTGACGAATGTGGGATATTTCTATATTTAAAAATAAATTCTTAAAATCTTTCATTCCATCCCTTATTTCGGTAAAAGCCTCTTTAGCAGTTCTAACCACCCTGCTTCCCCATTTGACGAATGATGGTACACGGGTGTATATGTGTGTTTTATGCCATTTTTTATTTCATATTCCCTAAAAATATTTGCTATAAATGCCGGCCCATTATCAGATACTATTTCGTTAGGAAACCCAAAATCTAAAAAAATTTATTTAACAAATATATTAATGTTTCAGAATCAATTTTTTTTTGTTTTTTTTTTTGCAAAAAAAATATTTTGAGTACTGGTCCACTATGACCAATCCATAAAAATTATATGTGGGACCAAAAAAATCTATAAAAACTCTTTTCCAGTGCTTTCCCTGGTACTCCTTATGATGGCCTACCAGCTTCTTAGCCATAGGCATCGTTAACATGCAATGGGTACATGTTCTTACCAACTCCATTATATCTTTCCTCACCCCTGGCCAATAGAAATAGCTTTTAATCACTTCAATCATGCCCCTACCTCCTATATGCCCCACATGCAGGTTATTTAGAATCTGAGTTCTTAATTTATGTGGTACAATTATTTAATTACCTACATATATACACTCGTCAACTCTAAATAATTTATAAAATACATCTTTATACTCTAACAAATCATTTTCTCCTGATATTATATTAACCTTCAACCTAGATAAGTCCTTATCCTCCACAGTTATATTTTTTATACCCTCAACATTTACAGGATTACTAGCTATCCAAGGCATAGGCACGCACGCTATTCTATCATTTACAACATTATTAGACAAACGGGATAACGCATCGGGTACTATAATATCCTTACCTGCCTTATAATTAATTGTCATGTCGTTATTACTGACGTACATAGCCCAGCATTGAATTCGCGGAGATTACTCGTTTAATGCTCCTTTCTCGTGGTCGGTAATTACCACAAAATGCCGCCCTAATAAATAGTCCCTCCATTTTTTCAATGCTATAACAATTGTCAATGCTTCTTATTCGATAATAGCGTACTTCCGCTGTGTATAATCCCTTTGGTTAGATAAAAATTCGATGGGTTTTTCCAAATTGTCTATAATATGATAAATAACCGCTCCCATGCCTTGGTCAGATGCATCGCAAGCTATAAACAACTTGGATAACACTGGACAACAAAATTTGGACGACCCTAAGCATCATTTATGGCAACTATGGTTTTTGGTCAAGTTTTTAGCGCTGATCACGAATATGAAATTAGAATTTTAGCCAATGCCTCAGATTTTTAGTTATTCGGCGTCAAAGTTGAGATTTTTCAATTTTTGGGGTATTTTAGGCTTCTATATCATAAAACCTATGGCTAGTAACAAAAGTTTAAAAATATATTTAGATAACGGAAACATTCATTATTAACGGGGTTTAGATTTTTTTAAAATATTTAATTTTATTTTTTTATTTTTATAAAATTAGTGGTTTTCATCATAAAATCCGTTTTTTGATCCAAAATAACTTGAAAGTAAATTACTAATAATTTTAGGGAATAACCTTTTTTAAATATGCTTTTTATAAAAATCTGAATATGCCAATAGATTTTTTGGAAAATTAATAGTTAAAGAAATTTTGTGAATTTTTTTCTGAACTTTGGACGCGGTTTAAAAAAATTGAAGGCATTGGAAAAAAACTAAACCCGAGATCGTTATCGCAAGAAAATTCTCTACAAAACCCTCAAAAAATCGTAGATGTTGTTTTTTTTGTTGTCCAGTGTAATCTGTCTTATGGATTTAGAGTTACATTTTTATTTAACAACTTAATTAAATTATTAAGACTATCCTTATGTAATTGTGACCATTGAAACTTAATATCTTTTTTCAACAAGTATAAAGGACTCGTTAGTAAAGCAAAGTCCTTTACAAATTTTCTATAATAGTTTAACAACCCTAACCATTTTTGTAGTTCATGCTTATTTACAGGTGTGCGAGGTTGTGGAGGTCACATAATTTTTTATCAGGTTCTGTTACTCCCTCCCTAATTGTGAATCCTAAATAATTAATTTTTTTTGTAAAAATTTACTTTTTTCCAAGTTGGCCGTTAACCCTCTACTTTCTAATATTTTTAAAAAAATTTTTCAAGCAAAATGTTATCTCATCTTTGGTCTCACCTACTACTAAAATATCATCAAAATACAATACCTTTTCTAACCCTACAAATAAATTGGCCATAACGCTTTAAATATGTGCTCCCGCAACCCGCAATCCAAACGCTAATCTTAAGTATTTAAAATAACCCGAAGGGTGTTTAAACAACTAACAAATCAGATGTTTCCTTTGTTACCGGGATTTGGAGGTATGCTGCCCTCAGATCTAATTTAGTTAAAAAAACTTGGCCCCTTTTATTTTATTTAATAAATCTCTAATTAACGGTGTTGGAAATTCAAAATCCTCCAGATTTTTTTTTAATGTGCAGCGAAAATCTGCGCAAACTCTTATTCCTTCCCCCTTAGGTACTACCACCAGTGGTGTGGCCCCCATGCGAAACGGGTTTTACTACCCCATCCTTTAGCCATTTTCCAAATTCCAGCTTTGATGACACCACTCATACGGAACCCGTCTCGCCGGCATAAATTTCGGAACACAATTAGGCTTTAAACTAATGTTGTAATTAAATTGACGACCGAAAGACGGCACTCAAACATTTAGTAGCGACTACTAATAATGATATGATCAAAGCGAAATTAATCGATCAAACCGAAGTTTCAAAAGCACAACTAAAGGAGATTCTGGAAAGGTTTGAGAACATTAGTTGCGATACGAATAACGATACTCGACCCGCTTATCCCAGGAATGGCGATAACAATCGATATATACCGGGACCGAATACGAATACGTGGCCGAATTACGTTAACAATCGAACGATAACTAGTACTGCGGCTTCGAATAATACTTCGAATACGATTACAAAAGAACAATTAAATACAAATCACAATTATAACCTAATTTTATTATTCCTGAGTTAAAGGTCAAGGTGGACATTGAAGATAAAAATGTTGAATTTACCATTGACACGGGTCCTCCATACTCTTTAATTTCAATGGAAAGATATAATAAAGGGTTAAATTCCATTCCGTTAAGCCCTACAAATATGGAGTTGGCCGGTTTGGGAGGAAATTTTTAAGTAAAAGCAAGTTTATTAGTAAATGTAAAATATAACGGCCGGATCGAAAAGGTAAATTTCTTTATAACGGAAGAAGATTGTATGATATGCGGGAGAGACATGATAGAGGCGTTGAGAATATTACAAGTAGCGCATGTGAGAGTAAATAGTGAGGGCCCGAGGAAGGAAGAGACAAAATGAATTGGGAGCCAGAGGTTGAGTCATTAATTGAAAGGTATGAGAAAGTTTTTTCTACCAAGAACGGAAAACTAAGTGAGGTGGAGGTACACATTAGTTTAAAGCCTAATTGTGTTCCGAAATTTATGCCGGCGAGACGGGTTCCGTATGAGTGGTGTCATCTATTAAAGCTGGAGTTTGGAAAATGGCTAAAGGATGGGGTAGTAGAACCCGTTTCGCATGGCAGATGGGCCAGACCACTGGTGGTAGTACCTAAGGGGGAAGGAATAAGAGTCTGCGCAGATTTTTGGTGCACATTAAATAAAAATCTGGATGATTTTAAATTTCCAACACCGTTAATTAGAGATTTATTGAATAATAATAATAGGCCACCTATACTAATCACCAACAATTTATCACTATTATTAAACTTATATTTATTTATTTTATATTTAAACATATCAATTATTAAAATTTTTAAATTATTAATAAAATAAGGATGGATAATATTTGCTCTTTTTATCTTATTTTTATAAAATTCAAATTTGTACGATGAATTAAATCAAATATGCCAATATTTTATTTGGGCGAAGTTTTGCTTAATTTTTCCAGTTGATCATTTGCTTTAAGTTGTACAAACTTAGGTTTAAAATTAGTTGGCAAGCTCAATTATGGCAATATTAAATAAATTTCGCAGCATATAAACTTTATTTTATTTATATAGCTGCGGCCCTCAAACATATTTTTTATTTTTTAATGTAATCTTTTCTAAATATATTTCCAGAAACTTGTGTCTACGTGGCGCTGAACTGTGAACTTTTTTTTAAGTTATAATCATTAGCATTCAAAAATACTAAGTACAAATAGAAAATAAAGTAAATTTTGACCAAAAACCAACAAAAACAATTACAACACTTGCCAAAAACAATCTTAACAAACAACTGTTTATAAATGCCAAAATTTTGGCTACTTTAATTAATAAAAGAATCGTTAGCTTCTTGGAGATTAACAATTTAATATGCAGGGAACAGGCTGGCTTTCGTAAGTACAAAGAGTGCATAGGTCAAATCATTTCATTGTTTGAGAGTGTCATTAGGCGTAAGTATAGCAATTTGTCAATTCATTTAGCCTTTATCGATTTTAAAAAGGCATATGATATGGTACCTCATCAAGCCCTTTTTAAAAAACTTTACTCTATAGGAATAAGGGGAAAAATTCTGGCCATAATTGAGGACATGTATCGAGGTAGCGCTTTTCTAACGCCTTTTAACGACTCAGACCCGGTCATACTAGAAAGAGGTCTGAGGCAAAGCTGTCCGCTATCACCTATTCTTTTTAATATTTATATAAATGATATTTTCAACGATATACTAAGTAATATAGGAGTCAGTGTCCCAAATGTTGAGAATAAGCTTAAAGGTTTATTATTTGCCGAAGATCTGTTTTTTGCGCAGAGTCATGTGAGGATCTTAAAACAATGCTCTACCATCTTGAAAATTGGGCTAATAAGTGGGAAATGGTTATTGGAGCTGAAAAATGTGGCGTTATGATAAACAATCCCTTAAATTCAACTCCGTGCGAGTGGTCAATTCAGGGGAACTCTATACCTCAGGTATCAAACTATAGATATCTGGGTCTTTTATTAAATGAGGACTTTAATGACAAGATTATTGAGGAGCCGGCGTTAAGGGGAATAAAGGCTATTCATCTCTACGGTCCGTTCCTGCGGTCCAGCTCCATACCAATAAATGTTAAATCTCATATTTATGTTTCAGTCATTCTACCCATTCTAACTTACGGAGCGGAATTATTTGGTCTTTTCTCTAATAAATTGCTGTCCCCGCAGACTCACTATCAAGCCATTCGCTGGGTAATCGGAAAATTTGGAAAAAGACTAATTGGGCCTAAACTTCATTTGTACATAGACCTCATTATTAGTACTTTTGATGTTTATGCAAAAAAAAAAATCCGTGCTTTTTTTTTTTAAAAATCTCAATATAATAAAACATTTATAAAAGATCTAGTCCTATCAAAACCTAAGTCTCGCAAATGGACGTGGGTTTCGCGTTGCTCTAGGTATTTTAATAAAAACAAAATATCATTTAATGGAGACCCAAAAATTATTTCAAAATCATTTGGCCTAAACTTTGACAAAGCTAGTCTTAGCGAACATAAGTATAAAAATGACACATTGTTTAAATCTTTCAGTAACCCTTTGTATCTTTCTTTAAAATTAAAAAGTATTGATTGCATTGAGTTTTCTTTCGGCTGCAAACTTCTGCTTCATATGAGGACAGGTAATTGGCGGAATTTTAAAAAAGCAAGACTATTAAGATTGGTTACAAGTGACTTAGACTGTCCGTATTGTAAATCAGTAGTTGATGACCCACTCGTTCATTTCTTTCTACACTGCTCTGCTTTGCATGAATTTAAACGCTTATACTTGCATGAATTAATATCTTCAAATAAATGTGATAATATGTTGTTAATTGATGTTTTAGGGCGTTCTGATCAGTCTCAAATTTTAAATATAATTAAATATTGTCATTATGCTGGCCGAAGATTCTTTAGCTCTTGGTCTAGGTTAAGTGATTGCCTAGTACCCGACAGGGCTAAAAGGGGCTATGCCCTTACGGGTATGCCGTCTCTTTCAAGAGATGTAGGGCAAGGGGGGCATTGTTTTAGCAGGTGAATGATTCTGGCCTTCGACTTTTGCCAGAGTTGTAAAGCCTGCATGCTATAATATTCCGGAAATGCGGCATCATTTCAATGGATATTGTGGTATTGGCGGAGAGACGCGCTTAATCCTACTGACCCTAGGGGTTATGAACGTCGCTGCATAGCAATTTCAATGCTCCTCACCCAAAAAAAAATGCCGAACCAAATATATGTTAAAATTTTTATTTATTTAATAGCATTCCTAAAGATAGTTACTCAGGAACCTCAGTCCACAATGGATAAAATTGCTTCCAAAATATTTTTTGATAAAGTAACTGAAATAAAATTGGATTAATAGCATTTTATATTCAAAAATTTGTTTAAAATTATTGTTATTAGTATTAAAGTATATTTTAATGGCATTTAAACATTTTAATCTCACACTTAACATATAAATTGTTTTTTTAAATTAACATATAATGAAATTTAAGTGCAATATTTCAACCAAAAGTGCAATGTATCCTAAAATTTATTATTTTATGATAAACAATTTCAATTAGATACTCACTTATTGTTAAATTTTTTGATATATGTTAATTTATGTTAATAAATGTATTATGTGCAGTAAGAGTATAACATTATTTATCGATTTTAATAACATTTTTTAGGCATTAACATAATTTTGTAAATTTTACATCACAATTCATATGTACTAAAGATCAAAGTTGGAGCCCGCCCGAAAAATGACTCGGACCAAAACTAAAAAAACATACGGACCAAGCCAACCGATTACACTGGACTGCAAAAAAACAACATAAACGATTTTTTTAGGGTTTTGTAGAGAATTTTCTTGCGATAACGATCCCGGGTTTAGTTTTTTTCCAATGCTTCCAATTTTTTATAAACGTCCAAAGTTCAAAAAAAAATTAACAAAATTTCTTTAATATTAATTTTCCAAAAAATCTATTGACATATTCAAATTGCTAATAAACATATCTAAAAAAGATTATAACCTAAAATTATTAGCAATATACTTTCAAGTTATTTAGGATCAAAAAACGGATTTTATGACGAAAACCACTAATTTAATAAAAATAAATATTTTAAAAAATTTAAACGCTTTACGTTAATAATGAATGTTTCCATTATTTTAATATATTTTTTAACTTTTGTTATTACCCATAGGTTTTATGATTGAGAAGCCCAAAATACCCCAAAAACCAAAAAATCTCAACTTTGACACCGAATAACTAACAATCTGAGGCAATAGCTTAGATTCTGATTTCAGATTCGTGATCAGCGCCAAAAACTTAACCAAAAATCATAGTTGCCATAAATGATGCTTAGGGTTGTCCAAATTTTGTTGTCCAGTGTTATATATAATTTTGCCTAATTTTTATCTATTGTAAACAAGAACTTAAAATGATAAAGTTATTATCACACGATGAAAGGTATTAATTTTACACTTTGTATTTTATTAAAATAATTAACTATAAAATTTTCAGGAATTGTAATTTAGGAAAGTTGAAATATGTATCGGATGGGCCAAGCTAAATCACGGCCCGGTTTGAACTCTAATGTGTACCTTATTTATGGTTAATTTTACAAAATTTGTAAAAAAAAAGATCAAGTTCGAAGCATTAATAAAAATAAGAAATTTTCAATCGTCATATAAGCAGTCATTCGATGAATTTTTTCGTGTTTTAGCAACCGAGGTGGTACGATTATCACTATCTTCCCTGTTTTTTGGCTTCCTACCCCTTTTGACAGTTTCTCTATCCTGAACAAAATTAAAAAATAATATTAACATATATCAATAATTACAAAAATATTTAAGGTATTATATAAATTTGTGGAAATCTATTATATCTGCTTATGCCACAAATTTTACCAATTTGTGCTACTTTTTAAAAATATAAGTTGTGGAACAAAAACGATAATAAAAATTTTTTATAATTAAAGTACAATTTTAGTTGAATATCAAAATGATGATTGGGGTTATAAGCAAAAGATTTAACATTTTGCTGACAAAACATTTTCAAATTTATTACAAAGGCCGTAGGCAAAATAAATCAAAAAGAACCATTTTTTCAAATTTTAGATTTTCAAGTTTCGTCATGCCATCCTGTAAAATTTGTTTGGATGATTCAATAAAGTTTGAATTAAAGAGGTGTATAAATGAAGTTGTTTCGGGGAAATTGTTAAATATGGCTTGCGTTTCATTAAAATGTTGTTCGTGTAAATTTGTGAGATCCTAATATATAACAAAATAATATTTATATAAATTAAAAAAAATGTTGTATAAATTCATATACAAAAAATTTTAATTATTAAGGTTGAACTTGATATTAAAAATAATTTCTGTCAACTTTCCAGTGGTTATAAAAATATTTTTTAAGGAAAGAAGACAAACTGCAGTACTTTTACAGTGAAAACAATAGTAGCTTGTTATAAACTTTGTTGTAAAATAACTATTTGCAAGCAGTATTTTATAAAAATTGGAAATAATAGAACCATGAATAGTAATACATTTAAATATTTGTTAATAAAGGGTGTAATGGATTGTCCAATCTGAAAATCACGAAACTTTTCTGCATCAAAAGAGGTGGTTTCTTGTTTTGATTTGGGATAATAGTAGATCTATAATATTAAAAAACAAAAATTAATGGTGTAAAATTAAAAAAAAATCAAATATAAGGTAACTACATTAACCCACGGATGGTATGTGAAATTTATAACGCGAATGCTATGGACCCCAAATTTTAAACCTTTATAACTTTTAAGGTTTTAAAGCTATGAATTTTTTTTTCATTATTTTGAAGAAAAATACGTGCTCTTAAATTATAAACTAAAAAAAGTTCTCATTAATGAATATTATAAATTTTATTTAAAACAAAGTAGATAAAAATCTAAAAAAAAAATTTTTATTTTTCTATATTACACAGGTCAACAAATATCAATGTCAGAAACGTGAAATATATAAAAACATAAAAGAATGCATTCCCATGATGGCCTAATCTCATATATGTTTTTCGTTTATCTTAGTTTCTTCCGTCTTTGGCTCCTTAGATCCGTCTATAACAAAAATGGCTTTTTTTTATCAATTTGACAGATCTAAATATACCCTAAAAAGAAAAAATTTAAAAATTTTTTTTGCTTATAAAAATCCCTTGTAACTTATATTTTTAATCACAGATAATGAAAAATAAATTTTATTAATATATCAAGCTTTTACATCGACATTTAGATAATACCAAAAATTTAGCGTCCAAACCTAAATACGACACAATATATTATCGGTTTTTAATGAAAATATTATTTGAAGTTTGAATTTAACAGCTTAAACATTGTGAATATGCAAAAATAAAATTTCAATATATTTTTGTCTTTGAATCTTTTTTGGTTTTTTGACCTATTTTTCTAAAATTTTCAATGTTTATAACTGACTAACTAAGTTTGATTATTTAGCAAAAACGTTAAACGGATTTGATAACTCCTAAGATGGCAGGTTTGTTAACTCATAACTCTTAAAAAATTGTTGACCTGTGTTACATTATATAAATCTTGTCAATAAACTAAATGCATCAATATTATTGACCAAATCCTGTTTTTTGGTCTAGTAGAACATTTATAGAAAAATTTATGAAAAAATTATTTTTGGCTAATATTTACCATAAAAATTATATATTTTAAAGAGAAAAAATTATATCATTATTATACAATACAAATTTTATACCTAATATGTGAAACTATTTAAAAAAAAATAACTAAAAAATAAGGTTGCAATTATTTAAGTTTAAATTTACATCAAGGCAAATCATGGTTTTCAACAGTGAAATTGATGTGTGGGGTTCATACAGACCCCATTAGAACTTCTAATTTCTAAAAAAAAATTGTTATAAGACTAAAACCAAACTAAAATTACTAGATTTGTTCATTACGTGTTTAAGAAAAAAGTTACAAACATTTTACCCATAATATATATAAAATATTCAAAAATTAAGATGTGCTGGGGTCCATATGGACCCCACAGTGCTAATTGCGGATTAAAATTATCATACGCAAGAAATTTTATTAACAATTTAAGTACCTCATCTATTTGGTAAGCTATTACAATTGCATTTGAATGGAAGAGTTGAAACAGAATATAGAGAGTATCATAATGTGTTTGATCTTTCAGTTTTTTCATAAAAAGTTTGAAGGCATTTAAGTGTTCAATTGTTAATCTAATCTAGAGGAATAATTCATAGTTCTATTCACTTAAAAATATAGGGTATTATCAATATAAACTTTATATTTATTTCCTAAAGAATTAATAACAAGTAACCAATCATGAGAAAGATAATTATATAGTAAGTTAGTAAATAAATAAAATATTAAATATCACAATATATTTTATTTTTAGGCTGTTTGTCAAAAAAGAGTTTGAAAACCAATGCTTATGCTAATTTATGGCTAATAATTGTTGACAGTTGTAGAAAATAAATATAATTAGTACTTTAACTTTAGGTGTTTGAGGCTGACAATAATAAAGACAGTAAAGCAAATATATTCCAGCAACTTGGGTTTGAAAATTATGTTGACTTAGTAAAAATTCAGAAGCTATTTTAAAACATTCTGTTGCAAAAAATAATTTTTCTTTTAAATTCTATAATATTATAAACAAAACACAAAAACCTCTCTTCCATTATATATAGCGTACATTTTTTTTTCATCCCAAATTTGAAAAAAAGCTGTAAATCGAACAGTCATCTTGCCTAAAAACTCTTTCACTATTGCTATAAAATCCTTTTTGATACATGCTCTAATCTGCTCCATATGATTATTGTGTTGATGTAGGGCTTGTCCTAAATTGATTTAAATTTTCCAAATTGGTTTTTGTCAATTAAACACTACACAGGGCCAAATATAATTTATTGCAATTATACAAGAATGTTTATTTAATAAAGGGTGGGTGTGCAATAGGTAAAGTTCTTTGTGGGGCGAGGGCGAGCGTACCACGATCTTTAACCTTCTCCCCAAGTATTCACGTTCATAAAATGTTAATTAAAATTTAAAAAAAATAAAATGTTCATTTATAATTTTGTTTTATTTTTTTATTAAAAATACAGAAGCAAAATGACAAAAAGCAATATATCTATTTTATTTTAAATATTAAATAAATTCTTTTTCTTTAAACTTCATACATAATTAGCAATTAGGACCAGAATTAATGATAAATCTTAATTTATACTTTTTCTTTTACATATTTGATAATGAGGCTTATAGATAGCTTAGTATGCTTCATATTTTAGTTTAAATGGGTACATAGCACATTTATATTTCTATTAACTTTTATTACATACTTACCAATAAGAGCTATTAGTACTAAATCTTTAGTTATAATGTCTCTCTTAGGCTGTAAGACAAAATTCAAAATTATAAAAAGATTAAAAATTTAACGGATATTAAAAAATGAAAATCTTTTCTGGTCGCTAGAATTGAAAAAAAAATTCAAAAAAATTTTTAATTTCTTAAATTTTTTTTCATTAGCCACCCTAGTGTTAATCAAATGCGTTCAATTTCAAAATTAATTTTCTGCAAAACTTTTTTTACTAGCCGCAGTCAAAGCCACTTAATAAATGAATGAATGATATACGATATAGCACTAGCAACCTGTTATTTTGCCACATGCTAAAATGTTAATAAAACTCGAAACTAAATCTGCCCGAGTCAAAGGTAATATATCAAATCTTTTTATATTAAAGGCATATCTTTTCATCCAAAAAGGCCATGGTTGTTGGCTAGTCTCCATAATGGTCAAATTCAAATGTGGGATTATAGAATGTCTACACAACTTGAAAAGTATGATGAACATGAAGGTGAGTTAAAATTTTTTAATAAAAATATACTATATATATATGGATGTATATATATGTATATTCTTTAGGCCCTGTGCGTGGAATATGTTTTCATATGCAACAACCCTTGTTTGTTTCTGGAGGAGATGATTACAAGATAAAAGTATTAACAAATCTTATCATATATTATTTTTTAAAATAAACTAACCCTTAAATCTAGGTTTGGAATTATAAGCTAAGAAAGTGTTTATTTACTTTACTTGGTCATTTGGATTATATACGTACAACATTTTTCCATCATGAATATCCATGGATTTTGAGCTCTTCAGATGATCAAACCATTAGAGTATGGAATTGGCAGTCACGTAATTGCATTAGGTTATTTTGATTATTATATAAAAGAAATATTTAATTGCCAATTTATATTTAAAAAAATGTTTATAATAATTTCAAACTTGTTTACCAATTATCATTAATAATACTTTCATTCATCTTTTATATTCATCATGAATTGAATAGCATTATAACTGGTCACAATCACTATGTCATGTGTGCCCAATTTCATCCTACTGAGGACTTGATTGCCTCTGCCTCACTGGATCAAACAATTAGAGTATGGGATATTTCAGGTTTTTTAAAAAAATTTTGGGTAATTTGGCAGTTAACATATAATTTTTAAGAACATTATTATATTTACAATCATATTTTTGATTTTTAAAGTTTTGTATATCAAACTACATGCTTTTTATAGGTTTGAGAAAAAAGAATGCAATGCCAGGTCCTGAAGGGATGCAAATGAAGGGCAATAATTCAACTGAATTATTTTCAACTGGTGAGGTTGTTGTTAAACATGTTTTGGAGGTAAAGCTTTATGTCAAGATTTATTTAATGTTGTTTAAGCAAAAACAAATTCTTTTGAAATGTAAAATTTATATTCCTTTTCTATACAAACATTTTTAAATTACACCTTGTTTGTGTACAAATGCAATCTATGCTCTAGTTCTTATATACAAATGTTAAAGAGCTTTTAAAATTAAGATAATGGTTTATTCCAAAATACCAACATGATTTATTATAAGAATTTTAACATACAAATTTACAAAGACCCCACCTCATCTACTAGCTTTAGAAATAATTTTATCATTTCAGGGCCACGACCGTGGCGTTAATTGGGTTGCATTCCACCCTACGCTACCTCTTCTTTGTTCGGGTGCCGACGATCGCCAAGTAAAACTTTGGCGCATGAACGATACAAAGGCTTGGGAAGTTGATACGTGCCGGGGTCATTACAATAACGTGTCTTGCGTTGCGTTTCACCCTCGGAAAGATTTTATCCTCTCTGATTCGGAGGATAAAACCATACGGTAAATTTATAAAAATTTCAATTTTTATTTAAATACATTTTTTATATTGTTCTTATGTAGAGATTGGACCTTTTTGGAACTTTCTGTTAATGAATTAAGTGTTTTGTGATTATCGTTATTTTAAGTTTGATGGCAAGTATAATATATTGGAGCCCCTAAACCTTTAATCACAGGCAGCACTTCTAAGCCCCCTATGGGCTTTTAATATTGCTCCACATGGTTAAATAATTTTTATCACATATCGTCAAGGTATTTTACCATAATATTTCAGAGGTATGAATTTTATATTTTAGTAGCTGTCCCCATTTAAGTAAGTAATGACCAATATTATTTGTGATTTACCATAGGGCAGTAATCACCTTAATTTAAAGCACAAGTCGTACGACCTATTGGATTTTAATTGGTTTATGGTCCGTTGTCAACCAAAACCTAGCTAAACATTTTTTGTAAATTATCAAGGTATATAAATATTATTGTATAATTTGTAGAGTTTGGGATATGACGAAAAGAACTGTTGTCCAGTCATTTAGAAAGGAGAGTGAACGATTTTGGACGCTAACTTATCATCCACACATTGATATTTTTGCAGCAGGTATTTTATTAGTTATGCATTAATTTACATAAAATTTCTTTCACTTGCTTATATTTTTATTTTATTTATAGTAAGACCCTTTTTCAATAACAAATTTTTGTTTATTAAAAGACTTTTTAATTATTAATAAAAATAATATCTTAATAAGTTTTTTATGGGGAATCTGGCGATTTTCAGTTTTTCAGGGGCTAGAAACCCTTTTTTGAAAATGAAAAATTTGTTTAATTTTAAAATAATTGGAATAAACTTCTTTATTTATTTTCAAGGGTGATGCAAAAAATCAATGAAATAAAATAATAACAAGTTTTACAGGTTTTCCGCTCCCCTTTTTGAAGTAGATTGCATATTTTCTCTTTCCCTTCTTTAACATTTTTGCTTTTTGTGTCAAATTTTTCGGGAAGTAAAAATAAAAAATATGCACAAATTATATTCACGCAAAATGCAAAGAGATACGAAATCAATAAAAGTACGTCTGTAATTTTTTAATTTGTTCTCTCTTTATTTGTTATTATATCACATAGGAGTCTTAAACTAGATTATCCCCACATTTCTACATCCTCATTTTATATACAACTTTTTTATAATAAAATTCTATAATCAATGTCAAAAATTGGCATTTTTTGGTTTTTAGGACTAAAAGATTAAAAATCTCTAAAAACTTTTTTATTTAACTAAAATTATAAAAATTGTCATTTGTCATTATTTGGGTTATAAAAATATAGTTTAAACTTTAAATTAGGAGATTTTTTTCGTTTAATATAAGCAGGGCAATGTTAACTATATTAAAAAGGTAAAGTTTAAATAAATCTAACCTGTCTTTTTAATCTCTACAACCAACATATTTTTTCATAGGCCACGATACAGGTCTCATGGTGTTTAAGCTTGAACGCGAACGCCCGGCCTACGCTTGTTCACCCTCGACTTTGTTCTACGTTAAGGATAATACTCTCGTGCGCGCCTTGGATTTTAATTCCATAACGGACATTCCGCTTTTCCAATTACGAAACATGACTACTAATTCTGGGCTCGCTGCCAACGCTTCTACCACCCTAAGGGTTTAAATATTTCAAATTTTGGATTAATTTTGAGGTTTATATAAGTTTTTGAGTGTATTTCATATAGAGTTGTATTTTCCAACTATTTAAACCCTTACATTTTAAAAATATATTTATTTAAATTACCTACTTTTATTCAATTTAATTTGTATATTTCGTATATAAGATATATCAAATATTTTTTAATAATTTGCTATACCTGTTTTGCTAATTTTGGTTTATCATTTGCGTAAAGAAAACAATAACTTTTACATGCTAATAATATACTCACTTAGCTTTTTAATAAATATACCATAAATTTTTCTATGCCTGTTTAGCAAAACTTTCGAAATATTTGTTGTAAATGTGCATTTTTACGTTCGACGTTTAGGTGTATTCCTTAAGCTATAACCCTGCTGAAAATGCTTTTCTCATATGCCGAAGAGGTCCCGAAGCTAACTTTTTTTACGAACTGTGCGCCCTGGGCGCAGGTTACGTTTTTAATGAGGGCTCTGCTACCCCGCCCGAAACTAAACGTGGGACCGGCATTAACGCCATTTGGGTAGCCAGGAACCGATTTGCAGTCCTCGAAAAGAACCATATGGTTATTCTTACTCTAACTAAATTTCTTCTTTTTCTTTTAACAACATTCTTATAAATGTGTTTATATGGAATTGAATTTTTTACTTAGTATATTTTTTTATTTAACAATTATAAGAAATCTTTAATTTATAAATTTTTTTGATTATTTAGCTGGTAGTTAAAAATTTACAAAACGAAGTGGTTAAAAAAATCCAAATTACATCATCTTGTGAAGATATTTTCCAAGCTAAATCAGGATGCATTTTGACTAAGGAGCCTGACAATGTAACGCTATATGATGTCCAGCAGAAAAGGTTATTTTTATAATGCCATATTTTTATAGTAGTTTATTTTTATTTAATTTTTGTCAATTTTTTTAGCATCGTTTACATAACATCTTAATTGTAATTTGGCAAACGAGTTTATGCCTGTTAAAATATACAATAGGTCTCCAAAAAAATAATAAAATTTTTATTTGTCTTTAAGTTTTTTCTTTAAGCTTTATATTGCCGAATTAACGCCCATAGCAGAAAATAACAAAGGTGTGTCAAAAACTAACTTGGGCTAAGGAAAATACAGCGAACATGAAATGACTTATTTTAATTGTACGAGAATCTCCTGGCAAAATAAAGTGGAGAATGGTCTTGCATGAATGATAAAGCTTAAGAGAAAAATTAATTATAGAATTACATTTTGCTTCATTGAAATATGTTATTTTATTTTTTATTAAGAGTCCTTGCTTCGGCCAAAGTATCAAAGGTTAAATACATCATATGGTCGGCTGATTACACTCTCCTCGCACTCATGAGCAAGCATAGTAATATATTTTTTATCTAAACTCTCACACATTATTTACAATCCCAAAACTAACCCATTAATTGTGGAATAATTTAATTTAATGACCTAAATTTTTTTTTGCTGGGCCTCTTAAATTTTTTCTTCATATTAGCCTTAACCATTTGTTCCCAAAAACTGGTGATTTTGTATTCGATCCACGAAAATATTAGGATTAAGAGCGGATCCTTCAATGAGAATGGCGTATTTATCTACAACACCAGCAATCACATTAAATACATATTGCCTAATGGGTCATTTTAATTTATTTTTTGTTTTCTTTATATGTCTAAATACATTTGACCTAACAATTTGATTTTTGAATTATCTGACAAAGTATTTTTTTTCAATTGCTTTATAATTTGGCTCTTCACTATTAATAACGAAAATGTAATTTTGTATTTTTAATTGAAATTTAAATAATGTTTTTAAATTTAACCCTCTAAACATTTTAATATTACCAAAAATAGAACTTGCAATAATTCGTTAATTATAATTTTTATAAATGTATTTCTTAAATTAAACAGCGATTACGGAATAATAAGAACTCTTGACACTCATATATACATTGTTCGCGTAGCCGGGAACAACCTTTATTGCCTCGATCGAAGTGCCAAGCCACTCGTGCTTACTATTGATCCCACGGAGTTTACGTTTAAACTTGCTTTGATTAATAGGCAATACGAAAATGTAATCAGATATTTTTTACTGGTTTAGGGTACGTTCAGAATGAGCTTTTGTTTTAAGAAAAATGAATATTTGTTTAAGTTATTACAATGCGAGGAGAACACGTTCGAGTTGTTTTATATTTTCATAAAAATTCCATTTCTAATAATAAATAACGAAAATTCTAATACTAATATATAATTTGTTTATATTTATAGATGTAAATATCACATTTATATTCAGCTAAATATGTTATTAGACACAATAAGAGAATATTTTTTTTAATTTTTAACGTTTTATTGAGAATTATAGAATAGCATATTTATATACTTACTATTTATGAAGTTATTAAATACATATTCATATATTTGGTGGTTTTTTGGTGGGGATGAATTTTTATTATTTTTGCTGCATATTTTAAGTGCTTCTTTTAAAAATTCAATATTGAAAATTTGGTTCGTCGTCTTTCACAATTAGTTGCTAAGATTAACATAAATTATCATTTTTATGAGTTATACATATAGGTTTTGCACATGATTCAAAATACAAAGTTGATTGGACAATCCATAATATCTTATCTAAGGCAGAAAGGTTACCCTGAGGTTGCCCTATATTTTGTGAAAGACGAGAAAACGCGATTTATACTTGCGTTGGAATGTGGAAATTTGAATGTAATTATTGTTATTTTTACATTGTAAAGTTTATTTTTTATGGCATCTATTACCTACCTTTTTTATTTATATAGTTATAAATGAGGTTTGTTTTTTAGAAAATAACATGTAATGGTATTGCTTTTGGATATATCTTAGTAATAATTTGAAAACTTGATATTAATTTATACCAATTATTATATTTAACACTTGTTTAAATTGTAGATAGCCTTAGAATCTGCCCGTAAGCTAGATAATGCCTTCTTTTGGAAGAAACTCGGCGAACTGGCCCTAGCTCAGGGCGACCAAAAAATCCTTGAGATGTGTTACCAAAGGGCTAAAAAGTTTGAAAAACTTACGTTTTTCTATCTTGTTACTGGCAATACCGACAAGGTTAAACGTATGATGAAAATAGGTATTCTTTTTTTATATTTTTCTGGTACATTTTTATTTTTTTTTAATATTAAGGTTTAACACTTGCCAACAAAAATTTGGAGCATTTTTTTGCATGGCTGGAATCTTGCAATAAAATTTTTGGGTTTATTTTTTTCTTTGTCTTTAATTATTTATATTCGGTTTAAAGGTAAAAAAAAATGCATTAGGAAATAAAACTATACATAAACTCCATGAAACAGGGTTTAATGATTACCAAAACTATCGATTCCATTTTGATTCATAACTTAAAAATTAATTGTGTAAAAAAAAACAACTAAATTATACGAAAAGTAAAAAAATTTTATTGTATTACGATAGAGAAACCCTATTTTTTGACCCTGAATATCTTGAAGTATAAGTCATAGAAAAAAACTCTTATATCATATTCGTAATCAGCATCGAGAAATGTCCGGTGTATTTTACTATTTGATTTTATTTTGATAATCTTGAATTTATTTTTAAATTATGAATTTTGGAAGGTTTTTTCTATTTGTTATCTGAACACTACAAATTAACCTTAATATACTTTAAACCACATAAAATCTAATTATTTCCGCTTATGATATTGTTATTTTGTCTACTATTTTTAGCCGAAATGCGGAACGACCAATGTAACCAATACCGGTGTGCCATGTTTTTAAATGATTATATCGAACAATTCAATATGCTAGTGTCTAAAGGTCAGTACACCTTGGCCTACATGTTAGCCTCTAAGCATGGTTTGAATGAGCAAATCGAATCTATACGTGAACATTTAGATGCCGATTCAATTGCGAAGGTTTTTATTTGTTTCTTATAGAGCTATATTTGTGTTTAGATTATACAGTTTTTTTCCTATTAAATACCGAAATATTTTTGTTAAAAAACGTGATACTTTATGGGAGTATATTACATACTATCTCTAAAGGTAGAAGAAACATGTTTCCATTCTTTTTTTCTTTATTTCATATTTCGTATTTATTATTAATACATTTTTAATAACCCTTTTTTTTACAATTAAAAATTTTTCTAAAAAATGATGTAACGCGATTTTTTGTTTTGCATATAATCTCGTCAAAAATTGACGTTCTATTTTAAGAAAGTTTGCAATACATACCTGAAATGAATTTATTTAGCTTTACAGTTTTAATTTTTTTCCTTTCTATTAGTGTTTTAAATTTATTACAATATTTAGCTTAAATAATTTTAATTTTTTTATATTAGCTGCCCACAAAGACCAACAATTTGATGCAGTCTTGCGTGCCCGTTTACAAAAATGAAGAAAGCTGGCCTCTGCTTTTCAACATAAAGAGCGTTTTTGAAACTATGTTGCACACTAAGAGTAAAGCAGTTGTTTATATCAATTCATGACTAAGCTGAATGAGATAGATATATTTTTAACAATTAGTTAAAAAAACTGGAATTGGGGAAATAAATCGGCTTAGCCTCTTTTTTTTGACTCGGATATACTAAAATTAGACGCCGTCGGGTTTTTTTAATCAAAATAGAAAGACTGCCTTGCTTTTAACGCCATGTTTTTTCTTGGAAAATTGTAGCGAACAACACAAGCTACCTTTATTGAAATCAATTTTTTGGCCCATATAAAAATTTTCTATTAATAACTAAATTATGCTGAAAAATATTTAATATCTTAAACATTGAAAATGTATTGTAACTCCAAACAACAAAATTTGGTCACCCTCAAAGAACATTTATGGCAATTATCGGTCTTGCTCAAGTTTTGGTGCTGATTACGAAAATGAATTAAAATTTTCTAATATGTTTTTTATTATTCGGGGTTCAATGGGATTCTTTCATTAAGTGTTTGGGCTTTTATATAATACAATAAGTGTGGAATCAAAAGTTTAATGAATTAAGGAAACATTCATTAATAAATGTAAAGCGTTTGATTTTTTTTTTAAATTTAATCTATTTTTATTTCATTTTCAATAAATTTGTTGTTGTCATAAAATTCGTGGCCTTATAGCTTGAAAAAAAATTATTGAGAATTTTGGGTAATTAACTTTTTAGACAAATTTTTACAAGTTCATTTCTGCCAATAGATTAACTAAAATTTTAACATTAAAATATAACAATAATTTTCTGAACTTGAACAAAATAATTCAACCTGGAGTGATGTTCGCAAATTTTTTTTGCAAACTCTTGTATAAATTGTCTCTATTGTTTATATTTTGTCCAAAAAGGAATTATGTTTTATAGCCTTTAATTTAATAACAATATATTATCGAATCTCCTCGAAATGAAAAACAAAATTTGAACTTTCACGTGCTCTAGTTGACCGCTGCCTTGAATAGAATTTTAGAAATTTCCAAATTTATGTTTAGAAAAAACGGCTCATACAAGCCCAGAGCTCTTAGCGGCCGCGTCCATGCTACACGATGAAGATATTGGCGAAGCTTGGGACGAACACGACGAAAACGATTTGGATGTCGAAGGCGGTCAACTTGGGCGCAAAGGCGCCAAAAATGGCACGCCAATGGGTGCTACCGAACTGGAAGAGGGCGGGGATTGGGACGTTGACGGGGATGACCTTTCTATACCCATAGATGTATATTATAGCTTTGTTTTATTAAAGTTTTAATGCTAAAAATATATTTTTATAATAATATATTAACTCTATTGCCTACACATTTTTTTTGTTAAATGTTTTAAATAATCTAGATAAAATTAATTAAAGGTAAATTTCTATAGATAGTTATGATTTTTGGGGGTGATTTGTTATTTGTAGCTTTCACCTATTGATTTTTTTATACAAAGAATATTTACAAAACCTGTTAATCTCAATATTATTTGATAATTTTGAATTTTTTTTGCTATCGAACCGCCGTTAACAAATTTGGACAGGGCAGAATTGTAAATTTTATTAATCAAAGTTTGTGAATTTAGGGTTTAAATACACATACTAAGATTGTGGATGCAGATTGAATTTTAATTTATGTATATTTTTTCTACAATAAATGAAACCGGTCAATGCATTTATAAAGAAATTCTTCAACAACTTGAAAGAAAGTGCGACTAAATAAAAAAATGTTTTAGAGTTTATGATAATGAGATTTTATAAAAGTGTTTTACATAAAATAAACTTACCTTAAATTTTTTTATAATTTCTTAATAATGAGATTTCAACAAGATTAAATTATATGATAAACCTCAAAAACTGCATTATATATTATATTCTCCTATCTCATAATCATTATATACCGATCTAAAGTTCATCTGTGATATTAAGACTTAATACATTTTTTCCTTGTATTATTTATTTAGTATATTACAACTAAAATTTTTTATTTTATGTGTAATTAAATAGTGAGATTTTAAAATAATAATATTAGCGATGACATTTTTATTAGATAAGCAAACCTGGCATTTCAGACACAAGCATATCTCATCAATTTCCAATAACCGGACTTTCCCAAGCAAAAATATGGGGTACTTCATCCTCTCAATTCATCGATATGATTATGAGTGGGGAATTTGATAACGCCTTCAATGTAAACACTTTTTAATATATAATTTAACTTGCTCTTATAGGATTTATATTTTATTTCTAAAATTGAAATGTATTTTAGATTTTTATAAACTTTATCTGATATTTAATAAAAAAAAAATTGGGGAAGGGGCAAAATTTACTCATTTGATCCCAGCGCTAGTTTATATAGGCAGGGTTTGAGATTGCTCGCAGTTATGTCCGGAAATTTTTAAAGGAGGTACATATAGGGTTGGAAGTACTTAAAAATCAATCACTCACGGCTAGGACATGTCAAAATCCGGAATTAGGGAGGGTCCATAAACTCCGAAGTTTTTTTTTTGAAATTTGCTAGTTAATACATGTAGTTAGCTGCTCTTAGTTTAGACTACAAAAATACAAATTTCAATATTTTAAATAAGCAAATGTTAACTAGCAAATTCCAAAAAAATAAAACTCTGGAGTTTATGAATTCCTTACCGACTCCCGGAGTTTTAACATGCCCTACTTATGGCCTCATCTGCTTTAAGGGCGTCGTTCACGTACGCTATTGGGGCAATAAATAATTTGAGATAAATATAATTTACCTTTATTAAAAAGCTATTTAATTTATATTGTCAAAATATTTAATAAGTAGTATACATATGTTTTAAAAATATTAAATTTTTTATATGAACAGTGCATAATTATGAATTCTACTAACAGACCTTAAACCTTTCCATCGGTGCCGTCAATTTCAACCCCTTTAAGAAAATTATCCTTGAATGCTATAGTCGGCAAAAGGTGTTTGTACCAACCTTATTTGACTTGCCTCCTTTCAAGGCTTTCCCACAACGCAAAGCGTATATAGCTATATTAACATTGATATTGTTAATAAAATATAATTTGTTGAATTACTTTCAATATCTTAGCATTTTACAAAATTTTATACAACCATGCTACAAATTACATAAAATTTTTATGGATTATTTGTAGTCATAACCACAATTATGTTAAACGTATTTACAATTTTATAAAAATTTATATGTAAAAATGCAAACTTTAAAACAAAGAAGTATTTTTTTCTGCCGATTTTTTTTTTCAATTTGTCGGAATTTCCTAAATAGACATTATACAGATTAACTCTTCTATTCAATAATTTAAAATTTGAAAAAAGTCGGCTGGATTAAAGTTTTAAAATATGACAAAATATATGTTATATTCCACAGGTCAACAAATATTAATGTCAGAAACGTGAATTTTATGAAAACATAATAGAATACATCCTCATGATGGCCTTATCTCATATATGTTTTTCGTTTTTCTTAGTTTCTTCCGTCTTTGACTCTTTAGATCCATCTATAACGAAAAATGGCCTATTTTTGACTGAATTGACAGATCTAAATATACCGTTAAAAGAAAAAATTTAAAAATCTTTTTTGCATATAGAAATCACTTGTAACATATCTAAAATCACAAATAATGAGAAATAAATTTTATTTATATAAGCTCTTACATCGGCATTTACATAATACAAAATATTTCGCGTTCAAACTTAAATACGACACTCGGTTTTTAATGAAAAAATTATTTGAAGTTTGAATTCAACAGTTTAACTATTGTGAATATGCAAAAATAAAATTTTAATTTATTTTTGTTATTGAATTTTGTTTTTTTTTTGACCTTTTTTCTAAAATTTTTAATGTTTATACCTGACTAACTAAGGTTAATTAGGAAAAACGGTAAAAGGATTTGATTCCCTAAGATGGCAGGTTTGATCTCTGTAGTTAACTCATAACTCTCAAAAAATTGTTGACCTGTGTCATATTAACTTTTTATAAAAATTGTTTAGGGGCCCGAATTTTAATTTTATAGGCTTTCTATATAGTAAATAAATTTTTTCTTTAAATTTGCGTTTCTACAGTCTTGACGCGGGCGTTAAAGGCAGTCTTCCCCTGTTAAATATTGACACAGCCACCCTTATAAAAGACTTACAATTGGCCTACCAACTCACCACGGCTGGAAAGTTTAGCGATGCTATAGACAAATTCAAAGGTATACTGGCAACGATCCCCTTACTGGTGGTTGAAACGAAACAGGAAATTGCTGAGGTATTTCTCATTTTTCTTTCGTTGTATCAGAATTAAAATAAAATTGAAATACAGATTGAATATTATAAAGGACTCCGTTTTTTTACATTCTAAAAAATTGTGAGCTGGTAAAACCAATTTGAATTTAGCAGGCTTGCCTATAATGTTTATGTATATCTTTTTTTTTGATTATTTCTTAATATGGTTAGGATATTAAAAAAAATGTATTTTATACATGTGTTTATTTATTGATTTTCCTAGTGTTGTATTTTTGCATTGCAGTAATTTAGATAACACAGGTCAACAAATATTAATGTCAGAAACGTGAATTTTATGAAAATATAAAAGAAAGCATCCCCATGATGGCCTAATCTCATATATATTTTTTGTTTTTCTTAGTTTCTTCCGTCTTTGGCTCTTTAGATCCGTCTCTGAAAAATGACCTTTTTTGACCATATTGACAGATCTAAATATATCCTAAAAAGAAAAATTTAAAAATCTTTTTTGCATATAAAAATCCCTTGTAACCTATGTTTTAAATCACAAATAATAAAAAATAAATTTTATTAATATATCAAGCTCTTACATCGGCATTTAGATAATACAAAATATTTCGCGTCCAAACTTAAATACGACACGATATATTATCGGTTTTTAATAAAAATATTTTTTGGAGTTTGAATTTAACAGTTTTACCATTGTGAATATGCAAAAATAAAATTTCAATTTATTTTTAATTCTGAATTTTTTTTGGTTTTTTGACCTTTTTTTTTTAAAGTTTTCAATGTTTATAGTTGACTAACTAAGTTTGATTAGGAAAAACGGTAAACGGATTTGATATTCCCTAAGATGGCAGGTTTGATCTCTGTAGTTAACTCATAACTCTTAAACAATTGTTGATATTAAATGGTTCTTTCATTTCTAGATCCATTTATAATCTTAATTATATTATAATTTTTAGGCTTTGTTTTTGAAATTAAGGTTGTTGTGGGGGCATGGGTTTAAAAATTTAAATAATTTTTACTTTTTAAATTTCGAATTAATATATGCAATTAATTAGTTTTTTAAATTTTTAAGATAACGCATTTTAATTTGTATATATCTCTTTTTGTTTATTTTAGGTAAATGGTTTAGTCGGCACTTGTCGTGAATACATTGTTGGCCTTAAGATGGAACAATTTCGCAAAGGTTTGCCAAAAGAAAGCTCCGAGGATCAAAAACGGAATGCTGAGGTTTTTTGAAATTAGCATAATTTTATTTTTTTTTCTTTCTTAAATTTGTTAGTATTCGTATTATTATATTTTCTTTTTCTTTAATTAATTTTTAATTTAATGTTTAAGTTCTCCTAGTTTTTTATGTTTTACATTTCATTTATAAAAGATCATTTAAGTTTCAATTTATTTTATTTAAGATTTTTAAAAAATATAAAAGTTTAATTAAGAAAAACTACTAATAATTTAAAATATTTTTATAAGTGGTAGCATATAAAACAATAAAATTATTTTTATTTGCTATTTTAAACACATTGATTAGTACTATCGTCAACTTTTTAGCTTGCCGCCTATTTCACCCATTGCGACTTACAGCCAATTCACCTTATACTAACGCTCCGGACGGCTTTGAGTCAATTTTACAAGTTAAAAAATTATAAAACTGCCTCAAATTTTGCCCGAAAGTTATTGGAACTAGGTCCTAAACCTGAAATAGCTACGCAAGTAAACATTCTTCTAGTTGCAATTATTTGAACTATATGATGGGAAAGGTATCAAATTAAAACTACTATTTCAAATTTCAAATCTTTTTGCACTATAGTGCATTGTTAGCTAAATTAAAACTGACCAACTATTTATTCGACCATTTTAAGTATTACCTAAAAGATTTTAATGGTCGGGATAATGACTACCTATACGGTTTTTCAATAAAGTTTTGCCCCCTCTCTAATTTGTTTGCATTTTTTTTATATACGTCTAAATTTCATTATAAAATGAACGTTTTTTCCTTATTCAATGGTTGGCCAAATTCATAAAAATGTTCAGCAAAGGCAAAAAATTTATATTAGTTGATAATTTTGGCTTTATATGTTATCTTAGCTTATTCGAATTTAAATTAAATTTATTTCAGATGTATCATGTAATTTTCTTTTGTTTTCTTTGTTATTTTTTGTCAAAACTAGATTGGTAAAATTAAAAATACAAATTTCAACATCACTTTTTTAAGGAAAAAATTATTATTTGAAGTTAGAATTGCAATAAGTCTAAGGCATTTTTTACCCTATCTACTAACTTTAAAGTAAAATTCAACGAAAGTTTGACGAGATTACAAAAAACGGATCAAAAGGATTTTATTTATTGTACCTAACAAATTTCGTAAAAACTTATTTTAGAAATTTTATATAAATTACTAAAATTTACTTAAACTTTAAAAATAATTTTTATTTCTTCCCGTATCGGCCTCTGTCTTAGAAGCAGGAGGCGAATCCGTGCACAGTATCTCTTTTCTTCGGAAAAATAGCATACAGTGCAACCACTTTAAAGCTGAGTGGCCTGCTTAGGCAGTTAAACGATATGTCTTAAAGTAAGAGCCTAGGCTAAAAACCTAGGTCGCCGGCGTGCGTGCAAATCTTACTATCTAATTCGTCGGCAAAATTAATTGCTTTGCTCGGGTTAAAGAGTCAAAGCCCTAACCCGGTATGGCGCCATCTAAGTGGGGAAAGGTATGAGAAAAACCTCAAACCAATTGTTTGTTTTGTATTTTTTCCCGTAAAAAATTGTGCCATTTCGTTTATAAATCAAATGTGCATATAAGGCTTGATATATTTTTTGATGAAATAAATTTGTTTATTTTTAAAAATTGATATTTTAATTTGGACTTGGTCGGATTTATAGAGCCAAAACCGAAGAATAATAAAATGTTACTTAAATAATTTTTATTTTTTCCGTAAAAAACTGTGCCATTTTTTTATAAATCATATGTGCATGTATAGCTTGATATATCATAATTTTTGTTGAAATTGTTTATTTTAAAAAATTTATATTTTAATTTGGATGACTTTGTCGGAATTTTAGAGCCAAAATAGAAGAATATGGAAAAACATTAGAGAAGCATTATTTTAGATTAGTTCTTTGTTGTTTTATTACAGAACCTTCATAAATTGTATTATCATTTCTATTTATGTACTTTATTACAGGTCCGAAATATTCTAAAAGTTTGCGAAAAAGATCCCACTGATGAGACTCTCGTTTATTATGACCACAATAATCCATTTTCTATTTGTGCTCAATCCTACGTGCCTATATATCGGTAGATCATGAAAATTTAATATATATTTGATTATAAGAGTTAGCAGTAATGAATTTTACATACTAGTTGTAATATAGGTCATAATGCCTTAGCTCGCAACGCTTATTTTCGTTCAATCAATATATTTTTGCCAGTTTTAAAGAATAATTTAGGAATATTACGAAAAAATTAACACTTTTCTACAACCTATAATTTTTAATTAGGGGGAAAGACCACGTGAATTGTTTGTACTGCAAAGCTAGCTTTTTACCCGAATATAAAGATTACTTGTGTAACGTATGCGAGGTAAAACGGGTTTTTTTAGCTATTTTAAATTAGAATCCTTAATTGAAAATCTATTAAAAAACAAAATTTTTTTTTATAAATAACCTTTTTTTTTAAAAATACCAAAATGAAATTTGGTTGCTTTATAAATTTTTATATTTTATGGCAGATATCTACCATCGATAAAATCAAAAATTGAAGTGAATACAATGATTATATATTCTTAAAATAATGTAATTTCTTTGGCTTTAATTGGCGAGTTCACACATATGATTTAATAAAATGGTTTTTAACCACATTTATTTAATTTTGAGTTGTAATTATATACGAATTGGTTCACAAATGACTTTTACAATTTAAACGCCCACTTATGTAATAATTTGCAAATACCCATATTCTTTAATTGAATTTTAATACAATAAGCTCGATAAATAAAACTTTGTTATTAATTTTGTTAATGTTTTTTATGTTAATAAGCTTTTTTTCAACACACTTTAAATATAATTTCTTTTCCTACTTATATATTAAAATATTTAAGTGAGCACTTGTATATTTATTTTTAATATAATTACATTAAATAAATGTTTAATTATATGTACATGCACATTCTATTATATTGCATTCGATTTTAGATTTGCTAATTTTGAGATTAAGTTTACTATTTAAAGAAATTTTACTGGTTAAACTTTATAAGCCAGCTATAAACATTCGATTATAAAAGATATTGACAAAATTATTTATATATATATTAGGAAGCGTTTAGAGCTCATTCAGTTTTCAATTTAACATTTTTCTAACAAAAACATTGGTTTAATTTAAAGTTTTTGCGTTAGAAGATTTGCATTGGGTGTAAAAAATTTTAAAAAAGCAATTGATAAATTTTTGATATAAATATCTTAATTGTAAAAATTCAGAATTTTTTTAAAGTAAGTGCATGGTGGGGAACTGGCGTAACCAATTTTTTTTCTAGAAGAATGTTCAAATTTTTTTTATTAAAATTTCAAAGAGAAATATGTTTAATTTGAGTAAAAATGCAATTAACAGATTTTATACCTTTTTTTTTATCCGGCAAAATGCTGAAAAATTGAAATAAATATCAACAAGCGCATCATATATGTCTCTTAATGTGCTGTTTACAAAATCTCATAAAGAATAGATTTTTACAAAAAAATATTTTTTTTTGGTTTTGTGTTACATCTATTATTTTTAAGCTCTAAATTTAAAAATTTTTAGTAACTTATCTATAACAATAAATTAATTTTTAATTTAACGATTCTAAAATTTGATGCTTTTTATTGCTAACTAACCACATCTTAAAATTAAGTTTTACACATTTTTGACAAAACAAATTAAAATTTTATTACCATGTATTTACACAATCCAGCTTTCCCCCTACAGGACTCAAAACGATTAGTATAAAATAATTTGTCAATATATTTATTGTTAAAAAATGTAATAATAACAAATAACAAACAGGGTAATGGAAACAATAATACATATAAAACAGGGATTTATAATATTTATCCTTAAATTTACATCATCAAACGCCAAAAAAACGAGATTTGAACTTTTTACTAAAAATCATTAAATTGCAAATACCATTGTTAAATATATCTATGTCTTATTATGACTTGCACGTTTCACTATTATCGTCATTAATAGTACCATTATGGCTCTCATCAAGAGAATTGTTACAATCTTCACAAATCCCTTCGTAAAGATCAATAAGTGATTTTTTATAATCTAAAGAATGTTCGACACCAAATTGATCATCACCTTTTGGCATTGGGGGCGCAATATTACCATTATTGCTGCTAAATTTGATTGAAATATCTTGGAGATACGCTCGTAAATAACCTTCTAAGCCCCTAGCCGCCAAAGAGATAGGCGAGTCCTCTGTATTGTAGGTGTAACAGTTGGTAAAAATGAGCCGGCAATCGGTTAAAAATGCCTTCATATCGTTAAGTTCGTGGCCAGTGTTATAAGCAGTTGGAGTATCAACTTTAGATTTAAGGGTTTGCAAATCCATAGGCGTTTGTACAATAGTATAGTAATCGGGCACCTTAATTTCGGAAAAATAATTAGAAGGATTTAATAATATTGGAATGAAAAAAACTTCAAATGTTTGATAATTTATTTTATAAAAGCTTTTGATAAATGATAAAAATATTTTAAAACATGATTACTTTCGTAAATAATTTTCTGTAATTTAATTAAACATAATTACAATCTTATTATAGGATTAATGAATTAAAATTTAAGCATAAAAACTACTTAATGGTCAATACCTTGGTTTTGCTCACTGGTTTGAGAAAAGGCCAACTATCAGGATGTTTTTTCAATGCTTTTATAATATCATCCTGAAGAATACGAACATGGTTTGGAGTATTTGGTGACATTCCAGTCGTCAAGTGATTAGCTTAAAAAATTGGTGTTTTAAATTGGTTTAAAAAAATATTTCAATAAAAAGTAAATATTTAATACTTGGTAATGATTAGAAAAAAATAGGTTAATTCATGGAACACAATTATTTTTTAGATTCTTACATATCGCGTCATCGTTAGTTGAATTATAAATGGTTCTCTTTCGGCCACGTGCGGATTTGATGGGGTTAAAAATTTGATTTTGACCCTAAAAAATATCAAAATATATTTAACAGATGTCGACAAATTTTAACGGTATAATGAATTAAACGATTTATGTTTTCTCTTCTAATCCGTTAACCGTATCGCACTCTCGTCCAGAGCCGAACTCTAACAAATTTTTTCTAGAATGTTACATTTTTTTGATCGAATCACTAAGTTGTTTAAGAAGATTATTGCAAAAAAAACATTCAAATTGCTTCTAATAACGAATGTTATTAACAAAAAAAAATAAAAAAATTACATATTATTGTAATACAAGGTTTTATTTAACCTAATAATTTCTATCGATATAGCTAAAGCAATTTTTATACTTAATCACGTCTAATATTTTTTTGAAAATTAACGATCCAGATTAGTCTTGCTATTTATTTTATTTTTTAGATTTTTTTTTCATTTCACAAATTCTTATTCCTCTAAAACAATTAAATTGCAACAACATTGCGCCCTTAATCAAAAAACTAATAATCTCAAACTTAACATCTAATATACATTCAAAATATAAAAAATATATATAAATAACAAAAAATGGGTGATACCAGTTCTTTTCACCAACCTCTTTTTTGTACACCACTCCTAATTAACAAATGTCTTAGCTCGTTTTTTTTAATTTGAGTTAAATTTGTTTAATTACAAATTTAAAAATTAGCACTGAATATAGTTTGGTAAAATTTATAAAAAAAAAAATAAGCGTACAAACTAAAATGGTAGAATTTTTGACCAAAATAATTAAAATTAAATAATAATTAAGATGATATTTATTTATATTCTTTATGTTTAAAAATTATAAAAAAACGTCACTCTTGGCATTCTCACCACTCATATGTAAATAAAAAAAGGTGATAATGCTAAAAAGTTGTTTATATGAGCCCCTGATTAGGCGACCTAGCTAAATGTTTGCAGATTTTGATAATAACAAAATTAAACTTGTTCAATGCTAATATTTGAAGAAGGAGATTGGGTAGAGGGTTGAGAGGAGTTAGAATCGATTATAAAATCATCCAAATGCTTAGTCCTTTTTCGACCTCTTTTTTGTGATACTAAAATTATTAATAAAAAATATTAGGCCGATATTTCCAACTTACTATACTTGAAGAATATACCATGCCGACACAAGTAATCAAACTATATTTTTTCAAATAATTAATAAATAAATCAACTTTCTTAATTCGCATTATAATATTTTACATTAAAGAAAGCATAACCTTTTTTAATTATATAAATTTAATATCACCATTTGCTGGGTTGTATCCCAAATTATCAATTAGGTTGACTTCTTCAACATAAGAATCTTCATATTTGTTACTGCGCTTAATTTTACGTCCCGAGCGACTAAAATGGCTACCTACATTTTCAGAAAAAGGAAAAAAAATTAAATATAATATTTAAACGCACTTTTATTTAAAACTTATAAATTTTAAAGTTGTAAAAATATGAAAAATAAAAAAAAATAAACCATCATCAGTGTCAATGGACGTTTCGTTGTCGTTTAATGTATTTTCTAAAAAATATACATTATAATAATAATATAATAGTAATGATGACCTTCTACCTATTTGCATGGTTTAACAATATATATTTGGATGATTTATTTAACCTCTTATTCAATTATAACTTAATCCCTTATTTAACCTTTCAATTAGCTGTAACGATAAATTTTATGTTGCTTAGTTACTTATATTCAGCGTTGGATATTAGATGTTTAACCTTGAACATTTATTGGTCCAATTTACATATTATCTGAACGTATATATAGGAGCTTGAAGTGTTAAAAAAATTATTATTCTTATATCATTGACTTAAATAAAATATACTAATTCACGTGCAAATCATTAATAAGTAACACCAACAAATAACAACATTAATGATTTTAAAGATATAATTCTTGCTTAAATCCCAAGTTTTCCAATGCCCCATTATTTATATTGGGTGCAAAGTTCTAAAAAATTTTACAGAATTTCTAAAATAATTAACTTAGACAAAATCAAAAGTATATTAAAATTCTGTTTAAAAAACTGGTCCAAACAAATTAATTTCTCCAAATTGATTAAATTTTTTGTTTCAAAAAATTTTTAGGACGAAATCATAACAAAAATATAAAAAAAATTAAAATTTAAAAAATATAAACGCACATATTAATGAATATAGAAATTAATAACCCTGGTCTCATCTCATATATTTCTGCCGTTTTTCAAATTTCCTTAGACCTCGGCTATTTTTTAGATATAATTTATTTCACTATAACAACGTTGTCTAAACGAACCTGATCTTGGTTGAATAGCAATTTTGCGTGGTCTGCCAGAACCAGAAGCTTTCTTGTGTTGATATTCCTTCTTCATTATACCATTTAATTGAGGACTGTCGACTAAAGTCTCAGGCACATTTAGAGCTATATAAACAAAATAAATAAAATTTTCTCGCATAATGTAAATCTTCATCTACATAAAAACTAAAGTATTACATTCTAAAATCAAAAACTCAAAATGCATACTCGTGGGGTTTTTAAGACAAGCCGGACAAACGAACTCGGGGGTTTGTAAGTAGGCGGCGTCAAGCGAAACCGAACAGCTAGGGTGATGAACAATCACTGATTTGCAACGATTACAAGCCACAAGTTTAGTTTGATCGTTGTTATTATTATCACCATTCATTTTATCTTCTTCGCCCTTACCGCAAACTTGACAATAAGGTAAGCCAGATGGCGGACTAATTTTTCGATGTGCTAAAGCAGTTCTAGTAATAGTATAGGTAAAAAAATAAAGAAAAGAAAGGAATAAAAAAATGCGTATAATTCTTATTACATTTTATGAAAAATCAAATCGATATAAAAGAAAACCAAGAAAGAGTCGTCAGAATTATGTTTATAGTCAACTATACTTTGCACTCTTTAGTGGACGACCTTTGGTGGCTTTCGAAACGGTACTTTTGGGAACAACCAAACTATCAGCTGAATTAATATTGGCAGAAAAACTAGTTGCGGCTTTTTGCTCATTTGAATGAGTTAGTTCATAGTGAAATGAGTGATTTTTTTCTTCGTTATTATTTTCCTCATTATCGTCACTCAAGGCAAGGAGTGAGGCGTCACTATTTTCGTCGAGAATGGAGGGCGGATGTTCAAATAAATCATCAAATTCAGGTTTAATTGAAAGAGAATTTTCCTGATCCAATTTGCTAACAGTGGTGGCAGTTTGAGGTCTCTTTCCGCCCTTGTTATAAGCTGTAGAGCTTGCAAAAGTTGCAGGGCATAGGATTTGCCGGCAAGAGTTACAAAACCAATCACCTTCAGGTACTTTCTGTATAATTATGGTGAAATAAAATTTAATAAAAAAAACTTCAGAAAAGGTAGGAAAAATTAATGATCTGTATTCTCATATATGCATATTTAAATTTTATTATTAATACAAATTAAGCATATCTCGCAATATGTAAAAAAGTAGAAGGTAATATGGTATTAAAAAAACATAACAAATTTATATGGGCGCGTTCAGACTCAGTTCATTTTTTTTTTAAATTTTAAAATTTTTACCTTTTGACATTGAACGCCTTTTTACAAAAATTCGCCAAATTTTATTATTAGCATTTTAATAGTTTTTTGAAAAAAAAGTTTTTAAAAAATTTTAAGAAAAAAAATAAAAAATCAAAAAATTCGAAATTTTTAAAATTTTTCAAAAATTTAAAATGAGTCTGAACGCGTATGGTATAAAATATATTAATTACTTTGATCTTTGGTTTAACACAGTAAGTATGATGGCCTTTATTACAGGCATCACAAAGTAGCAGTTGCTCGGGGTTATTTTTCTTGCGGCAAACTTTGCACCTAACCTTCAAGAGTGACTTAGCCCACGTGATGCATTTATCCACGAGGGCGTAATTCAAATAGAGCTGAGATATGTTCGTTATTTTATATTTATTGTTATATTTGAGGTCGGAACCTACATTTTCGGCCCCTTTTCCCGAATTGGACGTATTATCAATTCTAAGCGGTTTAATACAATTGAGTAATGTATATTCCCACCGGCGGTAAAATTGGGTCGGAGGTGGAATAGCTATATCTAAATAGTTTAAGTATTATGTGTAGCAGCCCAACAATAATTGTAAAATCAAAAAATAGATGAGAGCATGTTAAGAATTTTCTATCAATACTTTTCAATATGAAAGGTTTGATAACTCATTGTTACATGATTAATGTAAAAATTGGTCAAAGTTTACCTATATTAAGGCCTGCAGTCTTCATGATATTAGGATCAAAAGCATTTTTAAGACGCATTTGTTTGATTTCCTCATTTTCACCTATAAAACAACGTATATTTATATATTTAAAATAAAGAAAAATATCAAATATTTCGGTTAAAATTAAAACAAATATTATCGGCAAAATTATTATTAAAGTATTGCTCCTTATAATATTTAATTCGTATTTTTTATACAAAGTCGTGCGATAAATTGTCATAGGGCATAAAAAACCCCGTAATATATATAAACTAAAATTATTAATATTGTGTTAAAATTTTATTCATAAAAAATATATTTAATATTAAATAAAGTTCACCAAAATATGCCTCATTATTAAAATCATAATTTTATTTAGACGTGGCAAAATAACAACTTTTGTGAATATATATATTAATAATTTAAAGTTTAATAGTCTATTCACTCTATTAATATTTTCCAAATTGAAATGAGAATAATTATAATCAAATTCACTTAGGTAACTCCCATAACTATTTGACATTATAAGTGAAGTGCAAAAAAACCTTATAAAAAATACCTAATTTTGCCTTTTAAAACGTGTTATGCCTTTTAAAACGTTTTAATATACTTCTACACCAAAAAACATTCCGGTCATGAAATACTGAATCATAATTTAATGTATAATATATAAATTCAAACCAAAAGGAGCCTGCAAGTAACGCGTATCTATGCCTTTGGCAATTTGAACTAGGCAGCGTGCTAAGCATTTTAACGTTAAAATCGATTGAGATTCATCATCGATAATAGCAGTGTCGCTTGAAAATAACAATAATTTAGCATATATGTAAAATTTTATTTAAGGCCATACCTTAATAGTCAAAATAATTTTCAAAATAAAACTTAAAATACAACCAAAATCTTCAAATAGCACTTTGCAATAAACAGAATAACGAGAGGACATGTAAATATAAAAATCTTATAGCGCCTTTTAAAATAAACGCTTTGTAAATAAAGTATTTAGCATCTAAAATATGATCATATCTGCAATAAAACAAAAATTTTTAGACTTACTCAATTTCTTTGGTAGCGTCTATAGCTTCGTCAAGACCTTCGTAAAATATAGGATCATTGTATTCTTCGTTTTCCAACTTCAAACGCCATTCAAGCCGGTTGTGAACCTTATATTTGATAAATTATAATAATTAATTAGAGGTGATATTTAATAAAAGTAAATTAAAAAAAATGTATACAACCATCGCTTACTTTTCCTAAACCAAAGTGTATTAAATAAATTAAAATTATATAAATTAAAATATTGCAACTTTAAAAAACAATATGAGAACTTAGGAACCAAATTATGCATTACTTTCTAAAGCTTTAATGACAATTAGCGTCCTGCCTGTTCATGCTGATTACTAAAATCTAATTTACCAATCCCTAAAATTTGGGGCTATTCGATGTTCAAACAAAATTTTCATATTTTGGGCTGTTAAAAATATTTTATTTTTTATCTATTTTTATATTAGTGAGTTGTGCAATCGTTTATTGGTTGGTTAACTTAAATACAAATGGTATTAATTTAAATTTTTTTTAAAGATTTATAAATATACCAAATATAATTGCATAATTTTGAAGGTTTGAAAGTAAGACTCAATAAAAAAAGAGACATTGGGGAATTTGTTAAATCCGAAATGAAACAACAAGATTAAATTTTGTCTGAAATTTTTTATACAATGTAAACAATTTAGATTTTATATATAAATTAAAAAA